>CP139509.1:220322443-220922443 GCA_021014915.2 Artemisia tridentata subsp. tridentata
GAAAAGTGATACTGGTCCGCTTGACTGCATGACCCACATTTTAACAATGACCTATTATAACCCAAACGCGTTACAACCTATTACCCAACATGTGTTCACCAGCCTAATTTTTCACCTCTACAGCTCTACTTTGTATGATTCGTGCGCTTCAAAGATATCCTAAGTTTATCAAATATTGTAGAACCTCAAGGTTGGTAATTCATATACTAAAGTTACTGACCTGGACCAAGGACTCAAAGGCAAGAGCAGGACCACCTGGCTTGTAAAGAGACACCGGCTGATACCGCTTGCTCTCTTCTCCAGACATAACTGGCTGTTCATCTGGAAATTATTAGAAGCAACTGGTCAGAAAATCAGCCGCAAAACTATGATCATAAGAATACCAAAGCATCTCACAAAAGAACCTTACAGGTTCATCAGTTCATGGCTCAATATATCTGTAGATCATCTCTGAAATTAATAGAGGTGCGGCCAAAATGAGTATACTCTAATACATGTCACAGTGGGTTTAAACCATAAACACTTTTATGTCCCTTATTTAAAATACTTATAATAAAACTATATTGTTACACGAATAACCAAATATATTAACCGAAGTAGGATTTAGCAGGTTTTATGCATTTAAAAGACACTTTGCGGCTTATTACCACTTTGACATGTTCATAACAGTTTCACCATTTGCATCATACTGGTTGTCAAAAAATTTCAATCTTTGGTTTTATTTTTCCTTCTATTGAGAATAGTGACCATCAGACGAATGGGATCCAACAATGGATGAGAAGTATAGTTTAAACACAGAAAAAGAAAGTATTTACAATACCTGGGCGCATATAGGAATGCCTCTCGTTAGCTGTGGAAGAAGTTGGGACGACTCTTTCTGCCCTTTTAATTGTGAATAACGTAATTGCATTCAAATGATTTAATGTATATGTGATAAGAGAACGAACATAAGAAATAGTAGCGAAGCAAAGTAGAAAGAAAACGTTACATGTGTTATCGCTATTCAAAACCGCTACAGATACATTGGAAGCTCGTGTAGGAAATATTAGCAACATTGTCTGTACGCACATTTTCTCAACACATATTGCTTGAATACATTAGTGAAATATTAAGAAGAACACGTACCTGCAGTTGCTTGACAACGGACGGCATGCACTTGTTATCGTTTCATGCTGGCGTAAAAAGGAACATAACTTTGTCGTGGCAACCACTGTATTCCAGATGTAAAAGACTTCTTAATAACCTACAAACTGAACTCCCATCACATCAGCACCATCCAATGTCTAAGAAGCTACGTTTTTTACTCCTCGTTCCCAGCACATTCATAACACAGTAAGAGCATGACAAAAAGACTGGAAATGGTTAAATTATCAAAATCTATAATTTCCAGGGTTGTTAACGGGGTTCATTATTTTCTCCAATATCAATGGTGCTTCAGGGTTGTTAACTCGTAACCTATGAAGAGAAACCCAAAATCAAAAAAGAAACAAAAACCAAAATTTACGGCGGGTTTTTTTGGCAGTTTGGGCTTGATCATTCAGTACTGAAATATGGATACGCAATACAGAATAACATATGTAACCGATCCATGATTCAGTCAAAAGTTAGAATACTCTTCTTATTTAAATGGATTAACAAATATGCGTGCAATAAAAAGAACTACAAATGAATTATGAGAGTCAAAATAACATACAACAGCATACATGACTATAAGTTTAAGTTGTGATCTATAGGTTATGTGGGTTTATGCATATATGAAACCATTTATAATAGCCAAAGATCGGAACCTGAGTTCATTGCATCTGGTTTTTAAATTGTTTAATTGGCACCTCCTATCGTGGTTGCTGGTACTTTGACATAGAAGACATCCCTACAAATTTAAGACAGAGGTAAACCGTAAACATACCATTGAACAAAAAATTAATAAACGAAGCAGCTATGAGTTGCAGACGAATGTAGTACCTGATGAGACAAAGCCACATGGACTAAGACTGGTCATCGAAGGCTACCGGTATGCCAATGATGGATTACTTATTTTCTCTACAATTCAGGAGCTGGTTCATAAATATGTAAATCATTACTATATTGATAAACATGTTATCTTTTATGACACCGAAGTTCAATCATGGTATTGTGAATCAGTAAAACTTACCGAGATAGTGACCATTCTGATATGGACTTCATCAGCACAACATATTGCACTTAATCAAAATTTTGAACTTGAAACCTGGAAAAATGCAATCACTTAAGATCTTTGAATGATCAGCTTTATATATCCTTGAATGTATATTTTGAGGTATGTTTCTTTAACCTGACACGTTGGAGATGTGAAAGGTGAAAGCGGCACAGTTTACCTAAAACAATTTTAGTCCAAAATTTTAACCTTTTGTAAGGTAAAATCTTTTTAACCCACTTCAATTTCATCACTAAATCGCTCTGATTTCTAATACCCATTTCCTAAGTAATGCTAATAAATCATAAAGAAACAGTCTACATGATCGACACATAATGGTTGTAATAGTATTCATGAAAAACTTACAATTTGATAATAACTATGATTTCTAAAGTTATCCGGGCCTCGCTGTCGACGTCATTTTCATATACGGGAACCTGACGCATCATGAAAGTTAAATAAAGATAACATCCACCAAATAATTGTCAAACACGAATGTATAAATGAATGTAACAGTCTCTTTAATCCTCATAATCTCACCAAACATTAGATATTCCTCTTTCAATTTCAGGAAGCAACTTCTTCACGGGATCTTCTTCATTCTCCATCTTGCAAACAAAACTTTAAAAATTACACCCAAAATAAATAAATTATGAATACATCTTTTATTTAAACATTTCATCAAACATTTGGTGTGCAACAATTTCCTTCATAAAAACAACACCAAACGACCTGTTTAATTCTTCAATCACCCCAATCTTTTTAACCATATATATATATATATATTAAATCCCAATTTTATTTATAAAAAAAATAAAAAAAATCTGAGTTTGAATCAAGACAAACAGTATCAAACATGCCATTACAAAGTACCCAACAACAGAAAATTCGGTATCAAAATCCGAATAACCATCTTCCTCATAACAACACAATGACACACAGTCACCGATCTCCACGAGAACCACAATGAAAATGAAGCCCGAATCTTAACCAAATTAAAAAACCACGAAAACCTACCTTGATTAATTGATATGTATAAATTTGGAACGGCAAACATACCTTGATTCATTCCGGATACGAAAACACGGTAGGAGGTTTTGGGAGGGGTAGATGTGGGTTGACCAATTCTGAATGTTCGGGAACTCAAAATTTCTGGGTTTCACAAATGATATCGTATTTTTTTTGGACCAGAAGACAGTGACGCAGATCAATGGCATGGATCACTTTTGGCCCAAGAAAAATGGTGGGAAAAGCCCTATGTAAAACGACACCGCACTCCACAACTATTAAGATATAGTATAATTTCATACTATTGCTAATCTTAACGTTGCATAGTAATTCGTCTGCCCAATCTGGGATTGCCACGTGGAGCTAGCAACAGAAAATACTCTTGGCAGTCCACCAATTTACCTTCTACCTCAACGCTACATCATTTTTCTCTTCACCCTAACTCCCTCAATCCCTCTCACTTTTCACTCAGAATAGTCACCACTCACTTACCGTTTATTAAAATATCGATTTTATACAAATATACTCTACTAAATACCCCCCCCCCCCCACACACGCACAAACTAAATAATTAATAATAAAAACATTCTTATAAGGGTTTTTTCGAAAGACTAAGCTTTTATAAGGCACAATTGGCCAAGGAAAAACAAAGAAAACAGAGTACAAGATCTCCAAGACAAAGATCATACAAAAAACACCCCAAGCCTGAAAAAAAAAACCCCTAAAAAAAACACCGGGGAATTACATATAACAACGCCTTGGGTCACCTATCCAACTAGACCACGCACCCGAAACTTGTTTGAATCTATGAGAAATCCAAAGAATAGCTAACTTTTGAAACTAGGCAAAAGGGTTTGATGTGATGATAGCTTCTACGGTTTCCACACTCTAGATTCGGGTGAGTAGAGATAAGTCGCATTCCTCCACTTCCAAATTAGCCAAAGAGCGACTGACTCAAGCGATTACCTTCTTATAAGTTGAGAGCTCCTCACCTTTGGTTGACTGGTTTGATGGTTCTCTGGCGCCCTTTTCTTCATCCCCATTAGCTCACGCGTGAGGAGGGGTCACAAAAGTCAAACCTCCTAATGTTCAACTATTGGCACCAGCCTAAGGAACTAGCCGTTGTGGTGTGCGCGTGTATGATGAAAGCAGCAACAACAACAAATGGAAAAGACAACACACTACAACTTCTATCAATTTTTTTACTTTCATTTTCTTTAATTTTCAAATGTATTTCTACTTTTAAAAATTAAACTTTTGGTTACTTTTTGTATTAACACACTTTAGTGTATGAAGTGTGTGTGTGTTTAAGTTTAAAGTTTTATCAAATTAATATTTTAGTTTAATCATTTTTGTCATTAGCCTAAAAATTGAATGTTTTATCAAATTAATATTTTAGTTTAATCATCATTGTTGGTTTAAATCATATAAAACTCAAATATTTTTTTAAAAACCATCATTTTTAGTCTTTAAAGTTTACAAAGTTTGCATCTTTTTAGTCTAAATATCATTTTGATCATGTATTTTAGTTTAAGTTTTAGGCTTTATTCATTTTTAGTTCATAAATAGTTTTAAAAATCATTTCGTTTGCATTATTTTATAAAAATAGTGATTTTTATCTTTCAAATATATTCAAAATTCACAAAAATATATAGAGTAGATGGTAATGATTAAAGGGTAACTATGGAGAAAGAAGAGATGGTTATGGGTACTAAGCTTGTGGATTCAGTAAAATCAGGTTATCTAGAGTTTGTATTGTCCGCGATCATTAACTTGGTGACTTTTAATCATTTTTCATTTATTTCTTTAATTATTTTGCATGATTAGTTTTATTGTTAATTGTAGCTTGATATTAGTTAATATGCGTAGTTTAGAGTAGCTTTATTGATGCTTGTTTAGATGGTGATTACATTTATTTTAGATAATTAATAGAGTAAATTACAAAGATGGTCTATGTGGTTTGCGTTGACTCACACTCTTGGTCCTTTGACTTTTTTTTTGCACACACAGTCACTAACTCTGAAACCCTTAACACCCACGATCCCTTGACCAAACGACGTTAGGTATGACTGTTAAATACCCCTTATGTGACTTGCACATGAGGGCAAAATAGTCTTTTAATGTCTAAACACAGGGTCCATATGTGTAAACCACAGGGACCATCTTTGTAATTTACTCTTTTCTAAAATACAAAAATACATACAAGATCCAGCCACCACCATCTCCGGTCACACCACCTCCGGCCACACCACCTTCGATCCACAAGTAGGAAAATTCCCACAAGTAGGCAAATTCCCATCTTCAGACTGAAAATTAAACTCTTTGTAGTCAACCATTCAACCTGCAGACTGTAAATTCATAAAAGTCTATATTTTTGGAATCTAATATATGTATTCTTTCACAGAAGTCAACAATTATAGCTTTCAAAAGTCAAGAATTACTCTGATACAATCATAGCCGTGATTTTTGACAGGGATCTGATGCATTCTCACAATCTGGCCTGTACTCCAACCACCAAGACATTGGACCTTATTATGCGGTTAGTACTTACTCTCTTTATCCAATATGTATATCATATAATGTAAGTTATAATGACAATCTAGAGATGCCGGTTTAATTTACTGTAAAGCACTTCAAATTTCAGATTACCTATTTTTAACTCAAAAAGTTCGTTAAAAACTTATAAACCAAGGACTTTAGTTATCACAATCTTTTAGTTTAAATGAAACCTCAATATGGAAAACCAATTGAAACTTGCAGTGTTTCAAGAAAATGTCACTATATTTTAAATGTTTAATATGCCCTTACCAAAATCAACGTAATCAGTTATCTATAAGGATGATTACTAGCAAATAGGTGGTTGCTGTAAGTTGCAATTTTCATGGAAGGAGGAAGCCTTATACTTGATTCATGAGAGATATAATATTGTTAAGTTACTTTATTAGTTACTCAAGACTTAACCGAGTATATGTTGCAGGCTCTTGGGATGACGTGTTCAAAGTGGCTGTTGTCTTGTACATCATCGGCACCCTTGTTTGGAACATCTTTGCCACTGGTGAGAAAATTCTTGACTGAACAAGGACAGTAGAAAACATAGATATCTAAATGGTAAACTTCTTTTGCTCAACCAGGGCCTAGCTCAACATAGCCCGTCATGTCCAGGCCAGAGTAGTCTCGGGTCCAATGATCTGCTGTTCAGGTATGGTGGGTCAAGTATAGAAACTTACACCAACTTGTGGCCATAACTGGTCTGCACTGTTAATTTTCTTTCGTTTTCTAAAAGATTATATGTTAGTTGGAAGTATTTGGCATCCCTTAGGGACTGTCCTATTTATTTTTTTCTTAACATGTTCACAATTTATGTGTTACACCTCCGATCCACAACCACTCAACCTGCAGATTGTAAATTCATAAAAGTCTATCAGAGATGGTGTGACCGGAGGTGGTGTGACCGGAGATGGTGGTGGTTAGATCTAGTATGTGTTTTTGTATTTTAGAAAAGAGTAAATTACAAAGATGGTCCCTGTGGTTTACACATATGGTCCCTGTGGTTAGACATTAAAAGACAATTTTGCCATCATGTGCAAGTCACATGAGGGGTATTTAACAGTCAAACCTAACGTCGTTTGGTCAAGGGATCGTGGGTGTTAAGGGTTTCAGAGTTAGTGACTGTGTATGCAAAAAAAAAAAGTCAAAGGACCAAGAGTGTGAGTCAACGCAAACCACAGGGACCATCTTTGTAATTTACTCTAATTAATATATTGCGATCAAATTACTTTGGGAATGTTAGGTTAGATAAAGCTTTGACATTAATTATTCAAATTGGATAAGAATGCATGATTTTTGGGTGGTTAGTTTTAAAGACCTTCAGGCTAGCTTTCCGATCATCAATAGGATTAGATGAATGAGACCTCGGAGTCTAGCTGATGTAGCGAAAAATGAATTCAAACAAGATAAATAATTTGAATCTGTTGATTCAAATGAATACCAGAAACAATCTTCCAACTATCGTTGATTCAAAAATGAATACCGATAATCAGGGTGTAATTCACACACACTAACACACACATGTGATAGGGAGGAAATGACTTTTCATATATTTCATCATCAAAAAAAAAAAAACTAATCAATAACAAAAGCTTGATCCCAATTTATATATGGGATTTATGATAAAGAAACCGAAACATTTAATAAACTAAATTAAATAGAGGAAAATGAAGAGTCGTAGATGCTTAGGAAACTAAAGAGTCATAGGTGCTTCCACATTCCGCATCATTCTCCCCCACTTAAAAAAACTCGTCCTCGAGTTTGCTTCACTCGTCCCTTGTACTCGTTGCATCCAAATCTGTATCCATTGCATCAAATTCCCTTTCTTTATAATGACTCGACCTCGAACCTTGATCGTCTTAAAACCACCAGGATCAAACAGAACTATTTTGCACTCATCATTATTATTGAGACTCATGTGTTTCATTTTGTCAACATCTACTTCAAGACCAATGTACTCTTTTTCTTCATTCAAACCCACTACGCAAAGGTTTTGGCCCGAACTTAAAAACTCTATACGAGAAAGTTCTGGCCCCATGCAGTCCTCTAGTCCGAGTGGTCTCAAAATGGGATTTAGATCCAGTCTCACTTCATATAAACGACCACAGAAGCTTATCTGATATATCTTTTCCTTAAAAGCATGTAAATCAAGGATCGCATAATAGGAGAAAAGTTTCTCCCAGCCGCCTTCTTCACCAGCTAAATAAAATGCTATTCTGAAGGAAAACTTTTGTGCGATCACAAACACCCATCCTGATAATGAATGTGAAAAGATTAAAATGCCCCTGAAGAGTGCTGGTTCCATACTTATATCAAAGGGGCAACCAGGGAAATGAAGTTCATGCCTTGTGATGGGATTCACAAGCAAGAAATCATAGGGTTTTTCCCCCCACAAGATCAAGTAACCAATAGTTAATCCAATACACATTCCTGAAACTGCACAAACCTGGACGAACAGCAACGGATTTTTGGGTATTTTTTTGAATTGGCACGTAATCTTCTTCATCGATCTCCTCATCATACGAATAATCATGTGACCCAAACCAAAGATACCAATCCTCATCCTTGTATTCATCATACACTGATGGATATTCATAAATAATGTCGTCATTAGGAGACATCTTGATCAGGAACTTCGGCTTTGATACCAACTTATGTAGCGAAAAATGAGATGAAACGGGATAAATAAATTGAATCTGTTGATTCAAATGAATACCAGAAACAATCTTCCAACTATCGTTGATTCAAAAATGAATACCGATAATCAGGGTGTAATTCACACACACTAACACACACATGTGATAGGGAGGAAATGACTTTTCATATATTTCATCATCAAAAAAAAACTAATCAATAACAAAAGCTTGATCCCAATTTATAGATGGGATTTATGATAAAGAAACCGAAACATTTATTAAACTAAATTAAATAGAGGAAAATGAAGAGTCGTAGATGCTTAGGGAACTAAAGAGTCATAGGTGTTTCCACATTCCGCATCAGACCTCGGAGTCTAGCCATTTTAGATATTCAATATTTAAAAACGTTGTTGGAGGCCTAACATCATTATCAAAGGGATTGTGTCCCAACGGTATCGCATATTGTGTGAGAAACTCTACAACCAAATGGTTGTGGCCTTGTGGGTTCAAGTGCTACTTAGCACATGTGAGATAGATTTGTAGTGTAAATACTTAGACATAGTTAATCATCATCAAAGAATGTTTCCAACAATAATAAACATCCAAGAAATTGTTCCCCACCACCATCACCAAAGTAATCCTCATCAACTCTAAATCCAAAAAGTTGCACATATGAAATTTTGGACGTACTCCAAAAAGTTTAGGATTTAAGCAAATCTGGCGAATATGCCATTGAACTTTCTTTAATTAAGCAATATAATTGTTTAATCAAGAAGGCTAAAAAGAGAAACTTAAGAGAGGAAAAGACAATATCGGAGTATCAGGAGAAAACTGAGATTCGTAGGAAAGAAATAGAAGATTGACATTAGTCTATCAAGAACCTAAACAAGCAGATTACAAATAGTTACTATTAGACTATCTTTACTTTGAATCCAATCCAACCATTCTCAAGCAACGAGCTTTGTCCTCAAGCGAATTGATAGTGTTGAAATAATACGACTAAATTATGTATTATCAGTATCACTACAACACAATGCCCAAATATTGATACTACGACTAGGGTCGGGTTGACCCGACCCAAACCCGAACCAGATTAGGCTTATCGGGTCAGGTTAAATCGGGTTAAAAAATTTAGTCGGGTTGTTTTGACCCGAACCCGATAACCCGATAGTGTTATCGGGTCGGGTTCGGGTTACATAATTATTGTTATCGGGTTATCGGGTCAACCCGATAAGACCCGACAATCAAAATTAATTTTTTTAAATAGTAGCTTTTAAAAGCGCAATAGAATTATACCAGGGTGCAATATGCATGGGAACTTTGGTTTTCCCATTCTATTACACATTTACACTGGTTCTGTAACAATAAACTTATCTGACAATTCATTCTTCTTCTAGACCTTCAAAAATCAATCGACCATTATCAGTTGTGCATATTATTTTTCCTTATTATCTTGTACGAACCAGTTAATGTTCTTAATTGTTTGTCCTTCGCATATGCATCTCAGTATGAGTTAATTTGCCACTTCCACTACCATTGCTCAGTACCATTATTTTTATTTATACTCATACTCGTTGAGTATAATTTATACTCATATTCTCATGGCTCAGTACCAATATTCCCATGGCTCTTTTATTTGAGTACTATAATTTATACTCATACTCGTTGATTGCAAAGTCAAGAAAATGGGTGATCACTGATGATACCAAACATGTGCCTAAGATATTCTTATTAATATATACGAAAGTGAAATTAACTTGTCATTGGCTTGTATCAACTATTAAGTTGTCAAGTATAACAAAGTTTGTTACTATAGTATTACTGATTATTAAGCTGTTGTTTGAATTTGTAGTACCACCCGATAACCCGAATCACCCGACCCGACATAACCCGACCCGAATACCACCCGAACCCGATAACCCGATTCCTTATCGGGCCGGATTGCGGGTGAGTTTTTAAAAATTAAAACCCGACTCAACCCGACAACCCGACCCGATAACACCCCTAA
Source organism: Artemisia tridentata subsp. tridentata (assembly GCA_021014915.2). Lineage (NCBI taxonomy): Eukaryota > Viridiplantae > Streptophyta > Magnoliopsida > Asterales > Asteraceae > Artemisia > Artemisia tridentata. The sequence goes on from CP139509.1 coordinate 220,332,816, forward strand.
CTACGACCATACTACCCTAATCAATCCGATCCACAAACTAATTTGAGGGTGTAGTTATCGTCAAACCAAGACCCGTGTATTGGGTAAAAGATGACGAAATTATTCATTGAGTAATACTCCCTCTGTCCTATATTAATTGTCCACTTTGACTCTTTTAAGTCTTTCTTGTTCAACTTTGACTATTAATATTTTTATTTTTGTTATATAATACTTGATGAAAATTATACCAATGAAAATACATTTAAAACTCAATCCATCCATATATTTATCATCAAGTATTGTATAACACAACTAAAAAAATTAATGGTCAAAGTTTAATAAGAAAGACTCAAAAAAGTCAAAGTGGATAATTATTATGGGACGTAGGTAGTAATCAAGTTTGTGATATGTAAAGTCAATACGTGGGCCTTATCAAGGTTATAGTATACATACATCACTGATATTTAATTAAAGGTCTGTTTGTTCTATTAAAACGTTTTGATTCTGAATCTAACTATCATATCTTACTGATATGAGGTGACTATAAAGTTTGAATTTGAATGAAATAATATTGTTTGTTTTTTTGTAATTGTTTAAATGGTTTTAATTGTTCCCCTTTATTAGTATATATTCCATAGCAATACAATTAATAAGTAGCTTCAATGTATCATTGAAGATGAATGTTTGGAAAAAAAAACTCAATATCGAAATTCACAAACACACGATTTATAGCACTCAAAATTCCAGGCCAACCACAAACTAAACCAAAATGTCCGGCCCATAAATTTTAGTCCAAACCAAATCCTTATACCAACCCAAAACCTAAGGAATTATATACGACACAACCCTAATTATAAAAATGTAAAAAGTAAAGTAACTCCCAATACCGTCTTTCACGGGTTATGGGTCTCAATACCGTCTTTCACGGTGTATGGGGGAGGTTGAGACGTAGATAACCTTACCCCTACCTAAGGTTGAGAAGCTGCTTCCTGTTCTACCAAAAATAGAAAATGACCTCCGGCCTTGCAAGGGATGAGGATCAAACCCTTGACATCATTTTCCTAACCTCATGCTACTTATCACACACTCAGCTGCCAAAGTTTTTTTTTTTTTTTTTTTTTTTTTTTTTTTTTTTTTTTTTTCCTTCACCTAATCCCTTTTCTTCTTCAAAATAAATCACACAAAACTTGAAGACAAGATTTGTTTTTTCTTGTACCAGATATCACGACACCTATTTTGATAACTTTTATTGTTCAGATTTTCGTTTAATGACCATGAAATGGTTTTTCGTCTTTATGTGTGACGTTTTTATCAAAGATCGATGATGGGTTTATATAGGCCTTTAAGGATCTTTTCTTGATATAGAGGGTTAAGAGGCAATCAGAGATTAACACCACATCTTATTGGTTAAGATGGGTAACCTAGGACTGCAAACAAGCCAAGCTTTTATCAAGCAACTCGAGTTCGAGCTTGAGCTTGAATCGATCGAGTCGAGGTTTTATCAAGCTTGAGCCCAAGCCCAATAAACTAGCTTTTATCGAGCTTTTCAAGTCTTCATATACATAAATTATTTTATTATACATGTTTATATAAATAACCTAAATGCTAAAGTGAATATTGATATGATAGCCAAATATTTATTGTATAAGGACTTTTTAAAACCTAATGCTCTAAGTTTTGTATAATTTATTCACTCTTGATTAGTTCATCGCGTATTTTATTGACTTAATTTATTAATTTGGCTATCGAATAAATTATTTATGTATAAATTCGAGCTGAGCTCAAGCTTGGATGATTAAAGCTCGTCGAGCTATCGAGCCGAGCTCCTCCAACCTACCTTGTGTTTTTTGAGTCGAGCTCAAGCCCTGTCAAACTTGAGCTACACTTAGCTTGATTACAGCCTTAGGGTAACCTCTTACCCCGTTTAACCCAAAAATAAACAAATAAATAAATAAAAAATTAGCCACTGCCTCTTATCAGTCAGATTTTTTTTTTTTTTATTTTTTTTTTTTTATTTATTTTTTTTTTTTCTAAAACAAACACACCTTTAAGTCGACCAGAGCTAGCTAAGCTCAAAAACTAAATAAATCATATACCATTACAATCTATTAATACTATTTTATAAGTGTCGAAATGATCACATAATCTTATAAGAAAATTAATTACTCTCACATGAAGCAACATAAAATTGCCCAAACTATAAGAAACAAATAGATCGTATAACTAAAACCTCCGGTAGCAATATCCTTTATAGTCACTTCGTGACCGCCCTCATGATCATCATTCTCAGTCACAGCCACCGTAACATACTTGTTGGAAACTCCATTCACAACCGCTGCCTTGCATTGTAGGTACAACACTGTATTCGCGACCACATAATGCAACATCATCAAGGACGACTGGAAATAAATAAAAACTAAAATCGTTGTCCCCTTAGTTGCCGATCCAATATCGTTGGCGGAGTTAGCATATGACAACAATGGAACGAATGCGAAATATGTGATGAACACTATGGAAGCCGAATGATATTGAAACTCAGGTGATTGATGTGCACTTTGTTGCAACGACTGAAATCCTGATTTTGGTTCCAACACGGCGATTGGGGCGGCTGATCCCCAAATTGTTATTAAGAAAAATATAATAAGTATCAGAGCATATGACAAGATTATGTTTATGAAAATGGAAAATATGGATCGATCGAAATGGAAACCTAATGATTTAACAACTTGGGTGATAGCGAGTGGTGAAAGAGTATATAAGATGAAAATGAGGGTTAGTTTTGTAAATCCCGCAATAAATGTAGAAAGAAGAGGGATGTATGAATGTGACAGAGATTTGAAGGCGGATATGAAGATGACATGTTTACGTTTCATGGCTTGGTTTGTGCTGTAAATTATTAAAGCGGTACCCGCGACAGTGGGAAGGCTGGTCAGGAGAAATAACACGAGGATCGAAATAAGAGTTTTACTGGTGGGGAGGTGCGGAGTGGATATTATGGTTTTGAGTAGGTGGTTCGTTGAGACATCGTGGGAGGAGGAAGTCGGGGAGATGCACAATTGAATGATGGCAGAGACGAAGAAGGTGAAAGGGAGAAAGAGGATAGATATATGGTGATGAAGTGGAGGGAGTTTGTGTTGAGGATTTTGGTTGTTTGGAGAAAGAGTTGTCGATGTTCATTGGTTTTTTGCGTGGTAACGGGAAACATTGTTAAGCTTTAAACCTCACAGCTCAAGCTACACTCAAAACTTTATAACTCTTATAGCTCATACAACTTCGATTAACACCATTAACACCTCAATCCACACATTGTACCTATAGATAGTTTTTCCAATTGTGCCTTTTATGTAACGTAGGTGAGATTATATAAACTTCTTTGACGGAGACGGCAAGTTGAATTGGTGAAGATGGTATGGTAGATGATGAGTTTGACAATGTCATGAATCATGGTTATTACACTTGTATGGATTATTGTATATTCGTATTTGACAAGTATAACTTTGACTTAGCTAAGCATGAGTATTGGATTATTTTATATCGTATTTGACAAGTATAACTTTGACATAGCTTAGCCTAAGTATTTTGTCTTTTTTAATTTAGTGTGTTCTCATATATAGCTTAACAATGATCTTCAATAATATTTTGTAACCAATGTTTTCAATACAATGTTATTTCGCATTGCTAGAGCATTTTATATAAACTTCGCACTGCCATTAAGAAAACTACAATACAAAAGCAGTCGAACCCAAAACCCTTAGTGAATAAGCTGTTTTGTTGCAGGAGTTTATAAAGGCAGAAGCAAACACAACCAACTACACAATAATGAAGATCAGAGATCAACTTATCTTAAACATTGGAAACAACTAACTACTGTAATACTAGTAGAGTAGTAGTATTGTTGTACACTATAATTATCCTATATTTACAATCTGAAGGTTGGTTTACTATTCATTAGAATAACATTAGAAAATCATTAGTATAAGTGTTTTATAAATACTACAATAATAGAATCCCTCCGTCCCACTATAAGTGTCCACAATGGAATATTCAAAGTCTTTGTTTTTCAACTTTGACCCTAAATATTTTTGTTTGTGTTATATAATACTTGATGAAAAGTATACCCAATGAAAACACATCTAAAACTAAATCAATTCATATAACTTTCATCAAGTATTCTATAACACAAACAAAAATATTTACGGTCAAAGTTGAAAAACAAAGACTTTGAATATTCCATTGTGGACACTTATAGTGGGATAGAGGGAGTTATAAATACTACAATAATAGAATTCAACCTTCAACAAAACATGGAGGGTGAGCGTTCCTAAGTAGTTGAAGCCTTCGTTAGAGAGGGAAATGTAGACTACTTGGCAGAGCCCCCCATGGATGGGATATGGGTGCCTAGTGAAGCCACACACCTTCTTCTGTCTTTTATATTGTGGTGGCAGGTTGAATGGATTGGATAGAAGGGTGATGTGGAAATGTAGCTAGATGGTGAGTGCAAAATGGTGAATTAAGAAAGACAAGCTGGCATGGTTCTCATTAGAGTGCAGTTGTCTGATGGTGATGATAGTTAGCTTCTGATGTCTGATATGGATTTCATAGTATTGGAAATATATAGGTCGTTTATAGTTGATAGAGTTGTATTGATTTTAGTAGTTTAGTTTCTGGGTGGGAATGTCCATCTAGTTGAAGTATTCATTGTAATTTATAGTATTGTTATAATATAATTCACCATTTTGCAACAAAAAAAAACCTTCAACAAAAATATACACCTAACCTAATCAATAGCACTTTACCTGAGTAAGAAAACATTAATTAATTGTATCTTAGCTTTCCTTTTTTATTTGTTACTGAACGATACAAACCCTATAGCAGCGACGGGGCAGAATATTTTCAATTTGTATCTGCATAATTAATTGTGGCAAGTGAGAGTGGATAGAGTTTGTGGGTTAAATTGTACTGTAATTAATATTAAATAAATAGTGTTATATTTTATAAGTAATGTATTTTAGTCTAACATTACTCGTTTTTAAAATTTTTAAAAGTTTTAAACACACACGTATTTGATTATTTTTGCCTTATATGCGGTGTAGATTAAATTTATATATTTTTATATCACATTATATTTGAAACGGTCTCTTTCATCAGTGAATAATAAAATAAAAGTTTGGTAAAACATATTGAAATAATAACTATGTGATATATTATCAACGAGGTTGGTATTACCCGCGTGTTGTTCAGTATTATTATAGTTTTAACTATTTTATATCATGAAAAATATAGAAAATCAATTAATAAAAGTTAACTGAATATTATGATTTATGATTTTATATAATAATTACATGTATAAGAGTAAAATATGTTAATATAGATACTTGTTAATTAATCTAAATGATATTTGTCATATTTGTGTTAGTAATAAATATTGGAGGGTAAAATATGAAAACTTTAAGAAAACTCACTAAACTAACCGGCTTATAACTAACCAACTTATGTAGTATTTGTTATAACCAATGGATATGATGATGAAGTTATTGCTCAGGATACTGTTAGATTGCTTTTGCATGGAGGTTTTAGTTGCACGGTATATGTTTTCGTAGTTGTTTGGTTGGTTAGTCAGTTGATAGGTGTTCATTAGGGTAGCGTCAGTTGTGGTGGCATGCCGTTTCGTCAAATCAGTGTCACCTAAACATTTTGCATTTCACATTTACACGCTAAAAATACTCAATCCTCTTATGGTGACGTCGGTTTTTAATTAGTTATTCTAATTTATACTACATATAAAGCAAATATATATATATTTTTTTTAAATTTAAAAACTTAAAAATAAGTCATGTTTAATCCCAAAATACTATTTTAAAACTTAATTCCCACACAAATATTTCAAACAATGTTGACTTAATAAAATAGTTGTCTTGACAATATTTCCAGACAACTTTTTTTGAACGTGTTTTTTAAAAAAAGAGGAGAAATTTTTTATACTTAATCTCAACATTGAAAATTTAAAAATTCATTCACAAATTCTACTTTATAAGACATCATATTAAAACTTCTTTGTATTTTGTGTTAGTTTATAGTTGATAGTTCATGCCGATGAAACTGAATAACCATAATATCGCAAAGATATTGTTTTTCGTTACAAAATCTCGTTGTTATGCACGGGCACTCGTCTAGTGCTAGCATGTGTAATTGTTGTTGTGGCAAAGAGGAAATAGGTATGTTGAATGAGCTATAAAAAGTAGGGATTATTCAACAAGTAAGATGGTTATTTATATGCTTTAATACTTGTGGGTAATTTACTTGAAAATTAATAGTAAATAAATTTACAAAAGTTACAATTTGAAAGTATTTGAACTAAACGATAAAGATTATAGAGCGAGTCAGCAGGGCCGTCTCATGAGTTTCGGTGGCTCCGTGCTATCACCAAAAAGAGGCCCTTAAACATACACACAAAATGCACATGTATCAGTAGTGCGTGAACTAATTAAATTCAAGCCTCATATTGTGTATATATATAATAGAAGTGCATGGAATTTTATACCTCGTCAAGTGATGACCCTGTAAAATCACCGCTTATACTCCACTAAAGACGGCCCTGTGAGTCGGCATCACTATAAGTCTACAAATAATGTCGAGGTTCACAAGTCTATTGTTCCACTTCCAACTAACAGACCTTTAAACCGAGGCCGATGTGAATTGGGTGGTTGCGGTCAGTAATTAACCAAAAGCTAATTGGACTCCAATAAGAATATCCCAATATTAAGCCCATATCTGAATAATGTAATTGTCCAATTGTTCTTAAAGGAAGTTTGTGCTTGTCAAATTTAGTTGGAACTATAAACTAAAGACAACTGAGATGCAGTAAATATGTAATTTGTTGACACATAAGCTAGATAATGTTGGATTTTAATAACATGACAAGTTTATAAATTAAACACATAACCATCATACACATGCGGGAGCTTAGGATCAATTTAACACATAAAGAATTAACCGAATTTAAACGTAAACGTACATTTGATTCTAGCTAAACAAGAATCAACTTCGAGTATTCTTCAATTGAGGTCAAGAACCCTAATTAGGGTTTATAAGTGGATTAACAAATTACCCCTTACCGTTTTGTAATTCAATCCAAGATATTAACTATAGTGAGTTAATACTACGTTCTTGTACACACGTACTATTAGCGATTCGATGTAATTAGGGTTTATAAGTGGATTAACAAATTACCCCTTACCGTTTTGTAATTCAATCCAAGATATTAACTACATTGAGTTAATACTACGTTCTTGTACACACGTACTATTAGCGATTCGATGTGAATGCTAGTTCAAGTCACAAATAAAACAACGAAACACGTTGTTCTTATTTTGGTTTATACGATCGCATCCCACAAGGGGAATAAAATACTGATCGTACGTATATATGAAGAAAACAATACAGTATTATATTGCATGCATGCGTGTATATAATATTACCATGCATGTGCATGGATAACATTCATGCATATAATGTGACTTTCATACTTGATTGTCGAACAGAGAGAATAGAATAATGTTTTAAGAATAGTTTTTGTCTCGTGTGATATAATGACTTAGGGGTGATTAAATAACCTTCAAACTTGCTCTCCAAGTTTAAGTCTAACACCTCCTTAAGTTCCACAAAAACGACACTCTGACCCCTTTCCTTTTCCTTGTTCGACTGGTCGCAACCAACACCCCAAGGGTTTGGCTTTCATACTAATAAGTCCCTCATGTATTAGTTACTTTATTTGTGATTTAATAATTAAATATAACTATTTATATTTTAATTATTTAACATTGATTCTCATACGTAAAGTGTGCAATCCCGTAATCTCGAGTTTGATCCTTACACACAACTACTAAATTATGTCCACAAAACTAGTAGCTCCCACTTGGACATATTTTAATAGTGTGATCACATCGGTTAGCGTCTAGCAACACTTCAATGCCTCTAGTACAACTCCAGTAAGGTCTCCTGGAAAAACCTTTTAATGATTCATCATTATTATTGTCCTTTTGTTATTAATACTACGTTAAATAAAGATATGGATTTAAGTTATTCTTTATTCAACAATTTTGTTTCTCGTTGTTTGTGATTGAACAAGATTACCAAATCTTTTGAACATTTCAAGGAAGATCTTGGGCATGGCCATGCAAACATCTTGTCAACCCTACGAGAGGCCCATCGATATTAAACTTCAAAATAAATTTGAAGGAACAAATTCTATCTTGACTACAAGCATAACCCATGAATTTTGTAATAATTCTGAAAACAATCCTTATGACTACCAGTTACGTGTAGCGTTAACTTGTTCCACAGAATGCACTACATTCATAACGGTTATCTGGTATCTCAAGTCTTAGGATAACTCACTACAACAAAAGTGGCTTTTTAGGATCCTTTGTGTGGGACGGTATGATACTAGAGTCCTAAAAAACTATTTAATAGGACATATGAGCGTTTGGGGTCCTTTTGAAATATATGCTACTTAGGCGGTGTCCTAAAAAGTTATATAATAGGATGGTTGATTATTTGGGGTCCTATTATCATATAACTTAATAGGACACTTAAAATATGGATCTTAATAAATTACTTTATAATACATTTAGTTGTTGGTGTCCCATTATGTGATAGTGTAATACGACACTTGATCACTAGATGTCATATTATAACATAACCTAATAAGACCCTTGACACTTGGGTCTTATAACTTTAACCTTTATAGGACGTTTATTCATTATGGTTTTATTATAATACACCATAATAGGACACTTGAGTTTTGAGTCATAAGACATCAGTTAGTTAAAATGCTTATTCACAAAAGTTTTATTATAACAAAATTTAATAGGACCTTTGACACGTGGGTATTATAACGTTAACCTTTATAGGACGCTTATGCACAATGATTTTATTATCGTACACCATAATAGGACATTTCATTTTTGAGTCATATAACATCATTTTTATAAAACGATTATTCGCAAAAGTTTTATTATAACAAAACTTAATAGGACCCTTAAGACGTGGGTATTATAATGTTAACCTTTATAGGACGCTTATGCATAATGGCTTTATTATCATACACCATAATAGGACATTTTATTTTTGAGTCATAAAATATCAGTATTTTAGAACGTTTATTCGCAAAAAGTTTTATTATAACAAAACTTAATAGGACCCTTAAAGGACGCATATTCATTATGGTTTTATTACAATACATCATAATAGGACACTTGATACATAAGTCATAAAACATTAATTATTTAGAACGCTTATTCGCAAACGTATTATTAAAACATAACTTAATATGACACTTGACACTTGGGTCCCATAGATTGATACACCATTATAGGACACTTGATATTTGAGTCATAAAACATCAGTTTTATGGAACGCTTATTCGCAAACGTTTTTTATTATAACAAAAGTTAATAGGACCCTTGACAGTAGGGTCTTATAACGTTAACCTTTATAAAACGCTTATTCATAATGGTTTTTTTATGATACACCATAATATGACACTTCTTTTTAGAGTCGTAAAACATCCGCTTTTTATAATGCTTATTCAAATTAAGTTTTATTAAAACATAAACTTGATATGACACTTGACACTTGGGTCTCATAAATTCATCCACCATAATAGGACACTTGAAATTTGAGTCATAAAGTATCAGTTTTATAGAACGCTTACTTGCAAAAGTTTTATTTTAACAAAACTTAATAGGACCCTTGACACCTGTGTCTTTTAACATTAACCTTTATAGTACGCTTATTTGTTATGGTTTTATTATCATACGCCATAATAGAACACTTCTTATTTGAGTCATAAAACATCAGTTTTTTAGAACGCTTATTTACAAAAGTTTTATTTAAACATTAGTTAATATGACACTTGAGACTTGGGTCTCAAAACTTGATACACCATAATAGGACACTTGATATTTGAGTCATAAAAGATCAGTTTTATGGAACGCTTATTCACAAAAGTTTTATGATAACAAAACTTAATAGGACACTAGCTATTTAAGTAATAAAACATCAGGTTTTTACAACGGTTATTCGCAACAGTTTTATTATAACAAAATTTAGTAGGACCCTTGTCACTTGGGTCTCATAGGTTTTACTGAATGTACTTTATGATACGACAATCCTAGGAAAAATACTAAAAAGGTCCCAGCTTATTTAAATAAGCTGGGAATAAGCTAAGTAATTCGAATAGCAAATGAGGGAATAAATGTTAAAAGGATTATTAAAGAAGGATAAAATGCAAAAGACCCAAGGGCAAGAGTGGTAGTGGTGTGTGTCTGGGAGTCCAGAGACCAGGGTTCGATCCCTGCTCTTGGACTTTTTGATTTTTTTTTTTTTTTTTTTTTTTTTTTATTTTCTTTTTACAAACATGAAAAACACTAATGAATAAGCATTTTTCAAAACTACAACTATTGCTGGAAACTTGAAATAAGCATACAAATAAGCCCAAAGGACTGAGCAGTTGACAAAAACAAGTAATAAACTAAGGCTTAAGGGAAAAAAAGCTGATAAGCTACTAATAAGCTGAGGCAAGACTGAAATAAACTAGATGACTAATAATAAACTAAAATGACAACTTAAATAAGCCACAATAGGGGAAATAAGCACTGTTAAATGACAAAAGAAGCTAAAAAGCCACTAAGGGCTGCTGTTGTAACCTTGGTGCAAGGGAAAAACAGGCTTTTTCAAGCCATGAAAAAGCACTCCAAATAAATTCTTAAAAATCTAGAAAAAATAGTAATAGCTAGATAAGCCAGCCAAATAACTCTGTGCAAAATTTGAGCTTATAACAACTTAACATGAGTAAATTAAAAAACAAAAGGATGTGCTGCAAATGGGGAAAACCAAAAATTAAGTCTGCTATATCAATAGTAGACTGATTTGAGCTAGTTTTGACCAAGGCTTTAGGAAACTTTATCAACTACTTACTATGGACTGAAATCAACATGAAATTGGCAAAAATAGGGGTCTCAACTGCTTATCCCTATAATAAGCTCAATCCAACAGTTTTGAGCCTAAAATAGGGAATAATCACTCTATTATAGAAAAATCCTCAAAACACCTTATGGTCACCTGAAAAAAACTTATCTACATTACATTAAGCTAGATTGAAAGTTCCCTAACATGCAAATGAACAGTACACTACCTTATTTACCCGTTTTGACCCTTAGCCAAACACCCCTTAATAAGCTACTTTTGAGATTCAAAACGAAAACAGGCTTATCTAAGCCGAGATACTGAATGCAGATCATTAACTAACTACAGTGAGCCTCTGATGAACAACTTTTAAATTCCAAATAAGCACTTGATAAGCTAGATGCTATGTTGTGACTGTTTCATGGCTTTTTGAGCTAATTAAGGCCAATACTAACTTAAGCAATAACCACCTATCTAATTAACTCCAAACAACATCACTGAGATCAAATAAGCATAGAAAAAGCAATTAAGCTCTAATAAACTGATGAATAGTACCTTTGTAACACCCCAACCCGGCAAGGGTAAAAGTATCACATTAATGGCTTCATATCAGATCAAAACAAAGCATACATTCAATAGTAATACAATAAAATGTCAAAGGTTACAAATGAAATACTAACATTATACGGTTAAGAATGAAACAAAACTAAATACTAAGTCTGCAAATGCAATCCTTCTAATGACTTCTACTTCAGAATAACTATCAAGGTCTTCTAAGTCCAAAAGTCTCTTCACTCATACCCAAACCCGTCGTCCTGCTTATAACCTGCCGCACACGAAAAGAAAACGTGCGGCTGAGCTTAAAAAGCCCAGTGAACAGATATAACGATAATAAACAGAAATAGAGAATAGTACAGAATAACAGAAACAAAGGTCAAACAGATGTAATATAGTTCAAGGGATAAGTCAATGAATAAGTATAAGGGAAAGAGAAAGGGATAGTAATCCACCACGAGCCCAGAAACAGATCATATCATATCGTAACCATAAATCTTCATAATCATATAGAGGGGAGACCTCTCAGATAATCAGATAATATGAGGGGTGTCCTCATTCTTCAAATGGAGTAGCTAACTCCCATACATATGTGAAAGGCATGTATTGCACACAGTACCAGTCACCAGAACAGAAATCATATCATATATAGTTAAATCCACTAAACAGAACAGATCTAGGATGCATCCATACGCCCCTACCCAATCACATGCAGACCAAAACAAAGGGACGGTGTAACCAAATCACTAGGGCTACACACTAGTCATGCCAGTGGTGCATCACAGACACGGCCATGTTACCTTCATGGCTAGGGTCACAAATTTTGGCTCGGGTATCAAACTAAGAGTCAGATATCATATCAGATCAGAGTGTCATATCACAAGATTCAATATCAGAAGGTCAATATCAGAAGGTCAACATCAGAAGGTCAAAATCAAAGTTCCATAGTACAGTTCATTTAAAAAGGTTTCTAATTAAGAGTCCATTTAAAACTATCTTTTAAATGACGGTTTTTATAAAAAAATGATCCTTCAGAGTAGTTTTCATAAATGATCTTTCAAACGGTTTTTCGTAAAGATAGTCTTTTAAACTAGTTTTTATAAAAGTTAGTAAAATCCCAATTAAAAGAGTATTGTATCATAATTTGCAAACATCATTTTAAAATAGCTTTTCCTCAAATCATTTCCAGGTCAGAATTAAAAAGGTTTTTCACAGCATAGGTTCATATCAGAGATCAAAGGTTCAAAGCAAAGGAATCATAGCAAAGTATCAAATCAGAGGCTAAACAGATCAGAACATGAAAGAGATCATAGGAAACCTTACAGAGAAGGTCAGAATATCTGTACCTTATTCCAAAAGCAAAACAAACTCAGAGATGAATAAGATGAAACAGAGTGGATCAGGACCTTTCCTTCTTCACACCTAAGGAATAGCAGACGGAATTACAAGGAATTCTAACTCAGATTACTATTTAATTTACTTCTCCATTTTAAGTACTTCAGAGTTCATACGGTTATTATGGTAGTGTCATACATTCAAAGGTTTATTAAGTGTTTAGGATAAGTTTAAGGACCAATTGTGCAACTATTATAAGATTAGGGTATAAGGTGTAATTATTGTAAAGTTATAGGTTTCTACAAGTTAAGTCCTTTAGTATTATCAAAATAACCATCTAGACCCTCTAATGTTTGAAAATAAACACTTAACACTTTTTAAATATCAAAATACACTTTTTCAGGTTTTAAGTAAGATCTGGACTCGTTTTATATAATTTAAGAATCATATTATAACTCCGAAATAAAATCTACAAAAATTCACAGAGCTACCTCAATGTCCCTAGTATTTTACCTAATTTTTCCAGATTTTATTAGCTAGTGTAAGTACGAAATAAAAATCCATTTTTACAACCTGTTCTAAAATCGTATCTGATGGAACACCCGAAAATTTTTCACCTGTTTACCCCTTCAGAAAAATTCAAAAAAATCCATAAAAATTCCAGCTACTAATAGACATCCCAAAGTTTACCCAGTTCAAAGGGATCTTTATAACTCGACACGGTTTGGAAATTAAAATTGAAAAACCCGGACTTATTTTCCAGACTTTCAAATACGACTGGACACATGATTTTCCAAAAATCAAAAAGTAGCCTTACAGGCCTCTAAAAATTACAAACTAAATTTATCCAGGTAGATATTTCATTAAACTACAATCTAGACTCGAGAAACACCAAAATATATGCTCACATCATTAATTCACAGCCGGTTAAAGTTGAGTCAAATCTTAGGTCAGTAGCAGTTTTTATATAATACGTACCTAGTTAGGGTTTTATTCATCCCGTTCATTAATTCTTTACACCAAATGCTTTTGGGTGAGTCCATAGCACATTTAGATCAATTCATATCAGTATAGAACACATTCAAATCGAATATTTACCACAGAAAATTTCAGTCGATCCATATATTAGGGTTTTAGGGTTTTCTAGATTTTATGATTTTATGTGACATGTTTTCCTTCTATAATTTGAATAGAACATTAACAAGTGAACAAGGATCGAGAAAAAGGAATACAATACCCTCGTAGAACACACGAAGAACACGGTAACAAGAGATCAACACCACACGAAAAACTTTCTCCCTTCCCTCTTCCTTTTGGTTCGCACGGCATCAACAACACAAGAGCCAAAACACATATTTTTGATAAGTTTTTGATTCGTACCATCGTATATTGATATAGTATTATGTATTTACTTTAGAACAAGAACAAGATGGGGATTCCTTGGTGGTTTTCTGGGTCGATCACAGCAGCAAGATCAAAGGGGCGGCAGAATTTTGGTTTCTAGGGTTTCTTGTGTTATTTCTTGATGATCGGTTTGTATGGGAAGGAAACAAAAGGATGTGGGCTGTTTATGGGAGGGTTTGGACGTGGATTGGGAAGGGGTAAAGAGGCTTGGATCGGCCCAAGGCCCTAACAAACAATCCATGATCTTGTTGGACCATTTACTAACTTTTTGTTGCATAAAACCTTTTATTATAACTCTTAAAATACAATTTCGTAAGTATTTATGATTTTCGGCTTAAGTAACATAGGTAAAGTGCTATAAATATTATTGGTAGCTCGTATAATTATATTATGGTGCCTCGTAATCATTTCATGTCGTATTTGTTTCGTTTTCATACGTTTTGTGATTTATTTATAAGTTATATGAGTTTTAATTAATTTTTTTTAAATTATGAGGGCATTTTAGTCTTTTCACATGTTTTAGATTTTCGGGTTTTACATGAATAGTACCTTGGTTGACTTTCTTTGACTTTTTTGGAATTATTGGATTAGGACTGAGTTGATTATTATAAGCTAACAGGAAGCTATAATGAGCTTATATGAGCTTATATAAACAGTAATGAGGCTTGTAATTGATTCTTAACAACTAATTTTAGCTTAATTCGAATTATGAAAAAACTTGAATTTTTATTAATAATGAAAATGAGTACAAGCAAGAGTTATATAAACAGTAATGAGGCTTGTAATTGATTCTTAACAACTAATTTTAGATAAAAACATGGAGTATTACTATTTAGCTAATTGAAATCATGAAGCTGCTTCAACTGGATCTTCTTCTCCGGCAAAAACTAAGTCATTATTGTCCACAACGGTTCCATCGAAACCACCTCTAACCAATTCAATATCCATTGTTTCGTCAGGTTGAGGACCCATAAATGAGTCACTCTGCAAATGTGTTTCCACGTCATCAAGACTTTTTTGTTCATCCATGTCATAAACATGTCTGGGCGCTGTCTTGATCACAACTTGCCATCCTTTGTCAACACGATCTGCAACGTAAAATACTTGCTATGCTTGAGAAGCTAGTATAAAAGGCTTGTTATGACACTTCAATCCTTCAAAATTCAATAGAGTAAACCCGTTGTCATCTTCTTTTTTCCTTGAACCATTCGAAATCCAATCACAATGGAACAAAACTACTTTCTTGTCAATAGCATACTCCAACTCAATGATATCATTCAAAACCCCGTAGTAAGTTACATCTCCTACGATAGGATTGTTATCTGTAGCACTCGAGAAGCTGTTTGTCATGGCCTGAAGCATAACCCCACTATTCTGTGTTTTCCTATTCTGTTCTACATCTTTTGTGTGAAATCGGAAACCATTTATGATAAATCCCCTATATTTTTTCACAAACTCAGATGGACCACTTGCCAAGTTCCTTAGACTTTCTGTGATTCTGTGATCCCCTCTAGTATGTAGCTCCTCAACCTGAATTAAGCTAAGATATGTTAATTGTTTTGTTATACATCCGGGTATTAGTAGGTTGAAAATGCTATGTCATTATAATTATTTTCCAAAAGTAATAAACCTGTGTATATTCCTTACATGATCTTGAAAACACGACTCAAAAGTCTCACTATGTAAACGTTGAATGTCACGCTTACGTTTTTTCCGATTTTCATGCTGAACCATCGCCAGATGTTCACTGCAGTGTTAACAGATGATAATGATGATAACAACGACAACTATTAATCGTATAATATAATTTATGAAACTCACAACTAATATAATTACTTACGTTCGAAATTCATCAACTTCACTACAATTGAACAACACATATGAATGTGCTTTAGCCAAAATGTCAAGGTCCATTATTTCTACCTTTGTAGCACCAATCGGTCGACCCGACATAGAAAAGATAGGTAAAACATCCTCATAACCATCGTCATCATAATTTCGACTTGTCTTATTATGTACGGTCTCAAAATCACTGGATAAGTACAATGAACAAAACGACACACACTCTTCAGCTAGATATCCTTCTGCAATGGAACCCTCCGGGTTACTCCTGTTTCGCACGTAAGATTTTAATGTAGATAAATACCTGAGATATCAAAACCAAGAATTTCAAATTCAATAATATTTTTTAATAAAGGTATTTACTAAAATAGTAATGTGCACCTCTCGATTGGATACATCCAACGGTAATGAACTGTCCCTCCTAATCTTGCCTCTGAAGCAAGATGAACCGAAAGATGAACCATGACATCAAAGAATGATGGCGGAAAAATCCTTTCTAAATCACAAAGTATTTTTCCAATCTCGATTTCCATTTGAACCAAATCATTTGGATTAAGAACCTTTGAGCATAATTGTTTATAGTAACGACATAGCTTCATCACAGGATAGCGCACGTGCTTAGGCAACACATTTCGCAAGGCAAGGGGAAGCAACTGCTGCATCAAAATATGGCTATCATGACTTTTAAGTCCAAACAGTTTTGGAGGTTTTAATTCTACGCATCTTGATATATTAGCTGCATAACCATCTGGAACTTTCACCTTCTTAAGCACACGACAAAAAATATCTTTCTCTTTTTTATCCATTGAGAAACAAGCAGGTGGCAAATAAACTTTGTTGTTATCTTGAACTATAGGATGAAGTTCACGTCTAATGCCCATTTCTTGTAAATCAAGGCGTGCTTTTATATGATCCTTGGTCTTCCCATCTAGATTCATTAGCGTTCCAAGGACACTGTCACAAACATTCTTCTCAATATGCATTACATCTAGATTATGGCGTAGCAAGTTATCTTTCCAGTACGGTAACTAAAAAAAAAAAAATACTTTTCTTCTTCCAATTAAAAGGTAAATTTGGGTTGCTCTTCACAAGTTTTCCAAATTTAATTTCAAAACCATTTAACTCATCAAGTACTTCTGGTCCTGTTAAGCCACGGGGTTGCCTGTCTTGTTCTACTGTGCCATCAAAAGAGTTTTTATCTTTTCGAAAAGCATGATCAGTAGGCAAATATCGACGATGTCCCATAAAACAATATTTTTTGCCATGAGTCAAGCGTGTTGATTTTGTATGTTTATGGCAGTTAGGACATGAAAGTTTACCTTTGGTGCTCCATCCGGATAAATTTGCATAAGCAGGAAAGTCACTGATCGTCCATAACAAACAAGCACGCATCCGAAAGTTACTATTTGTTGATGCATCATAAGTCTCTACTCCGTTAATATCCCACAACTCCTTTAGCTCAGCCACTAACGGTTCCATATAGACATCTATATTATTCCCAGGAGCAGATGGGCCAGGTATAAGTAAAGATAGAAAGAAATAAGGTTGCTGCATGCACATCTAAGGAGGTAGATTATATGGCGTCAAAACAACAGGCCATGTACTATGAGAAACACTCATTGTTCTAAAAGGGTTAAACCCATCACTCGCTAAACCAAGCCTGAAATTACGAGATTCATTGGCAAACTTACGATACTTAAAATCAAATGCTTTCCATGCTGGGGAATCTGCAGGATGTCTCAAGTAACCATCTTTCGTGCGACTCTCTTCATGCCATCTTATGGAGGCAGCTGTTTTAGATGACATAAATAACATTTGCAATCGTGGTATGAGCGGAAAATAACGCAAAACCTTTGCTCCAATCTTCTTATCTGTATCAGGTGTGGTTGACTCATCTGCAGAATCATCTTCACTTGCTTTATACCTTGACGTATGACATATATCACATTCTGTTTTATTAATGTTTTTTTTTCCAGTACAACATATAATCATTAGGACATGCATCAATTTTATCATAACTAAGTCCCAACTCTCGAATTATCTTCCTTAGTTCATACAATGACTTCGATATGGAAGCATCGGGGAAGGCTTCCCTCACTGTATCCAGCATCATGCTGAAACCATTATCACTACATTTCCCAACACACTTACCATGAAATAGTCTAATGATAAAAGAAAGAACTGAGAACTTACACCCAGGATATAGTTCTTTCTTTGCCTCTTCCAACACTTTATAAAAAAATTTCTCCTTTAAGTTTGGCATACTCCTACTTTCACTTTGTGTTCCCATTTCATTTTCTTGTGTGTTATCACCAAACCGATGGAAGGCATCATTCACCAACCCTTGCATGTCATCTTCAGCATCCAATATAGGAGCATCACTTGATTTGGAACTGAAAGGTGGAATTGTATAACCTTTCATAAACCCGACACATAGCAGATGTGTTCTAGCCTCGGCCCGATCTACCCATATCTGATTACCACAATCAATGCATGGACATGAAATCTGTCCATTTTTACCCTCAATATAAAATATATAATCAAGAAAGTCGTCAAGACCTTTTTTATATTCAATGGTAAATCTTGGTAAAGACATCCAACTCGTATCCATCTTAAACCTGCCTTAAACAAACCAACAATAAAAAAACTAATTCAATTAACCACAGATAACCACAGATAATTTCAACAAAAAGAAAGGGAGACTAATTCAATTAACCACATATTGTGTTTGATAAAAATTTAGCAAAAACGATTAGGGTTTTAATTTTGAGGTATTACCTGGTCTTGATGATGGTGCTGATTTTCGGTTGTCGGATATCAATTGACGGAGATGATGGTGGTGAGTCCTGCTGGCAATTTTGGATGGTGGAATGATCGTGTATTTGGAGATGGACAAAGTGAGTTTGATTTGATGATTTGGTCCCAAAACATATGTTAAAAACAAAATAAGCCAAGCCCAAAATAAGCCCAAAGATATGAAACAAACCTCTCTTCTCCAACACCACAACAAATCTCTCTTCTCCAACACCCCAACATAATCAACATTAACATATACAGATTATGATCATACAAAATTATGCTGCTAAACATTTCATCAAAGCACATAACAAAACAAACGTCCAGTAACCATAAATCTGTTCATAACATTAAAATATTAAACATTATAGACAACATAAACATATAATAAAGTTCATAAAACATCCCCTACAGCTTGTTCTTCATCCAAACAACTACCTAAACAACTACATAACCATAGGTACCCATACGCCTAATCAAAATTGTTCTAGGGTAAATCCCTAGAAACAGGTACCCAAACAACTACCTAACCCAAGAACATAAGACCAAAAGACCCAAAAACCACAAAAGAACCCTACACTACCTTCAGTCTTCATCATACTCCTCCAGCAGCTCAATGGTCTCCTTCTTCAATGCTATCAACCTCTCAAAATCAGCAACAACACTTGCAAGAGATTCTACCAAACGTCGCTCAATGATATGGACTTCGAGGAGTGAATCATAAACATCCCCTGCAGCCTGTTCTTCATCTAAATTTAGCTCAAAAACCTCGCTCATACGCTCGGTTCTCTTATCCACATTCATACGCATGTCGTCTCTCACAGCGGCCACATTTATCATGTTCACCTCATTAATCGGTATCTCCTGAATATTCAAAAACTTAAAACAATCATGAAGTTTATCAGAACCACAAATATCTTTCAGTTCCTTCAAGTAGGGCTTCTCAGACATTTTCACAATGTTGTATATAGAGAAAAAGTAATGAACTGAAAAAGGTAGATACATGAACTGAAAAAATTAAAAGAAAACCAACATATATAAAGAGAAAAAGGTAGATACATGAACTGAAAAAATTAAGAGAGGTATTAATGAGAAATGAAAGAATTAAAACAAGTAATGATGAGAAATGAAAAGCCTGAAGAAAATAAAAGGTCGAGAAACTACTTACGCATACCCATAATATAGTTTAATTGGGATGACTGAACCTTCACCCAATTCAGTTTGAAGCATTTCTGGAAAGAGAGGCACTACTACCTAGGGGTAGGGGTGGCAATTTATGACCCGACACGAAACCCGACCTGAAACCGAAACGAAAAGTAACAGGTTCGGGTTGAGTCTAAATATATTTCGGGTCGGGTTTGGGTCGACCCATCTAACCCGTTTATTAAACAGGTCAGGTTCGGGTTGTGAATAAATTAAGTGGGTCGACCTGCCAACCCGTTTAATATTTTTTTCTTAAATTAAAAATTATTTATATTTTATTATATGGGTTAAATGGGTTAAACGGGTCGACCCACAAACCCATTTAACCCGTCTAACCTATTTAACTCGTGTAATGTGGCAACTTTTGTATCAAAAACGGGTTAAATGGGTCAACCCAAAACCCGTTTAACCCGTTTAACATTTTCAACCCGTGTAACCTATTTAACCCGCCAACCCAAGTATATATATGGGTTAAATGGGTCAGGTTCGGGTTATGTGTAAACAGGTTAGGGTTGACATAGCTGACCCGATGATTTAAATGGGTCAGGTTCGGGTTGGGGTTTTCTGACCCGCCAAACTTTCATAGTCATAGTGGTGGGCCCTCTCATCTTAAGTGAACATAAATTAAAAACGACTTCAAAGGCAGGAAAAACGATGCTCTAAAGTACGCGTGGCTAAAAACGTAAAGAAAAACTGAAAACGGGTTTAAACCGGTAAAACCCGAGCCTAAACCTCGAAATGGTGAAATACTAACTCTATGGGTGCCAAACTAATTTTCCTAAATTCTAATTAATAAAAGAAAATTTTAGAAAAAAGAATTATATTTTTCTGACTTTTATTTAATTTATTATGATTTAAAGACTGAATTTAAAATAAAAATGAATTAAAAATACTAGATGAAAATGGAAATTACCAAAAAAATACCTGAAAGTGCTAAATGTTATACTACTCCTAGGAAAAATAAAAGAAATATCCCAGCTTATTGGAATAAGCTGAAATAAACTGAAAAAGACCCAAGGGCAGGATGGTTAGGCTGTGTGCGTGTGAGCTGGGAGACCAGGGTTCGAATCCCTTGGTTCTCTTTTTGCAAAAACTATTTTTTTTTTTTTTTAGTTTAAGTTTTGGTAAAATGTATATGTTTTGTAATTAGAAATGTAAAGTTTTAATAAAACTTGTAACGTCGAATATCTCAGCAAACTGAAACTACATTAAACATCAACTAGAATACATTAAACATGAAATTGAACCTACATTAAACAACGACTTGAAAAAAACAACAAACGATTAACGTAAACAGCGAACGATTAATGAAAAGTATCATCTGAATCTGGGTAACCATCTTCAGTTGATTCGGAAGGTGTGAATAAACTACACTCCCACCTTTCCCTGCGTTCTTCAGCCTCTTTTGCTTCCCGCTCCAAACGAGCCCTTTCCTCTTGTCTTTCATTATATTCCATTTCCAGCAAAACCTGCATGTCTTGATCCATTAGGCGAAGTTGTTCGTCTGTTAACCCGTGTGGATTTGGGTCTTGGTTTGAAACCGGTGTATTCTGCACCGGTTCATTTTCCGGTGAATTGTTCACCTGTTCTTGTGGTGGGTTGAAAACGGGAAAGATTTGTCCAGGTGGAGTATGGACTTCTTCATTGTGTCGAGGTGGGCTTGGAAATTGGTGGGTTGAAAATGTGGATAACTGGATCGTATTGATTCTTCGGTCTCCCAAGTAGCCTCGCTCTCAGGATGGTTCTTCCAAAGAATCTTTACGAATGGAATTGTTTTAGATCTCATGACTCTTTCCTAACGCTCCAAAACGGCCTCAGGTTCCTCACTATAAGAAAGATCTTCTCGAAATAGATCGAACGGCAAGAGACAACATGAAGTGGGTGATAATCATACTCACGAAGAAGAGATACATGGAATACATCGTATACGTGAGATAACTGGGAAAGTAACACCAAGCGATGAGATACCTCGCCAATCTGATCAAAATCATTGAAAAGCCCTAGGCTTTCATAATTCACAACGAATTCGTTCCAAGGAATACGAAACAACAATGTAGCGGATAACTATTTGAATCTCACACAGAGATACATGAAGCATTCATGCTCGTAAGCAATACGAAGGTAGTACTAAGGAGTAAAACCTCATCAACTCAGTCCAGATTCTTAGATCCTTTTAGCTTTTATTAGCTTATCATCATTGTTCATATTGCTTTTTGCTCCTTAATAGCCCACTGTTTGATTTAATAAGCTGTTTCTCAGCTTATTTGTAGTTTTCAAATTAGTTGTCTTTTCAAAAATAGCTTATTTATTAGTGCTTAATAGCTATTTCAAAAATAGCTTATTTATTAGTGCTTAATAGCTTTTTAAAAGAAAGAAAAAAAAAAAAAGGAAAAAGTGCACAGACTGGGATTCGAACCCTGGCCACCCAGCTCACCACACACACACACGTTACCATCATGCCCTTGGGTCTTTTTCATTAGACACTTGCACCATTTTTCTTTTAAGTCTTCTTTTCCTTATTTGCTTATAAACTGTTTCAGCTTGTTACAGTTTATTCATATTAGCTTTTTCAAAGTTTTTAATTTTCTTATCTTCTAAATAGTTTAAAGTTTTTACCAGACATATTTCATAATTTTCTAAATAGTTTTGCTATTTTTCTTGATTTAATTTCTTTTATTTAGCTTTTAATTCATAAAAAATTAAATAACAATAAAAAAAATATAATTCTTTTTTCTAAAAATTTATTTTACTGATTAGAATTTAAGAAAATTAATTTTGCATCCCTAGAGTTATTATTTCATAGATTTACGTTTTAGGTTCGGGTTTTCCCGGTTTAGATTCGTCATGTAACTCCGGTAGTACACTTGGGTCATAAGATACCGGCACCGGTTGGGTCATAGATTCGTCATGCCGCGTCTTGTAGTCGCGTGAATTTCTTTTATTTCAGGTCAACTAGATGCGGATACGCTTTAACAAACGTAGACCACTTAGGATAAATCCCGTCGGGAAGTCGGCTTACGTAAGAACTCTCGACGATATAAATGAATGACCGCATCACAAAAATATGTAAGCCACTCGCGTGATGATCTATCGGCCATTCCTAAATATTCATCAAACTTATCCGGGGGATCACCCGTTGAGAGTTGTTTAATTTCCAAAGTGCATTTTTGTATCGCCGTGAAGCTTTTTTTACCTCGCCCGTCGAAGCTTTCTTGAGAATACGGGAAAGACGCTTCAATGTCACCAACAATCTTCAAAAACAACGATATCAATGTGTTGAATCAGTCAAATGGGTTGATTTCAAGTCAAATGGGTTATAAGATGTCAACCCGAAAAGGTCAACCCGACCACGACCCAAAAAAAATCAATTTGGCGGGATACCGAGTCAAGATTTAAGATTTTATTTTAACGTTATACTTAATTTCATTATAAATTTTATTATTCGGTAAAAAGCTTTTAAATTAATTTAGTTGATAACCCGAGCACCGACCGGGTAATACTCTAGTTCTTTTTTAGTTTCAAATACAATAAAATACCTATATATTATATATACAATATATAATACATTTCATATACTATATACTAGTATTAATTAATTTAATTATACATCAAATTATACCCTAAAATTTTGGGAAAAATTTACCCACCCACGTTCACATTGTATTCACATACTCATATGAACCCGCTTAAAATTTTTGGGGAAAAATTCAGATTAATAAAAAAGTTTTGGCGCTGCGAAAATCAAGCATATCTTTTCGCAAATCAAGTATTTGATACGATTTTATTAATGGAAATCGTTTTTCACATACGGTTAAAATCTCAATTTCGGTTTAGGGTTGTACGTGGGCAGCAAAACAACGATTGTGGGTTTTCACTTTTGAGTGAAGATCTGACTCAACAGGTAATGGAACCCTCTGTTATTGTTATTATTATTGTTGTTGTTATTATTATTATTGTTATTGTTATTATCATTGTTATATAATGTTATTGTTATATATTGTTAGTGTTTGTTTAACCTTTGTGATGAGTCTTAAGTGTGAGAAATGGTGGGTTCGGGTTTGTGTTTGGTTGACCTCTTGTGATGAGTCTCATATGTGATCATAAGTGCTGCTTATTTGTGATGTGCTACAAGTTGTATTTTAGTTGCGGATGACCATTTTCCAAAACCTTTTTCTTATTTGGATGCTATTAGTGGATAACCACAATTCTTTGTGATGTCTTTTAGGCTGTCGTGTGTGGTCATCAGTACTGATTTTACACATGTTGTATAATCTCTGGTCGAAGGTACTTTGTAATGTCATTTAAAGTTTGTGTTACGTTGTGGGTGTTGATTTTATATGGCTGATTTCATATGTGATGGTAGGGTGGTTGAGTGTGAAAGTGAATTGTCTTAGATTTGTGGTCACGAGCGTTTTTTTTCCTAATGTTGTTTAGAGTCGGCTATTCGGTTCTAAGTTGTAGCTTTTAAGGATGTATATAGGTTGTGGCCATGGATGTTGGTTTAATGCTTGCTACAAACTGTTTAATTTAAATGGATGTTGGTTTAGTGATTTGATTTCAGTTTTGTTGTTCTCAAATGACTATTGTTCTTTGCAATCTCATCATAATTTTATTTGTTTTGTGCACCAGTAATGGAAAATAAAAGGATGCAATGCCAAGTCTCCACGAGAAATACGAATGATTATGAAATGTCCAGAAGGTCAAGGATTCAAGAAAACCAACAGAGATTACAAGCTTTGGGAGTGAAAAATATTGCTATGTCTTTGACAAGTCTAGTAGAGAGTGACAAAACAAAGAAAAAGAAAAAGAAACCAACGGATACCAGTGAGAAAGATGTAGACTATATGTCTGGTTCAGACGTTGATCTTAATGCTGAGCAAGATAACCAAGAAGAAGCGGCTACACAAACAAATAAAAAGGTATTAATAATAAATTTGGCTAATAAAATTTCTTTCTGTTTGTTTTCTAACAATTCTAGTTGCATGAAACAGCATCAAAAATACATTGCTCCAATGTCCATGACTAGATATGCTAATTTAGCACAAAAATGATTGACTGCTCCGAATGTCTCCCGTGTGCTAACATCTTCAGAATCTCATTCGCAAAAGGGACAACTGATTGATACAAGGAGGGCGATACATAGTAGGGTACAGGAGTCTGACCAAGGCCAAACGAGAAATGATCAACTAGCTGATACAAATCGTACAAAACAAAAGGGTCAGTTAAAGGAAAAAGATTTACAAAATTCTAATTCTGTCAAGAGAGGGAGATTAACTGTAGCTAAGAGAAACTTATTGGCAATTGACAACGATGATGACCACGGGGAGCGTGACTTGAGATCTGATGGTACCTATAAATAAATTTCAAATATTATATATATGATATTAAATTACTATTAAGTGTATATTTAGTTAACTGTTTTCGATGCTTACCTTTTTTTTTTTTTTTTTTTTTTTTTTTTTTTTACTATAGATAACAATGAAGAACAATATGATGCTGAAAATGATGATATTGAAGACATACATATGAATGAAGATAGTGAAGAACAAGCTACTTCTGAAGATGATGTAGATAAAGACATGGATGATTTGGAGAATGAGAACGATTTAGCAAACGACCACGATGATCTAGTTGAAGAAGAGTTTGAAGCTCAGCAACTTGAAAATGAAGAAGACCATGAAGTTACACAAGCAGTAAATGAAACAGGTTAACCTGATCTACTTGATTGCATCGTTTTAAAAATCATATATTGTGTGATATAAGAAGAATATATAATAAACTTAAATTAAAACAAGAAAACATACAACGCTAACATATTGCCTCCATTTCAATTTATTTAGTATTTTAAATGTATACATATCTATTGTAAATCATGTTCACTTTTTGTAGTTCGGATTGTAAGCAAAAGAAAGAGAGGACCAACACGTATGGCAAAAGTTTGGGCCCAAGAAAAAGGGGATAGAATTCCTATTTTAGTTAATGAACTCGGAAAACCTATTAACGAAAAAAGTAGTCAGCTGAACCATTTCATGAGAACCATTTCAAGGAGTGGAAAGTATTGTCCGATTTATAAACCATGGAATAAAGTTGACGCCGCCAAAAAAAAAGCTTTGCTTGAACTCTTAAAGGTACACAATGTTAAATGTGTATGTTAATGAATAAAGTATTTGTTTTCTAATGTGAGCTATTACATTTTTTAGACAAAATTTGATATTCCGGAAGCTGGAGAAAAATGGATATTGCAATCATTTGGGCGGAAGGTGAAGAACTGGAGGGCAAGAGTTAAGGAACTCTACCATGATCCGTCTTTGTCAGTTAAGGAACAAATACGTTCTAGGCCAAAGCAAGTGCAAAAAAAACAATGGAAGAGACTTGTGAAGTATTGGAATAAAGAAAAGACTAAGGTGTGAAATACTCTTCCACTTTAAATAACATTACTTAATTTCCCATTTTGATATTTTACTTTCCTACTGCAGAGTTTAAGTGAAAAAAACAAGGCGAATCGGGAAAAAAAGAAGATGCTCCAAAGAACTGGTAAAAAAAGTTATGCTCGCGTCCGTGAAGAGTTAAAGGTAACTGTATGGAGACAGTGGGATTGTTAATGTATCCTGTCGATATCCACTGTTAATATTCATTTTCTTTTTATTCATACAGTCATCTTTGGGACAAGATCCAAGTCGATTGGAAATTTTTAATGCATGCTTCTCCAAAGATGGAAATACCAAAAATGTTGACGCTGCAAATGCGATTGTAAGTAATATGCTTTTATGTTTGGAAAAGTGTATTAATAGCAGAAGTTAAACACAATATGCTTTTTTTCATAATACATGCCTTTCCTATATGTTCTTGATGTAGATATAAAATGCAGGAAAAAATGAAACAACTTAGTGATAATTTGCCCGAGGGTTCGATTGATAAGCCTGGACCAGATGATATTTTTCTAAAGTTATGGGTAAAGATCAAAATGGTGATGCAGTCATGTATGGTCTAGGTGTTCGTGCTTCTGATGTTTGGGGTGTAATACCAAGTCGTTCAGCATGTCATAGAGAAAACAACGAATTGAAGTCTAGATGTGGAGAACTTACTAGTGAAAATGAATAGTTACGAGCCCAGATATCAGAGATGAAAGGGTCGACGGATAGTTCCAGTGTTCCACCTCTTACATCACCACATTCTCCCGTTGTAACCAATGAACCTCCACGTTTACGGGTATGTTTCTATTATAAATCGTTGCTTTTCCACCCTTTAAATGACCACAACACTATTCTTTTTTCGTATTAGTTTTTAATCATGAATAACATTAACAACCAAAATGTACTGTTCTTCATCAGAAATTATATTATAAGTAATATAACAGTGATTCGGGTGGTAGTCGGGTTGGGTTATGTCAGGTCGGGTGATTTGGGTTATCGGGTGACCCAATTAAGTATCAGTGATGCAGAATGCATGGGTTGTTTTAGAGTCTTGCTACTTTAAGCAGATGCAATAAGTATGCATTTCTTGAGATTTCGTAGGACTGTAGGAATGCCAAAGAGGGAAATGAGGAATGACCACATGGCCTATGTGAAATAAGATTGTCTTGAGTAGGGTGACCCTCTATTGTGACATGCTAGGAAGATGACTCATAATTGATTACCAAATATATAGATTTGCATGGCGTAACAAGCTAGTTAAATGGAAAATTACCTTTCTGAACTAAGTAAAGTAGTTGCAGATATGCAATGTGCAATTTTGGGATGCTGATAGCCTGATATTGGTTTGAGCCACCATTGTGCCACTTTGGTGATTGCGTGACATTTGAGACCTCATATAGATATGATTTGCATTATGCTAACTGGATATTCTATGTTGTGGAAGTTTAGGCTTCAGTTTAGTAGTTCTCCCTAGCAATTTTCAAATGTCTAGATTCTAGAATACCATTTAATTATGACTAGACAGTAAAAATTCTCTAGATGACAATTGAGAAATAAGCAAATTGTTGCATGAATAAATTGCAGAATAGGGGACGTTACATATCTCATTAGTTGTTGCATCTCCAATATAGTATTGTTGCATTTTCATAACGTCAGATTCATATTTTCACATATTAAGCATACACTGATCAATAAAAAAAATAGAACTAAATAATGATTGTCGGGTCTTGTCGGGTTGACCTCCTTTGTCTACACCAGCCTCCATACATGCAGTAGCATTTGTATTAGAGGTTGAGGCACCATTTAAATTCATATCATTACCTGCATATTACATTTTTTTAAGCTAATACATGTGTCTGACTATAAATTGATAAATATTTGTTGAAAACTGAAATCTAGGTCGGGGATGAAGTTTTCCTTAAAAGCATTCTAAACTCAACCGAGATTGTAGCAAAAGGATGGGTGAGGAGCTTGGACCCAAATGATGTAGTTGGTGGTACAGAGATTGGACGAGGATGGTGTGAGGTAAACGTTCAAGTACCAACAAAAAGAGATGAAATATTGGTGAGACCATATGGGTTATTTGCCACAATTGCAGACTGTGTTGGTGCAACCATAGCATGGCCTTGTCCCTTTATCTCGGTATGTCTTTGTTAAACTTGTGATACCAATAATTTTAATAACATGGAGCTTAATGCTTATACATGGATGTTTATTTGTAGGTGGTCCGTGAGGATTGAGAAAGGATGCATGATGACCCCGGACTAAGCTTCTTGTTGCTTTAATTTCTTGTTTAATGTTACAAACTTTATGTTGGATAATGTCTATTCCTTATTTATGTTTAGTGCTTTTGTTATGACAATTGCTTATTTGAAATACAATTTCGTTTTATTCATTTAATAATTAGTTGATGTTTTATTCATATCATAAAATAGAGTGTGCATGCTGAAAATAGCGTCCTATCATATGACTTGTTAGGACTTTGAAATTGTCCTATTAAACTTATTAAGCGTCCTAACAATTAACTTTTAAGGACGCTTAACATTGTAAAAATGTCCTAATATGTTGTTATTAGGACGTTATTTAGGTTGTTAATAGACATTTTATACGACCAAAAAATTGGTTTCATA
Source organism: Artemisia tridentata subsp. tridentata (assembly GCA_021014915.2). Classification (NCBI taxonomy): domain Eukaryota; kingdom Viridiplantae; phylum Streptophyta; class Magnoliopsida; order Asterales; family Asteraceae; genus Artemisia; species Artemisia tridentata. The sequence continues at coordinate 220,361,941 of CP139509.1, forward strand.
ATCTTCTTTGAGATATTAGAACCCTTTTCTTGGTGCTAAAGTAGCTATAATGTTATATGATAAGCATCCTAACAATTATCTTTTAAGTACGCTTGTATGTGTATCAAAAGATTAAAATTAGGTAACCACATGTTAGAACATTGTAAAAGTGTCCTAATATGTTGTTATTAGGACCTTATTTGGTTGTTCATAGACATATTATGCGACCATAAATTTGGTTTCATAATCGTATTTGGGATATTAGGACCCTTTTCTTGGTGTTAAAGTAACTATAATGTTATATGATAACCGTCCTAAGAATTAACATTTAAGGACGCTTGTATGTGTATCAAAAGATTAAAAGTAGGTTACCACATGTTAGAACATTGTAAAAGTGTCCTAATATGTTTTTATTATGACGTTATTTGGGTTGTTTATAGACCTATTATGCGACCATAAAATTGGTATCATAATCTTATTTGAGTTATTAGGACCCTTTTCTTGGTTGCTAAAATAGCTATGATGTTACATCATAAGCGTCCTAACAATTAACTTTTAAGGACGTTTTTATGTGTGTCAAAAGATTAAAAGTAGGTAAGCACATGTCAAAACATTGTAAAAGTGTCATAATATGGTTTTATTAGGACGCTATTTGGGTTGTTCATAGACATATAATACGACCATAAAATTGGTTTCATAAGGGTATTTGAGATATTAGGACGCTTTTGACCTATTACAACCCCCTTACATGAAACGCTTTCATCCTTGGTCCTATTAAATGAAAGGTCCTATAAAGTACCATTTTATGACGCTTTTGTACGTCTTAAAAAGCCATTTTTCTTGTAGTGACTATTCATGATTTACTTAATAACAATATCCATAAAGTACAATCATGTAGTTTGGGATAAGTCCTATATTAAATTCATTGAATATCATGTGAATTTGGCATGTCAACGCATCAATATACTTTCAAGTATATTATACCAAAACTCATATTTGTCTTAATTTAATGATATTTCCATATCATTAATTGACAACGGACGATTTAAATTAACTAAATTATTCACTGATTAAACATGCAAATATAGAATACAATTTATTATTAATGAAAACAAACGTACCAAGTACTTAAATTCATTACAAATAATAAATGCTTAACATCCTTTATCCAAATACTAAATAGATCAATGCATGATATCTCTAGTTGATGAATTATGTCTCAAGCTATGACAATCATACTTGTTGACAAGACATAAATCAACCAACTTTGATCTATCAAAATGAGAATACTTATTTCAATAATTCAACTGGTGGAGTTGTTTTATGTGTACATTCAAATAATTTGATATTACCATATAATATTTCATAAAATGTGTGGCAATCCTCAATCCCCAATTTATGATTATCAAACTTTCAAACACTTTTAAAGTTTAAACTATTCTTATTCTTTTAATGTATAATGCAACTATGCACTTAGTGAACACAACTAGTTCACATGTCCAAGGTTGAAATCCTACCATGACTAGTATTGAGTGTCATCTCAATTTCATTAGCATCATTGTATGCAAACAACAATATGCTCTTTAAAATTCCGTAAACTTTAATATCTACTGTGTAATGTTTGATGCCTTCCAAACTTTCAAGTTTGTTGGCTATGACAATTTCACAACAGTTGACAAATTGTTCATCTATAGAATCTGGAAGCTGTTCCAGGCTGAGGATGTAATTCTATATCCAAACATCTTCCATTAGAATAATCATTACACTAGTTACCTAATAACTTTTTTAATTCGATATCAACCTTGTCATAACATCTTATAACAATTCGTTTATGTAACATGATGTTCATGAAAAAAATCTTCGAGTCATACTTAGATTTTGTTCATATTCTATCTTTTCAAAATATTCGTATCCATTTAGATTTTCTAAATGATATATCATGTTCTATTAGATTTATTTACCGCACATGTTTATAACAATAAACATATATTCCAAGGTTATATGTTTTTCTTCCTAAATCTTTTATATGAAGTTTCATTCCAAATTAAGTCTTAACATTTAACTTATATGGAATGTTACTTCCTATATGTTATACAACATATATGATTCAAGAAAATAAACATAATACTCTCACTAGCTTTCAGGAATACTTAGGAGTTATCTTATTTTAAATTATAAATCAAAACTTGGATTTAACATTTAAACATAAGACTCATCTCCTAGATGCATGCTTTTATCCATACTTGAATTCTTGCATTTTTGTACACTTTCAAAGATTATATGAATTCATAAAACTCTTAATTGCTTACCATGCTCGCTTAAGTAATTATACAAGAAAGAGTTTTATAATCCATTGTCAAATTTCATATTCATGAAAATAAGTATGAGAATTACTATCTTTGTATATTTAATATGGTTAGAAAAGAATATTTAATCATAGTTAATTGCTTAAGTATGATTAATAATCTTGTCATAAGACATGCATTAAAATATGTGTAAAATATTGTCCATATGATTTCTACACAAAGATTTAAACCACTAGAGTTACCTTATCTTTGAAGAAACTCATCTTCATTCTCTAGTCTAACTATTAAGAATTAAAATAAACAAATTTTCTAAAAATTGATTATCTTTATGGACAGCATCTTTAACATTCATAGTATGAGTAATCTACCCAATTCAATATTTGGTAATTCACCATAATATAATCCTAGGCATATTAATCAAATATCTGAGATATCCTTGCGGATCTATGAATGAGAATTCCATCATCTTGAGGTCTATCATTTAAATGTTTAGCATCATCATGATTTTCACTAGTGTATTTTAGAAGATTATGTATCTTGTAATTTTATCTTTTCAAGATAAAAATTGTGGAAAACTAAAAGGGGGGTTGAATAGTTTTACCGTTTAAAATTTGATTCACTTTGTGACTTATCGTGATTTCAAAGTAAAGTAAACAATCAAGTACATAAACAAGTAATATAAGTGAATAAGTAAAGAGAGGAAAGATCAAACCACACAACACTGTTGTTTATAGTGGTTCGGCTACAAGGACTCTCTTCCTTGCCCTACTCCACTTCTCGAGCCTCTAACTCGAGAGTTTTTCTTCACTAAGAAACAAGCTCCCTTCTAGGCGGAGAAAACCTTTACACGTTGCTTAATCTTTATCCGGTACTAAGCTAAACACCGGGTTCTTTACAAGGGTACAACCACTCCCGTTGGTTCTTTCACAAGGGTACAAATACTTCCGTTTGGTTCTTTACAAGGGTACAACCACTCCCAACACTCTTTGTGTTTTAAGGACTAAAACACTAACCTCACTCTACTGATATAAATGATACAAACAATGATATGCAAACTAGTACAAGATCAAACAGTGGCTAAGCTAAACGGATAACGACAGAACGTTGATCCTTGTATGCTTGATCCCTTTGCTACAAAAGGAAAGATCAAATGAATGAATGAATGATATGGGTTAGTAAATTAATGAGTATGTATTTAAGCTATATGAGTGATGAGAATGGCCAAATGATCAGCTTTCTATTTATAGGCAAAGCTGAGCAACAGGCGGCGGATCTGACGGATCCCTAAATTTGGATCCGTCTTTGTATCCATTTGGATCCGCCGTGTCAGGCCAGCTAAGAGATCTTCAAATCTTTTCAAATCTTGCCATATCTTTCCATATCTTCAAATGTTAACTCTTTGGATTGAAGATCTAAACAAAATATCACAAAATCTTACCAAGATTGTGTACATGATGCATGCCATGATGTCATCCTAACTTTTTGAAAAATAAAGTTTCCATTTTAGGAAATAAACATGTAAATGTATAAAATGTAAATTCTAGTGATCTTGTGAAATGTAAATGTGTTCTAAAAAGACTTTAGCTTGTATTTATGATTTGCTAAAAGATATACCTTGTATTTGTCATTAACAAAACTAAGTAAAGATCATAAAATATAAATAACGTTTTTGGGACGATATTTGTATTAACAATCTCCCCCTTTTTGTTGATGACAAAACATAAGATGTATTTTTAAGCAAATGAATAAATGAAGTATGAGTCTTTTTAAAAATATAGATTAAGTTTGTTTTATGCAAGTTTTGAAAATAATTTCAAGTATAAATGTATGTACTGTGATGTTTCACAGTAATGCAAATTTAATCCTTTCTCCCCCTTTTTGTCGAAACAAAAAGAAGATATGCGTAGCGGAATGCGAATTTGAGAACTTTAAAGCTCCCCCTTGATTTATACTCCCCCTAAATGGAGTAACAAGGATATGATGTATGATGATGTATGATCCTACAAAATAAATGGTTAGACTATGATATGCTCCCCCTCGATGTATACTCCCCATTGCTAGAGTACCAACGTATACATTTCAAGGATAGGAGATGCTACAAAAGAAAAGTTAGTTACTTCATGGAAGTAAAATGCATATGTAATAATCCACCAAACAATAAGTTTTAGCCCATTTGACTTTAAAAAGTCAAAATGAAGTGTCTGATCAAAATTTAGTACCTAATGTACATTTGATTAAGGCAATATGTGAAGTTAAAACAACCATACTATGATGTTAGTATTCTAAAATGAGATAATATGCTTAATGTTGATCACCCACAAGCATAAAAACATAACATTCATTACTTGGAAAAAATGATGTTACATTCAAACAAGGAAAATAAATACTAATAAGAAAAATTCTAAAACAACACCCTAAAAGTTCCTTTAAGAGGAAACTAACAAAGCTCCTATTGAGGAGGATGAGAGATTGCATTGAGACGCTCGAGAATGTGGTTCAATATGAACCTCATTTCATTTTGGAGCTCATTGACCAAAATGTTGGTCCTTTGGGCCAAATGAGCGGTTCTCTCGCAATGCGAGCAATCATGGCTTGAAAACCCGGGATGAAGAGTAGTCTCATGGTTTTGTGGTGGTGGTGGTGGTGGATTGTTAGATGTAGGTGGTGGTGGATTGTTTGTTGGACCCGTAATGGAGGCTAACAAGGTGGATTGTAAGTCCATAGCCTCGTGGAGATGGGAGTCAACCATGTTTGAGAATGCATAGAGGCGGTTTAGTTCCTCGTTGATCTCGGCTTGGGTGTTGGGTTGATTAATCCAAAACTCTTCATCAATGGAATGGAGAGTGGATCTTGGTGAGAGTTGTTGTGGTTGTGGTTGTGGTGGTGGTGCATCATGGTATAAAGGACCATGGATATCCGGGAAAACCGGATGAAAAAGCATGGGTTGTTGACCTTCAAAGGTCATGGGTGGAGGATTGGTTGACCTTGGTGGAAGGTCTTCCAAGTCATCAAGGTATGGGTGTGGTGATGAAGGTGGAGTCCTAAATAGCTCCAATGGTTGTAGTTTGGGTGATTTTGGGGGTGATGGTGATTTAACAGGTTGTGATGGAGCGGGTGGTGGAGTGGTATCTATTAGAGTAATTATTGGTGGTGGAGTATGAATGACTACATTTGGTGGTGTTGGAGTGGAGAGTGTGAGAAAATTCTCACTTGCAATAGGTGATGCGATATTTAGAGGAGATGATTCCTCTGATGATGAGTTTGCTAAGTTTATGAAGCAACATGGTTTAACACTAATGCGGGCAGTTCGTTTTGGAGGTCTAGAGGTGGAAGAGTTGTTTGATTTAGTCATGGTGAAGTAATGTAGCTAAGATGTACAGGAGAGAAAGTAGAGGAAATGGTGAGTGAGTGAGTTTAGTGATGATCCTAAGGTACTAATTTATAGGCAGAAGGTTTGTTGGTCTGTGTGTTTGGATTGGATGTAAATCCAATGGAGAATGTTGGTTCCTAATGATTTGGAACAAAAATTTAAGCTTGTCACATCCTAAGGTTAATCCATTGAAATGGAGTTGAGTGATATGAGGGGGATTTGCAGTAAATGCAAGGAGATAGTGGAAAATCAGGTGATTTGATATTTCCACGGATTTGACGGATCCCTCAAAAGGGTTCCTTGCTTGTATTAGAAAGGTAACTCACATGTAAAATTTGAAAATTAAAATTTTGGTGGGAAATTGAGTTCTTAGGGTTCTAAGAGTTCCTAAATCATTCTAGAGAGTTCAATGATCAGTGAATATAATATAAAGAAGCTACAAATCAAAATCTAAGTGTCAGGATGAGTCGGGAATTTTTGAAGAAATTTACTGTTGGTACCCACGGATCCAATCGACAACAAAGGCGGAGCCAAAGTTTGGGAGCCGTGGTATCCGTGGGTTCTGGACTGGCGGATCCAAGAGATATACTAGGCGGATCCAAAAACTGGGATCCGCCATATCCGTCGTCCGAATGTGCTAAAACAGACAGAGAGATATGCAAATTTCGCGTTTTCCGACCAAAACCCGAAAATTCTCCTATAACGTATGTAATAGATAATATGTACTTCAAATATACTGAATATATATATATATATATATATATATATATATATATATATATTCTAACACACGTTTGCACATAAATAAATCCGATCATCATAACTTACTTTAAATGGAGTTAAGCCAAACAGTGGCTTATTCTCGGAAAATTGATAACACTAAGTGTTATCGACCTGCAAATCTGAGTTAGTTCACATACACATCAAGTACTAATATAATATCTCCAGATATACATAAGTTTAACACATCATTGTTTGAAAACGTCTAGACCCAAACACTCCTCTCACTTGAACTTCTTGCTCAATTTCTTCATACCCTTGTGAAGTTTCATGATCCAACGCCCTAAATTCTTCACCATTCCCTTGGTTTGCTTGAACTCCGGTGATTCATTCGCAATCGGTGGAAGTTGACGCAAATATTCCGGTGGAGTGATTCTAGAGTTTGGCAACCCGTCATCGTCACTCATTGATGATGATGATGATGATGTTTGAGGACGAGGGCGTTTGCCTTTGTCAACCGCTACCCTAAAATCGCTTAAGGGAACAAAGGTGTGTGGAATCTAATCATAATCGGGAATAAATCCTAAGGCATTTCTAGGAATGGGTGAAAAGGCTCTATAGAGACGAGTCAAGAGCATCCCGTAGGGCATAGCGGTGGTACCTTGTACTGGAATATCGGCCATTCGTTTGGCGATATAGTATGCAAGGTTGAAGGGTTGATGAGTTGAGACACAATACATCATATAGCAAAGACAAGCGTAGATGTGATCCCGATTTCCAACGGTGCATATGACATTAGCCCTTAACACATCTTCTAGCTTTCTAAATTCGGGCTTGAGTTCATTGAGCTCCATGGCAAATGGGTCTCTAGCTACTTGACGACCTCGATGCATCCTAGTTGGGTTGTTCCTAGGAAAGAAGAGATGCTCCCTAATGGTTTCTTTGTCGGTCAAAGGTGTGGCATATGATGCCGTTCTACCAAGGTTGGATTCTAAAATTGTCAAAGACCATTTATCAGAGTAGACACATGTTCCATAATTTGGAACTCCTAAGACCTCACCAAATTGATCTAAGGGAATATTGAACAAAGTTCCATTGACACTAAAGTGAATGCTCATGAGACCATTGTCGCTTGAACTAAGACCTATGGTTGCATAGAACTCAAGAATGAACCTAAGAATGATAGGTTCATCAATGTCTAAAAGACAATCGAAATGAATAGCGGCCAATTGCTCGCGGAGATTGGTATCTTCATAGAATGAGGAGTCTACAACCCTACCCTCATAGACGTATCGTTTTTCTAAGGCTTTGAATATATTGACTTGGGCTTCGGTGAGACCCTTGGTTTTGTGGTGTTTGGGAAGATAATCGATGGTCTTTTTGTGATCGTAGTTGGTTGCGGGAGGCATAGTTATCCTAGACACGAAAAATATATAGTTTAGTTGAAATTATCAAAAATACGTATATATGTCTAGTGTGTACCTATATGGGGATAATGTGGAGGTGCGGTTATCTCGACTCCTTTTGATGCTTGAAAATTATGTTTATGCAAGTTTTATGATAAAACGAGAAATAACCCAAACGCTCCTACTTCAATGTAGCTACGATTGAATGTACCCGAAAATACATATTAGTTATGTATTCCCTTTAGTATTCAAGAGACATTATGCAAGTGATGTTTAAAACATAACATTTTTGTATTTGTATGAACAATGTTCAAAAACCATTTTTCCTAGTCGTGAGAAGATTTTAGCAAAAATTTCTCATGGGGTTTTTGATGAATAATGACAATGTACTATAAGATGCAATTCCTAACTATGAAAAACATGATTTGTTACGCAATTTAGTAAATATGCTTCATGATTTTTCAAGAATTATGCATAACCCCAAGTTTTGGTTTTGTGCATGAAATAGAAATCCTAGACGCAGATCAGGAGTGTAAACATGTTAAGAATACTTACAGTGATGATTTGAGCACAAATTGGTTAAAGAAGATAGCCTAAATTATGATTTTGGTGAATTATGGGTCGAATACAGTAGGTGATAACTTTTAGGGAGAGTGATGAATAGTACAGGGTATTTGTTTAATATATATAAAAACTGCCTCAGCAGATGACAGATCTGGCGGATCCCAAACAAGGGTTCCGCCCTTGTTGTCGTTTAGATCCGCAGGATCAGAACTCAGGTTGGGTTTTTGCCGTGTTTGGTTAATCTAAGGTTTGAGCTAACGTTTAATCTATTCACTAGGTTCCATTAATCCTAAACCAAGTCTAAGATAGTTGAAAGGTTCTCTCTTGAGAGGTTTTGTGAGGATATCGGCAATGTTGTCCTCTGAAGAAACTTTCTCAATTGAGATGTTTCCCTTCCGAACATTGTCACGAAGGAAGTGGTGACGTATTTCTATGTGTTTGGTTCTAGCATGTTGGACTGGGTTTTTACTAAGATCGATAGCTCCTTTGTTGTCGCAAAGAATGGGAATGTCGTTTAATTCAATTCCATAGTCGACGAGAGCTTGTTTCATCCACAGTGCTTGTTGGCAAGCTTTTCCTGCTGACACGTACTCGAATTCAGTTGTTTATATGGCGAGGGCTGTTTGTTTCTTAGCAAACCATGCGGTGAGACAATGTCCTACAAAAGTACAAATACCACTAGTACTTTTCCTATCAACATAGTCACCGGCATTGTCTGAGTTGGCATACACTATGGTTTCTACACCTGTCCCTTTGGGATACCATAATCCTAAATGTGTAGTGCCTTTAATGTATCTAAATATCCGTTTAACGGCTTCAAGATGAGATATTTTGGGATCTTCTTGAAAACGTGCACATAGACAAACATTAAACATAATGTCCGGCCTACTAGCCGTAAGATAGAGCAAACTACCAATCATTCCTCTATATTTAGTGCTATCCACGGATTCGTTTTCTTCATCCTTTGTGAGTTTGGTTTCTGAGGACATGGGTGTTTTCGTAGGTTTTGAGTCTTCAAGACCAAACTTCTTTAGCATATCTTTGATATACTTTGATTGGTTGAAGAATATCCCATCTTCTAATTGTTTTACTTGGAGACCTAAGAAAAAGTTTAGTTCCCCCATCATACTCATTTCAAACTCGTCATGCATGATTTTTGAGAAATCGTCGCATAACTCTTGACAAGTTGAGCCGAATATCATGTCATCCACATATATCTGGACGATGATAATATGTGATCCCTTTTTCTTGGTGAAGAGAGTATTGTCTACTAGGCCCATGGTATACTTATGGTCAACTAGGAAGGTCTTAAGTTGATCATACCAAGCTTTTGGTGCTTGCTTAAGTCCGTATAAAGCTTTCTTAAGTTTGTAAACATGATTTGGTTTTTCAAAATCGGCAAAGCCGGGAGGTTGTGCAACATATACTTCTTCATTTATAAATCCGTTTAAAAATGCACTTTTGACATCCATTTGAAATAATTTAAAATCATGTGCACATGCATATGCAAGTAGTATCCTAATAGACTCAAGTCTAGCTACGGGTGCAAATGTTTCATCGTAATCTATACCTTCTTGTTGATTGTAGCCTTGTGCTACTAGCCTAGCTTTGTTTCTAGATACTATGCCATTTTCATCCATTTTATTTCTAAACACCCATTTTGTACCGATTATGGTTTAATTTTTAGGTTGTGGAACTAGTGTCCAAACGTCATTTCTAACAAATTGATTTAATTCCTCTTGCATAGCAATAACCCATGATTCATCTTTTATAGCCTCATTTATATTTTTAGGCTCAATTGTTGAAACAAAACAAAAGAAATTACTTTCATTTTGAGCTTTAGATCTTAATGTTCTTTCATTAAGTTTTCCTATGACGTTTTCTAATGGATGACTTTTTGTTTCTTTGATGTTAACTAACTCACTTTTTACTGGTTCATCTTCTTTATCATTTTCAACATTTTCTATATTTTCAACCATTTGACTTTCAACTAAGTCATCATCTACCAAAGGTGATGTCTTAGAGGGAGGTGGACTTTCGTCGAATGTTACGTTCAACGATTCCTCGACTCTTGAGGTTTCTTTGTTCAAAACTATATATGCTTTACTAGTTTGTGAGTATCCTAGAAATACACCTTCATACGACTTTGGGTCGAACTTGGTGAGATAATCCTTTGTGTTTAAAATGAAGCACTTGCTTCCAAGCACTCTAAAATATCCTAAAGTAGGCTTTTTGCCTCTGTATAACTCATATGGAGTCTTTGTCAAGAATGGTCTAATTAGAACTCGATTTAGAATATATGTAGATGTATCTACAGCGTGACACCAAAACTTTTGAGGTATGTTTTGTTCATTTAACATGGTTCTACTCATTTCTCGAATTGTCCTATTTTTGCGTTCTACCACACCGTTAGATTGAGGAGTTCGAGGAGCCGAGAAATTATGAGTTATGCCATTGGCATCACAAAAAGCTCCGAATTGGATTTCGTTGTCGAATTCACGACCATGGTCAGTTCTAATTGATACTATGTTACTTCCTATTTGATTTTGAATTTTCTTACTTAAGATTTCAAACTTATCAAATGCTTCGTTTTTAGTTTTCAAAAACTTAGTCCATGTATACCTAGAGTAATCATCTACTATTACCAAAGTATAGAAGTTTCCTCCGTAACTTTGTATAGCGGATGGACCAAACAAATCCATATGTAATAATTCTAGACACCTAGATGTAGACACCATGTTTTTAGCCTTATGGCTATTATAAACTTGTTTTCCTATTTTGCAAGCATCACAAAAGTGTTGGTCATATTTCAACTTGGGCAGGTTTCTAACGAGTTCCTTAGATGATAAGGATTGAATTAACCTCATATTGGCGTGACCTAATCGTCGATGCCATAGAGTTGAGTTTTCATCCAAGGAGGTAAGACAAAGCTTGTCTTTAGGTGTTTTGTCGAGTTTCATAACGTAAACGTTATTCTTCAAAACACCTTTTCCTACAGTTATGCTGTCTTTAAGTATTTTACTTCCATTTTCACTGAAAAAGGACGTTATACTTTCTGCGGCATAATTGACTTATACTAAGCAAGTTAAAACCTAAATTATCTACATGAGCAACATCATCAATAGAGAGAGAGAGAGAGAGTCATGAGAGATCGTACCTTTTCCGATGATTTTACATTTAAGTTTGCTACCGAATGAGACATTACCTCCGTCGTACACTTGGTAGGTTGAGAAAAGGCTTTTGTTTCCCGTCATGTGCCTTGAGCACCCACTATCTTTGATCCACTCATCAGGTTCTAATTCAACTTTTAAGCACACCTAAGTTCAAGAAAAGCTCAAGTGTTTGGTCCCCAATATCTCATGGGCCTGTTTGGGTTAAACATGACATTATCATGGTTCATGTAAGGAAATGGTGGACAATTGTTCTATGGCATGTAATTAGGACCATGAAAGTTTCTAGACATGTTTTGGTTCCAATTACTTTGGTAAGTATGTTGTGGGTTAACATTACTTTTTAGAAAGGGGTGTTTGAGAAAACTAGTTTGAGGTCTCTGTTGAACCGTTTTAACTCTGTACTCATTTCTAGCTTGACCTCTTTCTATAGAAACTGCTGGTTTTTGTTTGTTATTAGTTATACTAGTACTAGGTTTTCTAGTGACTCTAATGAATTCAGTACGGTCAGTTTTTAGAACCTTCTGTTCACAACTTGTAGTGGCGGATTGTACACTTATATTTTTTATTGGGACACTCAATTATATAAACAGTCAAAACACAATGTAAATATTGTATAAAGAGTAAACTGCAAAAAAATGTCCCTTAACTTTGCGAAAAATGCAAATAATGTCCTCGAAAAAAAATCTGCAAATATTGTCCCTAAACTTTCAATTATCTGCATCATATGTCCTTGTCGAGTTACTGTAGCTGGAAAAAAGGTTTTTTGGCTAACGCTCTTTAGGAAATCTCGTTAAATGCCGTGTGAAATGACTATTTTACCCTCCTTTTCTACAATAATCGCAAAGCCACCCTTTCCCTTACTTTCCTGCACCTATGCAAAATGACTTATTCACCCTCCAAACCTTGAGGGACAAAATTCTCGATACAACTTTCTTATAAAACTGCTTCATTTGGGGCTGACACAAACATAAACACATCGTCCCTAACGTCTAACACATATAAACATAACCCCGAATTGGTTGTTTAGCCTGCACAAACCCTAATTTTTTAACATGGATGGTGGTCAAACTGGAAGCGGGAATGGGGTTGTGGTAAATAAAAACAGAGGAAGAAGGAGACCTAGAAAAGACGGTCCGCTACCCACGCCACAACAGAAGAGGGGAAGTCCTGTTGATAGTGAAACTATGCAATGGGTATTTGGTGTTGGTAAGTTTATGTTGTTTATTTAGTTCCTTTATCTGTTAAAAATTGGCTTAGTTTGATTTTGGTAATTATATTTGACTGTGAGTAGTTAACAGTAGTGTGTGTTAAGTGATCACATCTAGTCTTGGTGAATGGTCTGCAAATTATAGTCTTGTTTCATGTTTCATTCTGTATAAGTGATTATATCTATTCTTGTTGGCTATGTTTATTGATGACAATGAAAATGCGGAGAGCGTTTGTGAGCGTATGGAAAACAGGATTGCACATCGTAAACATGTGTTATACAGGGAAAAAATCCTGAAAGATTACTTTTTTCAACCTCTAATGATGTACTATAAATACTTTTATTTGTGTTTGTATTACAGTTTTGCTTTATTGAATAATCTTTGCAGATGTCATATCCAAGGTTGGGCTTAAACTGGTTCAATGTTTGGCGGATGATGAAGAAGTATGGTGTAACCTAGGCAATTCCTTTGATGATGAATTATTGGAGCATATGAAAGCAAGATATGGGCCATTCAAAGCCATCACTGAGGAAAATGTAGATGAATTTCTTGATGAGCAGTTTATGAGGAGAAAGACTAAAATGAAAGGTAAAAGTATTCAAGCTTTTAAAAGGGTGTTTGGAAAAGAAAATAAGTCTTATTTAATTCATTTTCGCTATCTTTATAGATGCCATGGGAAAGGAAAAAGTGGCTGCAGATCTTCTTGATGAGCTGTTTATCAGCAGAAAGAAGGAAACGCTACAAGGTAAATATACTCAACCACTTAAAGGGGTGTTTGGAATGTCTTTCTACCTTATAGATGTTATTGATTTCAATACTGTTCTTGGAAGTGAATATTATAGCTTGTATTACAGTTTGGATTTGTTGTATAATCTATGCAGTTTTAGATATTGGTACCAGTAATCAGAGGAAGTTTAGGCCAGCTGAGGGTACCAGTAACCACAGGAAGGAAGCTAATGATACACAGAGGAAGGAAAAGCCAGATGAGGGTACAAGTGAACAGAGGAAGGCAAGGCCTTTTGCTGTAACCGGCTGCGTCCTTGGCCTTAGAGCAAAGTTGAAAGAACCGGCTCCCAAAAGAGGTTCCAAGTGTTGTTCATTGCATTCCAAAAAAAAAAAAAAAACTAAATGCAGGATAATGTTCATCTTTTGTGTTGTCCTTTTGAATATAATATGATATTCTAAGACAATTTTCTTTAAGCTATGTAAGATATGTTTATGTAATTGTTGGTTTGGTTAATGTAATCCTTAGAGATACAACTCGAACCAACGATATCCTACAACTATTAGCTATATTAAACCGTGACACTCAATAGAATAAAGTAGAGATGAAGAGAAGATGTAGTATGGATCGTATGTATATAAATATTACCGGTTGTATATTAGCTTCAAAAGAGAAAGATAAATACAAAACTTTAAGAGCACACACACTACACCTACACACTCTCACCTACACAATACTAAGAGGCACACTTCAAATGGTGAGAGTGTGTGATATTTATACAAGTAATGGGACGCCCTAATGGGCTTGGAGTGGGCTCGGTGTGGGATTAGGTAGATTGGATCACTAAGTGAACTTTTCTATTCTATTACAACACCAAAAGCCCACTCTATTTTGTACATTTGACCTTTACACTACACACACTTCCTAAAGATACAAAATGACCATCATTTGACTAAAAATATAAATGCTAACAATCTCCCCCTAAGGGATGGTCATTTCCATGATGTTCCCAGTGAATGATCTTTTGTCTTCAACGTCTTGATCTTTGTGTGTCATTGTAGAATAGTCTTCAATAATCATTCCTTCATGCAATCGTGATCTTCAAAGTATCGTCTTTTGTGGTGGTTCTTGCCTTGATCAAAATCTTCTTGTGATGATGCGTCGTGTCCTCCAACATACTCATACATCTTGGACTGTTATACTTATGCAAACAATCTCCCCTTGCTAACAATCTCCCCATAATCTTTTATCATATGAACTCGTTCTTGACATCTTGATTAGCTTCTTGACTTCGTCTTTAACACTTGGTATTTAACTTGATCCTTTTGTCTTGAACTTTTACACTTGAGCTGTGTTGGGATTGTTCTTCATAAGTATGAGTATGCTGAGGTGAAGATGTTTGACATATGGTGATGGTTAATGGATGTTTGTAGGTAGCTGCATAAAACCGTTAGTGATAAATCATCCAGCGCTTACAGGTTTAGATTTCGAGATTGTCAACAGCATATTGTGAAGACTTTCTCTAATCTTAACCCAGGCCGTTCTGAACCGGATACCCCCGAGAGGGCTTACACGGACACACCGAAGTGCACCCACAATTCAGTGAGTCACTGGAGATCACCCTACGACTGTAGACCAATTGAAGCATAGTAACCATCATGATATAAATGGAAAGATCCAAAGATCTCATTATGGAAGTGTTCCGAAGAGATTTTTAATGAATCTCATGGCTCTAGACTCTATAAAGTGCGTTTTGGTTTTAGTAGTCGGAGGCATGGAGCAGAGTGCCACCTTTTCAATATCAACACATCTCGGAGTGAGAGGCCGATAGATTATGTAGTGTTCTCCGTGAGAAATGAAACAAATATCTTTTAAAAGATATCTGAGTGGCTAGGAGGGGTGGTGCAGCGCGTCACTGGGTCCATGACTTCTTGTCTTCAATATCAGTATCACTTTAGTGAATACCGATAGCAGATGTATTGACCCGTGATTCGCGAAAATCAATGCATATAAATAATTCCTAGGAAACACAAGTGAAGTATGTGTAACCCGGGTCGTTTTTTCGACGAAGGATTGAATGGAATTTAGTGATTTCGAGTCGAGATTTGTGTCGTGAATAGTGAATAAAGTGAGATTTTGGTTTTTTAAACTACAAATATGAAAATATAAAATAAAGACAAGTAATAAAGCAGTTAGAACAAATAGGCAAAGATCAACTATCTTAAAAACGTAAAGAGAAACTAAAAATGCGCTTAAACAGGGAAATCCCGAGCCTAAAAATTCAAAACGAAGAAAACTAATCCTAGAAATATATGATAACAACTAAATTATGCTAAGAAAAAATAATAATAAAACTAGTAGCAGGTAAATAATCTAAAGTTAATGATAACAACTAAAAATAATAAACTAGTTTATACTAAGCAAGCAAATAAGAAATATATGACAAAAATATATACTTGTTAAGCAAATCAAACAAACACATAGCAAATATTTCCATAAACATGATTATTATACTAAAGTTAATAACTACTAAAGATTTAAAAAGCAAAGAAAGTAGAACCCGAATGAAGAAACAAGAGGAATAAAATCACCCGATCTAATAAGCAAAAATTAACACAAAAGTCTACAGCTTTATTAATCTTATCCACTAAATAGCAAGTAAAGTTTAAAACTTTATTTACTAAAAAGCTTAAAAATTACTAAAGTTTCAAACTTTATGTATTAAAAAATGCTTAAAGACCCTTAAGCTCCGGCCTTAGCGGTAGAGATGATGAGAAACAAAGAAAAAAAATACAAACTTTATCAAAGGTTAGTGAACAATAATAAGCACTGCTACTAAATATAAATAAGCTAAAAGTGATCTAAAAATTAAAAAGATTTAAAATTTATAACTAAAAAGTATTAGATCTAAGTCCACCCGAAGCTAAGTTGCCTACTACGAAGAATAGACGCGAATCGGGTATGTTTAAGGACTAGATCTAAATGAACAAGCTATTAAATAGCTTATTGTTCAAGAAAAACTTATAAAGTTACAAACTTTATATGAATTTTTTTTTTAATAAAACTAACTAGATCTAATTAATAAGCTAATCTAATAAGCTACAATAAGCTATTAAGCTAATATAGATTAATAGAAAAAAAAAAGGAAATGAAAAATAAAGTAAAGAGATGATTAGAATAAGAAGTAATAAGCTAAAAAGAAAACATAAACTTTATTAATAAAAGGATGGCTACAAAATAAGTACTTGAAAAAGCTAGTAAAAAAAAAATAAACTTATTACAGTACCTCTCAAAAATTAACTAACTACTACTCTAAATATAATAAACTGCTACTAATTAAAGTTGGTGTCTCATTTAATGGGTGAAGAAAAAGAACTAATGCATGAATCACTCAAAATAATGCTTGAATGCTCCCAATTTTTGCTCCATCAGGTGATTAAATAGCTATCCTACACGCTCCCATTCATTGAATGTGGACAATTTCTTTCAACAAACAGGCCACGCGGCGCGAGCTGGTTGGAGGAAATAATTTGGTGCGTTTGAGAGTGGGGATTCACGCGCCTCTTTGTTAATAATTTTGGGCAGTGTATTTCATTTGACTTTGTTTAATTCTCTTGCCTTCGTATTCCATTTCTAATAGCTAACAAATAGTGGGACCCACCTTCTAGAAGGTGTATTTTATTTTAACTTTGGCCTCACTTGTCACTTTACATCCCTGGCTTCACTTCTCGTCCTTGTCTTTTAAAATTTCATATGAATTAAACACCTTTGGTCCCTCATCGTTCTTTATATTTAATTCATTGGTCCTTAAAATAAATAATCTTTAAATTTATCTTCTTTTGCATCGATGCTCCAAATAAAATTAACGATAGACTCGCAATTCCGTGCTCTTTCCAAATCTCGTGCCCATTTTTGTCCTTTTTTCTTTCTTTTAGTCCTTTCCTCACATATCCGTACCTGCACATGCATAAACACAAAACCAAAATATATTTGGCATATTTGGTTAGTTTTTGGTCTATTTTGTCCGATTTATTTGGTAAAAGGTATGTGTAATTTAACACATACCAAAATCCCCCAGACTAAGGTATTGCCGTGTCCTCACGCAATGTTATCAACTCACGCTTTTGAAACCAAAAATTTCAAACCTCTTTTTACTAACTTTTAAAAGTAGCAAAATATTCAAAAGAGATTAAGAAATCAAAAGTTCTAAAAACGCCCCGTTTTTCAAATTTATTCACCTTTATTCTATTTTTGTACTTTTCTCTTTTTCATGTGACGGTATGTTGACTTTCATTATTTCACAATAACTTTTAGGATCACGGAGTAGGAAACACAACTCATAAAGAAGTGACCATACGGATAAAATTCGTCGTTCTTGATTTTTCACGAGTCCCCAAACTAAGCTTAAAAACGAAATCATTGTTATATACAAGTTAAGATGCTAACGCTACTCATGAATGTAACTTGTAAATTTTTCGCTCCCCGATTATTCTATAAGTTCGGTAAGTGTGCTCATTTTCAAAAGTTTGATCACAGAAATCAAAATTATTATGGTTGTTATTTATTTAAGTCAAATACTACTTTACCGGGAACCTCAAAATCTAAGGATCAAAAAGGCCTTTTCCATGTAGCGGCTTTCTTCTCGGCACATCCCAAACCAGTTGGTTTTAGGTGACCAGGCTTTTGACACTTCACAGAGAATAGTACCGGAATCAACGAGATTTCGATTTCAAAGATTTTAGATATTCCCACTAAGTTAGTATTAAATACTTAAATAGGCAACAACCGACGATCATTTGGAGATTAGAGACTCAAAGGTGAGATCACTCCATGTAGCGATTTTCTTCTCAGCTTGTCCTTTTAGCAAAGCTTAGGAGGCTAGGTTTTTATACCCTCGAGAATAGTATCGGAGCTTTCGGGGTCTTTGAAATCAACAATCTACCAAATTCCCATTAAACTTTTACACAAAATTGACGAATACTAGTTCAACTTCCGATTTAAATTTAAGAAAAAGCAAGCTTCGTACATTTATTCATAAGCAACATTTTTATTCACGCAACACATATTTTTCATTTTTCATCATTTTATCTCTTTTATATATATATATATATATATATATATATATATATATATATATATATATATATATATATATATATATTTATTTTATTTTATTTTATTTTATTTTTTTATTTTATTTTATTTTTTTAAAAAGACAACATAAATATATACTTGCATCATACATGTGATTTTACTCACTTTCTTTTGCAATATTATTCCGATTTTAAGAAAGTACGCTTGTTCAAAAATTTAAATAAAAAGTTGAACTCGTACTCTATATCAAAGTTGTATAAAAGTTTGTAACAAAACGATTTCTAATGTTCAAAAGTTTGAAAACAACACTTTTTTTAGCTTCTGGGAGGAAAAACTACAAATTATACTGATGAGCCTTT
Organism: Artemisia tridentata subsp. tridentata; assembly: GCA_021014915.2. NCBI lineage: Eukaryota > Viridiplantae > Streptophyta > Magnoliopsida > Asterales > Asteraceae > Artemisia > Artemisia tridentata. Next base: position 220,380,844 of record CP139509.1, read on the forward strand.
AAAATAACCAACTAATCCTTGCTTAGCATCAGAACTTATAATCAACTCTTTCATTTCTCGTTCTTCGCAAATTTAAAATCTTAAATAATAAGATCCGCGAATGCTTAGCCAAATATAAAATCAAGAAGCGCGAATGCTTAGCCAAATATAAAATCAAGAAGCGCATATTTAAAGTCAATTATGGGAACTTGCAAACTCTTAAAAAGAATTCGCGTTTTCTAGCTCCTTGTATAAAAGACTAGCACAACTTTTATTTAAAAAGGTTAAGGGGACAAGCTAGAGCTCAACACGCCCGGTCAAGTCAAAATTTTATTCCTACTCTAACCAACAAAAAGTCAACAATGTGTCAAAACACTTATGATATTTTTGCAAAATTTTTTAAATTTTCTCATTTTTTCAATTTTTCATTCATTTTGGAGGAAAAACGGAGTTGCGAGAGTATAAAGCAAAAATGCAAGGCAAAATCAAATTGAAAGATTATCCCCCCCCCCAGACTAAAACGAGACATTGTCCCCAATGTCTTAAAGGTAAGGGTTCTCCTACATAAATCTAAGGCCGTTTATTAATTATGCCAAAAGATAAATGTTAGACGATAAGATTTAGGATATCGGATGAGCAATGAATGATGAAACTCGAGTGAAGTAAAGACAAAACCACGAGCATGAGAGTCTTCAAACTTCGGGCAAATCCTGGACATAAACAACAACAACCACGAAATACGAAAAATTGAAGAGGTAGGACCTCCTCACGTCACTTATTAGAAAGAAAATAGAAAGAAGATAGAAGGATAAGCATGGGGTGCCTCCCACGAAGCGCTTGTTTTTGATCGAGTCGTTAGCTTGACTCGCCCCGAATTCATTTGTTCTTGGGGAAGCATGTGGAAGAGAAAATCTCCATCGGACTTTCATTCAAAATGTTTGGATAAACATTAAAGTTCTTGAAAGTTCCACTCCGATGAGATACACCCGGCTTAAAAGAATGATAAATGGAGATGCCGGGGTCAAAAATGGTGTCTTCACTCCCGAACGAGTGAAGGAAAGGACAAGCTACCCTATATGTGAAGAAGGGTAGAAAGATCCCGTCATCATTATCAGATTTGTCATTTAAGCTTTTAAAATCATGATCTAGAAGTATCTCAGGAGGGAGATTCGGGATAGTGTCTTTAATAAGCAACTGCTCACTATAGATCACGTCTCCCTCCAAGTCTTTAGAGTAATCATACTCCGGCGGAGATATGATGTGAGAGAGTTCATCGGCGAACTCCCCCAGACTAGAGACACAATTAGTTGACTGATCATGACTTATCAAAACTTCCAATTCCCTCAGATCTGATTCAAAATTGAAGTTTTTATCTTCATCCCCCGGTGGGATGAGATCAATGTGAGTGAGTTCATCGGCGAACTCCTCAAGAAGAGAATTACTTTTATGAAGTACATCTTTGAGCTTGGGCTCTGAAAGGATATACAGAGGTGGGACATGTGCTGTACCTTGTATGCTAAAAGTTTGCACCTCGTCCATTATTGTCTCCATATCTGACTCATCACTTTCCTTGTTATGAATATCAAAAATTAGATTTTCTGAAATTAGAGTGAATTCAGAATCAAAATCAAACAAAGGATTTGTGAAAGTCATATTGAATGTGTGGGAAGTAGAATCAAGAAGATCGCAAGGTTCCTCGGATACCATTGGGATTGGAACAAGGTCATCAATTTCCTTAAGAGGATTGATTTCGACTTCCTTGTCCCCCATTAAAAAGGTATCTGAAGGATCTTCAATAAGAGGATTGATCTCTGAGTTCTCTTCTTCCTCCTCATCACTCTCTTCTGAGTATAATAAGTCAATGGGAGGATCTTGTTTTCTAAGAATCATCTCCTTAAGACCGTTAATTTCAGTTTGAAAGGTCATGTTGAGTTGATCTTGAGCAATAATCATTTTAGTAATCAATTCAGCTCTAGTTCACTCGCTTTGAAGAAGATGCTGAGGGGTTGTGTATTGTAAAGGTTGGTCAAACCCGGATGATGTCTGATTGTTATAAGGGTCCTGCTCATAGACAAGCAGGTCTCTCGTTCGACAATCAAATTCTGAATGAGGATAACTTCCACAATATTCAAAAGAATATGTTTCCATCTTATGGTGTGGGGGCTGGTTGAAAAAGTCGGGTGTTTCATTGTAGAAATAGGGATTTTGGTCATAGACAAACCCGTTTCCCGAATCCATAATGTTACAACCGGGGCAGTTTCCACCATTTGGAGGACCTCCACACCATTCACAACCATAATGGTAAGATGAAGACATAAAAGAATTAAACGGGTAAAATGAATGAAAATATTATTTTTGGATTTTTATAATTTAGAGACATTTTGAAAAACACCAAAGAAAGAGGAAAATAAATTTGGAAAGAAAATCTTTTTGGGTTTTTGAAGAAAACTTTGAAAATCACGATATTTTTGGTATCGATTCGTCAACCGAAATTCGTTTCTCTCAAAACTACTCGCAGAGTGGCGGAGAAGCAAAGGTCCGCTCGAAAGCTGATTAAAAACCCGCCTCTTTCGGTTTGTCAATTTAATGTCAAACCATCCTTAAACACTTGTATAGGTTGTAATTTCAAGATAATCCGAAAACAATTGATTTCTCGATTTGTTTTGTTGGATATTACTTTTTTTGGTATTTTAAACACTTTAGGAAAGGTGTTAGTGGTGAATTTTGTGATTATTATTATTATTATTATTATTATTATTATTATTATTATTATTATTATTATTATTATTATTATTATTATTATTATTATTATTATTATTATTATTATTATTATTATTTATTTATTTATTTTTTTTTTAATAATAATAATAATAATTTTCATTAAACATAATAAATTTTACATAAAGTTGGATGGGAGTCTAGACACAAGTTGTGCTCCCACTCCTTTCTGAATACAAAAGCTAACTCTATGAAAGATAAAAACACCACTTTTAGCATTATTTGAGTGACTATTGACAATAGACTTAATACGTAAAAGTGTGTTCAAAGCCTCTGTATCGAATTCCCCGAACGTAGAAAAGGCAAAAGGTATGAACTTGTATCCATTATCCTCACATTTGGATGCATACTTTCTATTTTTCTTCCCCACAGCATTGTGCAAGGCTACCCCAGGAGCCCATGAAGTCGCCCCACTACCAGCAAATGGAGAGACGCCAGTCACATCCAAGCATGCATCTTTACCTTGAAGCCAATTAAATAATAACACGTCTGTAGGCCGTAGCTCCTTCCCATCCTCCAAAAGGAACCCCATAGGAGCCTCCTTACGCACCATGATCCCAACCTTAGAGCAAATATCCACAAGAATATCACGTACCAGATTATGCCAGAATGGAGCAGTGGACCGCATGATCCCCTCATACGTCCATACGATGCACATTACAACTCGGGCAAAGACTACCTTCAGAAAACAAAGGTACGGTAAGCCTATAACACAACACATATCGAAATTGGCGATGATTCATCCTTTGCCCCAAGCCGTCAATGGGGATGGTGAAAAGAAAATCCTGTGCATGTGGGGCGCGTATACAACTGAGAACAACAACCTGTCTTGGACTTAGCGAGTACTTAGAAACAAGGTTGTTGATGCAAATAATGTTCTAAAAACGTTATTTATATCTTTAGATTACTTCACGTTTTGAGGTTGACAAAATGTGAAATCACGATACGTTAAAATCAACGTAAACAAGTCTTTAATCGGAAGATCCCGTTTCTACGCAAATCACTCTTGAACAAAGTTACAACTTGAACTAGTGATCAAAGAAGTGAATTTATGTTTTGAAAATTCACACTTTAAATGGGACAAAACATTTTTTTTTCAAAAATACACATGACAAATTATTTTTGAAATATTAAGAAATGTTTTAATGGAAAAATATGTTTGAAAATCACAACAGCTATTTTTCCCCCCAAAATCAGCTCCAACCTTTCCCAAATAAGTTTTCACCAGAAAAGACAAAATTTGGAGCGTCCTAGTCTAGGACGGCTCCACGGTTCCGTTAAATTTAACGGAGCCGTCCGTACAAAATTTTCTGTAACGTTCAGATTTTCTTTGCCTATAAATACCCACCCCTTTCACAGTTTTTAGGCATCCTTACACACACAAAACTTTCTGAGTTGAATACTCTCTTCACACTTTCTTTCTTAGATCAATTAGGTTAGTTTTTCTTTTATTCAAGAGTGATCCAATCATCCTTCAAGTGATCCTCTTCATTCCTCTTCATTAGCAAGAGAAGAACACAAGTGTCCAAGTTGATACAGGGTGTTATTATCCCTCTTCATTAGCAAGAGAAGAACACAAGTGTCCAAGTTGATACAAGGTGTTATTATTCCTCCTCATTAGCAAGAGAAGAACTCAAGGTATTCAAGAAGATACAAGAGTTGTAGTTGTTAGGTTTTGTAACACTTGTTACATCCTTGTTGTATCTTAGCATACATCAAGATTATCTTTCTTTTGTGAGAGTGTGAGTGAAGATCATTGTGATCTTAAGAGATAGTGAAGATCTCTTGAAGCCATTGGGCTTGTGTGTGAGTAGTCAAAGGATCTAGAGTAGTTAGATTGAGTAGAGTGAAGTAAGAGTTGATCTTTGTGATTGATGCGTGGTTTTGCGACCTTACAACAGGTTTTACCTCTTGAGGGATCTCAAGAGGCTTGCAATCCCCACCAGGCAGTGTACCTGACCGATGTAGTATAGTGAAGTGGCAAGTACCGGGGGATTGATCGTTCTCTAGGGGAATAGTGTCGTTAGGATTGAAAACTACTCTAATAGGTCTAAGGGTGAGGGAAGATTCTTTTTGTATTTTTATATTTTTTTATAAAAGCAAGTAAAATCTCGGGTTTTAAGGAGTGGGCGGAATTAGTTGCTAGTCAACTAACCCAAATAACTACAAATGCAAATAAAATAAAATAACTGAAAATGAAAAGGTTGTGAAACTAATATGGGGAGAAATGTGTTTACTTAGATTTCCTTACTCCCTAACTATCTTTTACCGGTTTATTAGTGTGTATTAATTGCGTGGATGACGGGTGTATTCCTTAATACCAATCGTGGGGTGGCGTACGTACTTCCCCAACTCTACAAGCTCCTACTTCACTCCTATGTCGAGCCGGCTAAGAAGCTCCTAACATGGGATCACTAGAATTCGCTCATGCATTAAATACAACCATAAAAACCTAGTACGCATTGGTTCATGTTTCTTAAGACGTTCAAGCAAGTTACCGTATAGGAGGTTAGCCAGTTTTCTTAAGCCTAACATCGATAAACAATCATCCAATACAATTAATAACACACTAACAACTAATAATCAATAGTTAGGTTTCATTAGATCTAAGCAAACACAAGATAAATCTAGCCCAACATGTTAATCAAAAGACAAGAACAAGATATAATCAAACAACACATAGACATATTGATTGATTAAGTGATTACTTATCTTCAATTAAACATGGGAGATCCAAGGGTATGAAAACCCTTAAAAATGGTAGAAATTCGTCTTAGGGTTTCTCCTCACAAAGTTGCACACTAATGACAAAAAATTGCAAAACTATATATAGAACTTAGTAGCAGACGGCGTCACGTTATAGATCTTGACGCCGTCACCTCGCCATGGCTAGGGTTCCCGGATGGTCTTCCTGACGCCGTCCCTCTTTAATCCTTCAAAATCCGCTCTGGCCTATCAAGGGTTGACGCCGTCAGAAATATGCTTGACGCCATCTCTCTTTAGCTTAAACCGTGATGGCCTTGATCACCTTAAAGGGTGACACCGTCAGACTTTCCATTGCAAAACTCTCTGGCGCGTCACGTGTATTTTGTCATATCCACCTCTTTTGCCAAGCCATGACGCCGTCAGGAGCAATCCTTGACGCCGTCAAGTGTACTTTTCCAGCAATTTTGAAGACTTTGTCGTTTTCTTCACTTTTATGCTCCAAAAACGTCCAAAATGCTTCCTTTTCCAGATTTCTTCTCCAAAGTACCTAAAATGACAAAAGGAACGATTTAGGGAAGTATTTGATCAAATAAATACGATTTAGGGCTTAAATGACCCCCTAAAAGCGGTACACTTTTCGCTTCATCAAATACCCTTACACTTGAGATTTGCTTGTCCTCAAGCAAATGCGCTTTTATTCTAATCAAAATACAAGTTAGGGGTCATTTAACGCTAATATAAAAGTAATTACAACAAATAGTCGTTCCACTTTAATCATAATAAGCACGAAGATTGCAAACTAGCACCTCACAAGTAGTGTTTAGATACTCACATCTCTCAGGTGTCATAAAAGTATATCTCATAAATGAAAACGGATAATATCTCTCACTACCTGTCATAGCAAATAGATTACCATAGGCTTGGGAAAGGATCAAAAACCTTTTCCACTAGGCGTAAGCACCTAAGATAAACTATCAAAGAGGGCTTTTAAACGGGTTATAACGTTAGGTTTAGGGATATGATAAACACGGTTTTGTTGGATAAGGGATATTTTACTGGTGGCGAGTTAAAGATCTTGATTAATTACATGTACAATATGGCGTTGCTAAGCCAAGACTAGACTCGACTTAAGCTAAAAACAAAATAACAAAAACATAAAATAAACATAAGATGAAACGGGATGGTAGTCCGTATGTTTTTTTCTACTTTTCTTTTTCTCATTTTTTTTTGTATTTTTCTTGATTTTTCTTGATTTTTTTTTTTTTTTTTTTTTTTTTTTTTATTTTTTTTTCCATACACTCTTGCCCTACCATCCAAAATAATACATCATAGGGGCGTTGCATTCCCCTTACACTTGAACTTTTACATAACTTTACAAATAACTATTCTAATGACTCGAATTAAGATAATCGAAACACTTGGAGTACTTTTAGAATATTTAGCACATATGGGGGTAATAATGTTGTTCTTCCCCATTACTCCATTACACTAGTACTTTACCCATGAGTCCCAATCGTCCCAAAACAATATGTACAAGGATATGACTCGACTTAGCAACCATGTAATCAATTAGATAATTAACTTGGGGTTTAAACAAATGTTGTCACAATAATGCACTAAAAATAAGTGCACACAAGGTAGGCTAAGGCGATTTGGGTGTACATTTAAGTGGGGTGTAACAAATTCTTCCTTTAAGTAAAATGCTTAAAGTTTGAAATGAAAAGATAGGCTCTGAGGGGTGTACTAGGGGTATCGTGTACTAAAAATGAGTACAACGCAAAGGGTGTGGGAGAATTACTTGACCAATGTAGCCAATGTAATTATAACAAAAACACAGGTGTAAAACAATGGGTTAATCCTAATGCCTCTTATCATGTAGTAAATCTAACTACACGAATGTAGTCTCACTTGTGGCCTCGGAATGGTCCTAACGCAAGTTCTAGAATCTAAGTGCTACCGGTACACACATCATAGCATAAATGCTTTTCCTACCAATTCTAGGGGCGAACCTCACATATTTGGGGGTGGAAAATTTTTTAGTGGTACGGTTTTTGTGCTAGTCATATAACTCCTATCCGTGAGACGCTCATTAAGATCAAAGTTTCACTCCTATATGTTGTAAAAAAATTTAAATTTGGCACTAAAATTGCCCTAACAGGTATTTATCTCAGTTTTATTACACATCTACCATTAAACAAACAAAAATCAAGCGTAATAGCATTCTCTAAAGTATCGTACTTTACCCCCCCCCCTTACACTTAAGATGAACATTGTCCCCAATGTTCAAATAACAAGATGTAAAAGTAAATAAGGTAAAAGAATGAAATCAAATACTCCCCTGATTCGTTTGGTGGATAAAGAGGTAACATGGTTAGATCTTCTTCCAAGGGAATGTAGAAGCTCCAAGACTAAAGCATCGCCAAAAGCTTGATTCCACATACATCTCCTTGTCCAAAATAACCTGTTAAACCTGAGAAAACAAACACGAAAACCTGCATAACATCGGCGGGATAAATTCTATATAAGGATATAATGCTTGTGGAATGATTATTTTGCAGATTCCTGGAGATTATAAGTTAGAGATTTAATAAAAACTTTTAATGAAAACAAAACTTTCAAAAATTTCAGAAAATTAACACCTGACGCCGTCAGAAATGATCTGACAGAATTCTCATGTTAAGTTTCCAGAAAATTTCTGGAAAAACCTATACCTTACTTCCTGGAATTCCTGCAAAACATCATTATGACTCGATACAAGCATTTGACTCAAACAATTACTAATATGTATGTTAATTTAATATTGTTATGATTCATGTTCATTTGTTCTAATAAACCGATTTGGATTTCCCTTACACTTATCTTTTGCAAAATACCTTTATATGTAGTTAAGACGAAGTTAAAAACAAGATAAAGCATTTTCACAATTTAGTTTTGAACATGAATCAGTAATAAGAAAAATTAAACATACATACGGAAGCAAATAAAATCAAACAAACACATAAATAAACACACAAAGCAAATAAAGCTTGGGTTGCCTCCCAAGAAGCGCTTGTTTTTGTTCGAGTCACGAGCCTGACTCTACCCTTATTTAACGGAAATAGCGGAGGTTTTCCCTACACTTAGGATTAAGTGTGGGTGAAAGTAGCGATACACACCCTTAGGGTGGAAATATGCCACGTGAGGAAAGAGTGACGGGTGAATTATATGCTCAAAGGTGCGGGATCCTATCATCATAAACTTACCTAATTCAATTGGGTTAGTGGGCGGATTAAGATTTTCTCCTAGAAAGGGATCATCTTCTATCAATTTCGAGAGACTCCTAGTTGGGAATCCATCTTGACCTAATAAACCCGGTTTAAACCCATAGTGTTTCTTGTCATTAATCATGAATGGGTGATGTAAGTATGAAAGGTTATGGTTCACTCCTATGTCAGCTTCCTCTCTACAAGGCTTAGAGTCTACTACCTTCAACATAAAACTACCCGGACTATATGGTTTGATGGGTGGGTCGGGACCTAATTCAATTCCTAAGTTCACATCTAAGGATGGAAGATTAGGTAACGGTTTTGGTTTAGGCTCCGGTTCATCAAAACTAGGAACTTCCATAGAACTAAAAGAAAGGTTATGACTACAAGTATTCAAACCTATTTCTTCTAGTTTTGTTTGGTCCAGGGGCTCTACCTCTATTGGGGTTCCTATAGTCTCTTCTACTTCTTCCGGGTAAGTCATGGGTGGTGTGTGTGCCTCAAATGATGGTAGGACTTGTGGGGTACTTGGTGGGCTTATGTTACATACCTCATCATTCCCTATGTCAAGATCACCTATATCCTCATCATGTGTTTTAGTACAATCTAACCCTAACATTTTCCCAAGTATCTCAAGTGCTTCTCTAGGCATCTCAACTTCTATGTCCGAATCATAAGGATCTTCCTCAATAATCCGACCATGTTCAATTTGCCTAAAGGATTCATCATGTGTTCTTCGGGATTCAAAGTCATTGGTCATAAAACCTAGGTCTTTTTTATCAATGTGATCATGTTCGGCTAAATCCTCCATCACATCAAGGTCACCTATGTGTTCATCCTGTATTATGGTAGTGCCTAACCATGACATGCAGCTAGGTGGCTCAACTCTACCCTCATCCCCAAACAAACTTGTTTCATGATCCTTGAAATTTGTAGTTAATTGACTTGTATTAATGTTTGTTGGGTTGTCTACTATATAATAATATTGGGCACAATTCTCAATAGCTTCCCATGCTTCCTCAGCACTTAATTCCCTAAGATCCCTACCGGCAAAATGGTAAATGTCCCTTTGGGCATGTCGGTCGATATGATTGTAAAAGATTTGAGTTAGGGACCAAAAATCGAAGTTATGATGAGGGACTTTTTGGTGTAAATATTTAAAACGAGTCCATGCGTCATAGAGAGGTTCATCTTTATGTTGTTTAAACATCAAGATGTCATATGGAGTGGGTGAATTACGTGGTTGGTGGTATGGTGGATTCGCGTTCTCCATAATGGTGAACGGAAGAGTCAATGGAAATTACGAACAAACACACAAAGAAATAAGATAGACTAAAGAAGACCTATAAAAAGAAAATAAAAATCTTACTAGAAAAGAATCTAGTAAGTAGACCTAATAAAAAAGAATTTCAACCTAAGCAATAACTACTCCCCGGCAGCGGCGCCAAAAACTTGATGCGTGGTTTTGCGACCTTACAACAGGTTTTACCTCTTGAGGGATCTCAAGAGGCTTGAAATCCCCACCAGGCAGTGTACCTGACCGATGTAGTATAGTGAATTGGCAAGTACCGGGGGATTGATCGTTCTCTAGGGGAATAGTGTCGTTAGGATTGAAAAACTACTCTAATAGGTCTAAGGGTGAGGGAAGATTCTTTTTGTATTTTTATATTTTTTTATAAAAGCAAGTAAAATCTCGGGTTTTAAGGAGTGGGCGGAATTAGTTGCTAGTCAACTAACCCAAATAACTACAAATGCAAATAAAATAAAATAACTGAAAATGAAAAGGTTGTGAAACTAATATGGGGAGAAATGTGTTTACTTAGATTTCCTTACTCCCTAACTATCTTTTACCGGTTGATTAGTGTGTATTAATTGCGTGGATGACGGGTGTATTCCTTAATACCAATCGTGGGGTGGCGTACGTACTTCCCCAACTCTACAAGCTCCTACTTCACTCCTATGTCGAGCCGGCTAAGAAGCTCCTAACATGGGATCACTAGAATTCGCTCATGCATTAAATACAACCATAAAAACCTAGTACGCATTGGTTCATGTTTCTTAAGACGTTCAAGCAAGTTACCGTATAGGAGGTTAGCCAGTTTTCTTAAGCCTAACATCGATAAACAATCATCTAATACAATTAATAACACACTAACAACTAATAATCAATAGTTAGGTTTCATTAGATCTAAGCAAACACAAGATAAATCTAGCCCAGCATGTTAATCAAAAGACAAGAACAAGATATAATCAAACAACACATAGACATATTGATTGATTAAGTGATTACTTATCTTCAATTAAACATGGGAGATCCAAGGGTATGAAAACCCTTAAAAATGGCAGAAATTCGTCTTAGGGTTTCTCCTCACAAAGTTGCACACTAATGACAAAAAATTGCAAAACTATATATAGAACTTAGTAGCTGACGGCGTCACGTTATAGCTCTTGACGCCGTCACCTCGCCGTGGCTAGGGTTCCCGGATGGTCTTCCTGACGCCGTCCCTCTTTAATCCTCCAAAATCCGCTCTGGCCTATCAAGGGTTGACGCCGTCAGAAATATGCTTGACGCCGTCTCTCTTTAGCTTAAACCGTGATGGCCTTGATCACCTTAAAGGGTGACGCCGTCAGACTTTCCATTGCAAAACTCTCTGGCGCGTCACGTGTATTTTGTCATATCCACCTCTTTTGCCAAGCCATGACGCCGTCAGGAGCAATCCTTGACGCCGTGAAGTGTACTTTTCCAGCAACTTTGAAGACTTTGTCGTTTTCTTCACTTTTATGCTCCAAAAACGTCCAAAATGCTTCCTTTTCCATATTTCTTCTCCAAAGTACCTAAAATGACAAAAGGAACGATTTAGGGCAATATTTGATCAAATAAATACGATTTAGGGCTTAAATGACCCCCTAAAAGCGGTACACTTTTCGCTTCATCAGCGATCGTGTTGAGATCGTGGTGATCTCTTGTAGCCATTAGGGCTTGTGTAATTGGTCACGTGGACCTTGGTAGATTGGTGCTAGCTAAGATTAGCACTCGACATTTAGCTTAGTGTCGGTAATAGGATAAGTGACTGATGCGCGTGATGTGTCGTTGCGGTTTAGCAGTTTTAATGCCTACTCAAGTTTTAAATTTATATTTAGCCGACTTATCAATAACACACACACTTAACGAGCAGTGTACCCGGTCAGTATGAAGATAATGGTAAGTAGAGTGTCGATCACTAAGAGTGGAACGTATTATCTCGTTATTCTAATCAGTATTTTAATATCCTAACGCAAGGGGGTTTCAGCCTGAGAGACTGGCACGGTTTGTTTGCAATTAAATAATAAAATAAACCAATAGGCACGAATCAGCAAGTAGCACACACGTACACAGATAAATACTTGAGATAATAAGAGGGCTGTCCTTATGATTAAGTAGATTGTCACTTGTTTTATTGATAGCTTTATATGAAGTGTATGTAGTTAACCCTTTCTCGTTGGTCCTAATCCTATCGGCGAGTAAACCCTTAATGATTACTTATGTCTAAAAGTTATTCCTAAGTGATCAATTTAGTAATAACCGTGGGAGCCACATTATGTCCCGCAGTCAAATGCCCGCAAGCCACTAATAAACACAGAGGTTATCAATGCACTAATAAGTAGTAACCAAAGACATCAACATATAAACTTTAATTGATGGGAAAGCAAGTATTAAAGGGAGTGCAATCTTTCGTTGTCACATTACACAAGCCACCAATCCTGATGAATTAAAGTTTGCTAACACAATAAAACAAAACTACTTAATGAATTAAATACATGCAACACCTTCTTACAGCTCTTGTATCTTTGATTTGGGTGTGTCTTGTGCTGCCTCCTTGACTGAATTCGTCCTTTGTTTCTCCTGTTCGAACTTCGGTTTTAGGTTTTCCGGGACTTTTAATTCGTCTGGTCTACGGGGTATTTATAGTTTCTGTCTGAGGGAAGATGCGGCGCATCTACTAAGTAGATGCGGCGCATGTACTTAACTTCGCGTGGGGTCCAAGATTATAATATTCAGGAATATTCGTACACCGCCAGAAGATGCGGCGTAACTCCATGATTAGATGCAGCGCATGTCCTCTTGTATCTTGGATCGTATCTGGTGATATCTTGATAGAGATGCGGCGCATGTCGAGAGTGAGATGCGGCGCATCTGGAGCAGAATTGACTTGATCTTGTCCATGTCAGTAGACCTTCAACTTTATGCACGTTTTGCTCCATAATTAGTCCAAAATTGCTAAGTTTCACCAAATGCTTGTTTTTACCTGAGAATTACAAAAGTAAACGATTAAGTATCAATCCTCATACATAATATAGTAAAACAAGTCAAATTAATAGGATAAATGATAGTAATAAAATGTACTTATTTGAGTTCATCAAATATCCCCCCACTTGAACTTTACTTGTCCCCAAGTAAACCTTAGAATTTCTTTTATGAAAATGTATCCTAAAAGATGTTAGGATTTATTTTTATATTTAAGCATGTATTCGTTCATTTCATAATCACACAACTAAACACTTAACGAATTAGAAGTAAAATAAAATAAGTCGATAAAAGCAAATCTAATCGTTTAACTGTCCAGTCGCGACGAATATTCTATCATAAGCTTGGCAAGTATACACATCTCCACCACTAAAGCTAAGGAATAACAAGTCTAAAGCGGTAAAAAGGGTTTTTAGGCTTAAGGGTTAATTATTCTCTTTCACTATCAATCTCAAATTCCAGAAAAGGCGACAAAATCACAAATACATGATCGAATCCACGAACACGATACTTGCAATTGCTCAAATCCTTAACTCGAATAGGCTAAAGATAGGTCCAAACTTCACCAATAATAATATATCAAAAAGGGCGACAAAATCATAAATACATAGCCGAATCCACGACTACGATACTTAAGATTGCTCAAATCCCTAATCTCAATAAATCAAAGGTTTGGTTGGATAAAGAATAATAAAGGGCATGGATAACATTTGGGATATAAATTGGTGTAAAAATAAAAATAAACAAAACAAATAAATTAAAATCCTAAGTGTGGTTAATCACTATCCCAACCTTCCCATGAATAAGACTCATATCATCGAATAACTCACGCTTTAACACTTGAAACACACACTTTAGGTAGACACGAATTATACTCAACAAGATCTTAATCAAAGAATAAACCTTAATTGGCGTTCCCATAACTGCCAATTCCCATTCAATCCATAGATATAGTACAACAAATAGTGGTGATATCGACCACTTACATAACTTTACATAAGTTGGTTAAAACTAACTTCCAACTTTTCTTTCTTTCTTTTTCTTTTCTCATTTTTTCGATTTTTTTTTTTTTTTTTTTTTTTTTTTTTTTTTTTTAAATTATAAACATAGATGTGTAAAATTTCACCACATCACTATAACTTTCTTTCCGGATAATTTTTCCATACTTTTCATGACTTCAGAAATAATGGTAATAGTGAAAGTAGTAAACACACGAAAAATAAACTCAAAGATATACAATATTTACTTTCACTCCAATTGCATTGTGCAATTTCCCGACCTAACCATAGATAATGAATTACGCACGCGAACACAGGTAATGTAAGGAAACACACTTTGCCTATAGCAATCAACCAACCACGGATTCTAATCTACAGGGTAGGCTAAGGTGTAAGGGTGTAACGAAACATTTTAAACATAGGTGTAAGAAACGAAAGGAATGGCTCTGAGGGTTTTTCTAGGGGTATCTTACTCTAAAAATGAGAGTAACAAAAGGGTTTATACGGGGGTTAACTAACCAGTGTAGTTAGTTAATAACACATAACATATAATAGGCTATTTGGGTGTAATCCTAGAAATTTACCAAGTTAGACAAGTCACTCCAATTATATAAATAATACTTATTATGGTGGTCTCGAATAGTATACAAGTCAAGTTCTAAAGTTTACAAGTCACCGGCACACTCATAGATTTGTGAATTTTGAAAAATCACAATTTTTGAAAATAACGTCATGTGTGCAGTTATGCAACTTAGATCTTAAACAAAAACATGCTAAAAAATTTTTAAGTTTGATATATTAAGCACATTTTAAGCATAATTTTTGAAAAAGTTTAGGACAAGTAATTGTTAAGTGTTCTAATTCTCCAATCCCCCCACTTAAGTTAAACAACGTCCTCGTTGTTTGTATAAAAGGTTAAAAACTGGAAAATAAAAGAATTAGAACAGAAAAACTCCTCTGAGATTTGCTCGGTATGATCCTCCATTAGTATAAGAGCAAAAATCAACTTCTTGTGGATTAGAACGTTAAAGCTTCATACTTGATGTATCCACAGGAAATCCAGGAAACTATAATACCACCAACACTTTAAAACACACCTAAGATAAGAAAGGTTCAAGCTTGCATAATACATTAGTAGTTAGATAAAAATAAAACTTAAAAATTAAAACTGAAAATCATCAGGTCAGTCGATGCGCCGTATCTTATGGAAGAAGATACGCCGTATCGAGCCTGGAATTAATACAGATCAGAATAAAGATGCGCCGCATCCTTAACCAGGGATGCGCCGCATTAAAAATAAACTGATAAATAGTTTTAAAGTCGAAAATAAAAATGCAGAAAAATAAAATAAGATATGACCATTGTAGGAGATGCGTCGCATCTCAGAATTGAGATGCGCCGTATCCTCATGCGGCCTGGACTGACTCGACACAGAAAACAGAATAATAAAAGATAATTCCGGGTTGTCTCCCGGTAAGCACTTGTCTTTATTCCAGAGTCTTCAAGTTAGACTCACGTTCAGCTCCGCAATAAGTCCTTGTCACGGTCCATCCTTCGTCCTTCATCCGAAAGATTTTTCCGTATATCTCTGCGACGTTTTCTTCCGTTCGACTTAATCTAGTATAACTCTTTGTCTTCACCGCAGTATATTCTTCATCAGGACCCAAATAATATTTGATGATTTTAAATTTTTCAGAAATAATCATGGGTGGCTCATTGTAAGGAATCCCAAGTAGTTGACACTTTCTTTTGGTGAACTCTTCCTCGTTTTTATCAACAAACTTAAAATAAGGATCCTTAATCAAATAATCATCTAGTTCTTCAATCAACGACTCATTATTATTATCATCTTGAATTGCCTCCCATTCTCTTTCCAAATCATATTGTAACCGTCGACTAAGCTTTGTGAAATCATCAAACTGTTTATGCACCCATTCCCAGAAAGTAGTATCCGATGTTCCCTTAAGTCCTTTCAAGCGTTCAATTCTGCCCTTTTCTTGTAAAGCCTCCGATTTTTGTGGGCAGTCTTCAACATTATCGTACCACTCGTAATCTTCAAAGGTTACATCGTTTCCAACCCGTTTCATCCCAATTATACTTCCCCCATTACAGGTTCCGTCACTTTTATAATCACAGGTCGGCCAAACACTACTCCCGTCCTTGAAAACGAAGGGTGTACAGGTGTGATTAATGTGCGCAAATTCCCATGGTTTATCCCAAACCCATGGTACTTGATCATTCCATTCATAGTACCAGGTGTTTTTGAAATCGTCATAAGTCTTAAATCCTGGTAGTTCTCCAGTAAGCACATCATCGTCGACTTGAAGAAGGTAGTTAAATTCCTTGAACTGCTTGCACAAGGGTGTCTCATATTCGAACACATCAATGTCTATTCTGAATAACTCTTCAATGCCTTCATTGATTGTTGAATCATGAAGTGACGACCCATAATCGCTTTCTACTTCTTCATCTTCTCCTCTCATCCAATATACCCATAATGCATCTTTAGTAGCACGATCCATGCACTTATGGTTATTAAACTTACTAGCCAACCATTCTGAAAAATCAACATCGTGAGGATCGTGGTTAACGTCGAAGCAAACCTTTCCAATCATATTATTTTTTTTATCTCCATGAACTCGTTAAATTGCTTCTTAAAACTCCGAGTCAACCATGAAGTCATAATCTCCTTGACTTCATTTGCAGGGGCAAATTCCGGACTACCATATTTGAGTTCTAGCCAATCATTGAGGGAGAGGTCTATCAATCTTACCAATTTCCCATGAAATAGTAACTCCGCCAAAGCATAATTCATGTCATTATCCTGATAGTTCTCATTCAATCCCCAGTACTGTTCGGAATAAGGCATGTAAGAGATTTGGGCATTGCCTCCACCACAGCTGTTGTTGCTTGAGTCCATGTACGCAAGATAGAATTTCCCATCATCTTCTTCGATAGTAGTCCAGTTCAATCCTTCGGCTTCAATGATAGGCCATAAGAGCGACAATTCTTCTCCAGTGTACCTCACAAATACATCATAAGAGAATACCTCTTTGTCAATGTTGCATAAACGCATGAATTCCTTAAAAGCAGCTTCAAGAGGAGTCTCCCAAGAGAATAAATCTGCATCGATCATGAGTACATTGAATGAATCTGAAAACAAGCATTCCTTAGCAAGATATCCGTTAACTGACATGTCTTCCATAGCAAAATCTGTCATCCAAGGTAAAATCATCAGTAGGATTTGTTCGCTAGAAGAGAAATTAATGAATATAGAAACGGATATAAGAATAAAAATAGCTGATATCTGCAGACGATGCGCCGTATCCAAAAAGTTGGATACGCCGTATCTTAATACGTTAAAATTTAATCAGACTTTATCCAGAAAATAGATACGCCGCTTAGAATTTAAGAATGCGCCGTATCGAATTAATTAATCAAAAATCAGCTTATCTAATTAAAATTAAATGCGTCGTATTAACGAAAGTTAATGCGCCGTATTTTCGTTACGTTTAAAAATAAATATCGATTTTTGATTCAGAAAGATGCGCCGTATCGATAGAGATCGATACGCCGTATCTGTTTAATAATTCGCAAACTGTTTTTAATTAAAATAATAGATACGCTGTATCTGCTAAAGCAGATGCGTCGTATGGCGTTATCGTTTAGAAAAAAAAATTTTTTTATCGAAAAACAGATACGCCGTATCTGCTAAAGCAGATGCGTCGTATTACTTTATCGCTTAGAAAAATTTTCTTATTAAAAACAGATACGCCGTATCTTGGGGAAAAGATGCGTCGTATCGAATTAATTAAACGCGTTGTATATATAAAAAAAATTAAACGCAATACGCCGTATCTGAGAGATCAGATGCGCCGTATCGTTTGATTTAGCACAGTACAACGATAGCAGAACAGAAAAATACGAAAAATAAAAACAAAAAAATTAAACACACAAACAAAAATAAACACACAAAAATAAAAGCAAACAAATAACACACAATACAACAAATATGCAAAATAGTACAATGATGCAATTAATCTAATAAAAAGAAAAACCTAATTAAAATACTAATTAAATTAACAGATAATAACAATTCACTCCCCGGCAACGGCGCCAAAAACTTGATGCGCGTGATGTGTCGTTGCGGTTTAGCAGTTTTAATGCCTACTCAAGTTTTAAATTTATATTTAGCCGACTTATCAATAACACACACACTTAACGAGCAGTGTACCCGGTCAGTATGAAGATAATGGTAAGTAGAGTGTCGATCACTAAGAGTGGAACGTATTATCTCGTTATTCTAATCAGTATTTTAATATCCTAACGCAAGGGGGTTTCAGCCTGAGAGACTGGCACGGTTTGTTTGCAATTAAATAATAAAATAAACCAATAGGCACGAATCAGCAAGTAGCACACACGTACACAGATAAATACTTGAGACAATAAGAGGGCTGTCCTTATGATTAAGTAGATTGTCACTTGTTTTATTGATAGCTTTATATGAAGTGTATGTAGTTAACCCTTTCTCGTTGGTCCTAATCTTATCGGCGAGTAAACCCTTAATGATTACTTATGTCTAAAAGTTATTCCTAAGTGATCAATTTAGTAATAACCGTGGGAGCCACATTATGTCCCGCAGTCAAATGCCCGCAAGCCACTAATAAACACAGAGGTTATCAATGCACTAATAAGTAGTAACCAAAGACATCAACATATAAACTTTAATTGATGGGAAAGCAAGTATTAAAGGGAGTGCAATCTTTCGTTGTCACATTACACAAGCCACCAATCCTGATGAATTAAAGTTTGCTAACACAATAAAACAAAACTACTTAATGAATTAAATACATGCAACACCTTCTTACAGCTCTTGTATCTTTGATTTGGGTGTGTCTTGTGCTGCCTCCTTGACTGAATTCGTCCTTTGTTTCTCCTGTTCGAACTTCGGTTTTAGGTTTTCCGGGACTTTTAATTCGTCTGGTCTACGGGGTATTTATAGTTTCTGTCTGAGGGAAGATGCGGCGCATCTACTAAGTAGATGCGGCGCATGTACTTAACTTCGCGTGGGGTCCAAGATTATAATATTCAGGAATATTCGTACACCGCCAGAAGATGCGGCGTAACTCCATGATTAGATGCGGCGCATGTCCTCTTGTATCTTGGATCGTATCTGGTGATATCTTGATAGAGATGCGGCGCATGTCGAGAGTGAGATGCGGCGCATCTGGAGCAGAATTGACTTGATCTTGTCCATGTCAGTAGACCTTCAACTTTATGCACGTTTTGCTCCATAATTAGTCCAAAATCGCTAAGTTTCACCAAATGCTTGTTTTTACCTGAGAATTACAAAAGTAAACGATTAAGTATCAATCCTCATACATAATATAGTAAAACAAGTCAAATTAATAGGATAAATGATAGTAATAAAATGTACTTATTTGAGTTCATCAGTGACGTGTACGGTTTTCTCCGCCTGAAGGGAGGTTGTTGACATAGTGCTTGAAACTCTCGAGTGTGGTACTCGGGGAGTGGAGTAGGGCGAAGAAGAGCTTCGTAGCCGAACCACTATAAATCCCTTGTCTCGGTTTGATCTTTCCAACTCTACTCTTTACTTTCATTAGTTTAGATTAGTTAGTTTAGTGTATAGTTCATATTGGTGTTGATTGATTACACATAGAGTTCGAATCAAAGTTTCCAATAGCCAACTTTTAAAACAAGATTTTTTAAAAAGAATTTTATACCGGTAAACTATTCAACCCCCCTTCTAGTTTCCCACAATTGGTATCAGGAGCCACGTCAGTCAAGATTTTAAAGTATATTGTATTTTAAAACTTGAATCGATCAATGGATTCCGACAAATATCTAGAAGGGCAATCTATGCAAAGACCACCACTTTTCGAAACCGATTGTTTTATATATTGGAAAACAAGATTCGAAACGTATTTGAAATCAAAAGACATTGATCTTTGGCATGTTATTACCGAGGGTGACTTTCAACCTATTCAAATGAATCCGGAAACTAAAAAGGATGAAATAGTTTCTTATGATAAACAAAGTGATGAACTTAAAAGGAAATTAGCCAAAAATAATGAGGCTAAAATGATGATTTATAATGCTTTGCCTAAAAAGGAATTCGAAAGAATTTTTATGTGTAATACGGCAAAAGATATTTGGAAAACTTTGTTAGTCACTCACCAAGGTAATAACCAAGTCAAAGAGAACAAGATAGATCTTCTTGTTCAACAATATGAACAATTTTCCATTACGGAAGATGAATCTATAGATAATGCTTTTGCTAGATTCAATACTATTATTACTAGTCTTAAAGCTCTTGATGAAGGTTACTCTAGCAAGAATTATGTTAGGAAGTTCCTTAGGGCTCTACATCCTAAATGGAGAGCAAAGGTTACCGCCATTGAAGAGTTAAAGAACTTGGCGATGTTGTCACTCGATGAACTTATAGGAAACTTGAAAGTTCACGAGATGATAATTAAGAAAGACTCCGATATAGTCAAAGGCAAAAGCGAGAGAGTTAGATCTCTAGCATTGAAAGCCAAGAAGGAGTCTAGTGATGAGGAATGTTCGAGTTCCGATAGTGAAGATGAGGAATATGCATTAGCGGTTAGGGACTTTAAAAAGTTATTTAGGAGAAGAGGTAGGTTCGTTAGGCAATCTCGTGATGAGAAGAAGACATCACAAAAGAACCATGCTGAAAAGAAAGGGACGAGTGATAGGAAATGCTTTAGATGCGGAGATCCTAATCACCTCATAGGAGAGTGTCCCAAGCCACCGAAAGTCAACAACCAACGAGCTCTCATAGGAGGCTCCTGGAGTGATAGCGGTGATGATGAAGAAAAAAGGCCCAAGGACGAAACATGTCTAATGGCTCATGCTTCTAATGAGATATGCTTGGGAATTGACTTGGAGCCTGACGAATGGGTCAAGGATAGTGGATGCACTAACCACATGACGGGCAACCGAAGTTTATTCTCATCATACAAGGCATACAACGGAGGTAATGTCACTTTCAGTAGCAAACTTAAGGGCAACATTATAGGCAAAGGTACGATTACTCAAGACTCTCTTATTATTAGAAATGTTGAGCACGTAGATAACTTAGGTTTTAACTTACTTAGCATTAGTCAAATGGTAGATAATAAGTGTAGAGTCATATTCTCTGAAGAGGGTAGTGAGATTATTAAGAATGGGAAAACCATAGGCAAAGGAGTTAGGAAAAATGGCTTATTTGTCATGAAGATAGGAAATAAGCCTGAAGATAAGATTTGTCTAGCAACTATAGATGATCATACCACTCTGTGGCATAGGAGACTAGGTCATGCCAATATGCGTCTTATACAATCATTGGCATCTAAGGAACTAGTTAGAAACTTACCTAAGATTAAGTTCGACACACACTTTTGTGACGCTTGTAAAGTTGGAAAACAAGCTCATTATAGTCACAAAGCTAAGAATATGGTCTCGACCTCTAGATGCCTAGAACTACTTCACATGGACTTATTCGGTCCATCCGCCGTACGGAGCTACGGAGGAAATCTCTACACCTTAGTAATAGTTGATGACTACTCTAGGTATACTTGGACTAGATTTCTTAAGAATAAGACTCAAGCCTTTGAGGAATTTGAAATCTTTAGTAAGAAAGTCCAAAATCAACTAGGATGTACAATAGTTTCTATTAGGACGGATCATGGTTGGGAATTTGATAATGAAGTGCAATTTGGAGCATATTGTGATGCTAATGGTATTACTCACAATTTCTCAGCTCCACGCACTCCTCAATCAAATGGGGTAGTTGAGCGGAAAAATCGTACTCTACAAGAAATGAGTAGAACGATGTTGAATGAACAATCAATTCCGCAAAAGTTTTGGTGTAATGCGGTGGACACCTCAACTTACATTCTAAATAGGATTCTAATTAGACCTATCCTAGGAAAAACCCCATATGAAATCATGAAAGGAAGAAAACCTTCTCTTGATTACTTTAGAGTGTTTGGAAGCAAATGCTTCATACTAAACACTAAAGATTACCTCACCAAGTTTGACCCAAAGTCTTACGAAGGTGTATTTCTAGGTTACTCCCAAAATAGTAAAGCCTACGTTGTCCTAAATAGAGAAACCTCGAAAGTCGAAGAATCACTCAACGTGACATTCGATGAAAGTCCTCCATAATCTAAGACATCACCATTGGTTGATGATGAATTAGATGAGGATGAAGCCATTAAGGTTAATGGCAAGAAAACCCTAGAAGATGACATTCAGGATGAAATAGTTGAAGTTGACGAAATTGTCAACATTAAGGAATCCAAAAACCATCCTATTAAAAATGTCATAGGTAACCTAAACCAAAGAACCCTTAGGTCACAAGCACAAAACAAAAGTAACTTCTTTTGTTTCATATCTACCGTAGAACCTAAGAATGTAGGTGAAGCAATTAAGGATGAAAGTTGGATAGTTGCCATGCAGGAGGAAACTAAATCAATTCACCGCAAACCAAGTTTGGGATTTAGTACCTCTTCCTAGCAATCAAACAATCATAGGAACTAAATGGGTGTTTAGAAACAAACTCGACGAAAATGGCGTCGTAGTTAGGAATAAGACAAGGTTGGTAGCACAAGGCTACAACCAATAAGAGGGAATAGATTATGATGAAACCTATGCCCCCGTAGCTAGATTAGAATCAATTAGAATACTCCTTGCCTATGCATGTGCCTTAGAATTTAAGCTATACCAAATGGACGTGAAGAGTGCGTTCCTTAATGGTTATATCAACGAGGAGGTGTATGTTGCGCAACCTCCGGGATTCGTTGATTTCGAATGTCCGAATCATGTTTATAAACTCAAGAAAGCACTCTATGGTCTTAAACAAGCTCCTAAAGCTTGGTATGATAGACTAAAAACCTTCTTGATTGAACATGAATATACCATGGGAAAGGTTGATAACACACTCTTCACAAAGAAAAGAAATTCACATCTCATCATTGTTCAAATATATGTCGACGACATTATATTCGGATCAAACTTGTCAAGAGATGTGCGATGATTTCTCAAAAATCATGCACGACGAGTTTGAGATGAGCATGATGGGTGAATTAAATTTCTTCCTTGGTTTACAAATTAAACAAATGGAAGATGGCATCTTCTTTAATCAAGCTAAGTATAGTAAAGAGATGCTTAAGAAGTTTAGTTTAGAAGAGTCTAAGCCCATGAAAACTCCCATGTCCACGGAAATAAAACTCACAAAAGATGAAGAAGGTGAGTCCGTGGATAGCACTAAATATAGAGGTATGATAGGAAGTTTACTATACCTCACGGCAAGTAGGCCCGACATCATCTTTAGTGTCTGCCTTTGTGCTCGCTTCCAAGAGGATCCCAAAACCTCTCACCTTGAAGCGGTTAAGTGTATCTTCCGATACATTAAAGGCACTATACACTTGGGATTATTTTATCCCAAGGGGACCGGTGTAGAAACTGTTGTCTATGCCGACTCTGATCATGCGGGAGATTATGTGGATCGAAAAAGTACGAGTGGCGTTTGTACCTTCATGGGTTGTTGTATAACTTTTTGGTTCTCCAAGAAACAAACGGCTCTTGCTATCTCCACGACCGAAGCCGAGTACGTAAGCGCCGGAAAGGCATGTCAACAAGCACTATGGATGAAACAAGCCCTTATAGACTATGACATCCATCTAGATGACGTTCCCATTATGTGTGATAATAAAGGTTCTATTGACTTGAGCAAGAACCCCGTTCAACACTCCCGTACTAAACATATCGAAATTCGCCACCACTTCCTTCGTGATAATGTTCAGAAAGGAAACATTTCCATTGAGAAAGTTCCTTCCCAGGACAATATCGCAGACATCCTAACCAAACCTCTCAAACGAGAATCCTTTAACTATCTCCGTCTAGGTCTAGGAATGATGGAACATATTCCATAAGTCTCATGACTCCTGAAGTCATCTCGTGAGTCTCGTATAGTTTAGTTTAGGTCTCCATAGTCAAAAGAATTTGTTAGGTACAAATCCTTTCCTCGTGACAATAGGTCTCACTAAAATAGCGGACTTGTTCGTCAAAAATCAAAATGGGACAGAAAACAGTCCCAGCAGATCACGGCTCCACTAAATGTGGCACGACACCGTTAAATTTAATAGTACCGTGGAACCGTGCATCTGGAACATTCCGTATTTCAGTTCCCCTTTTCCACACCACTCATTCCAAACCCTCATAACCTCAGCAACTGCTGTCATAACTTAACCTCACACCCAACACTTAATTACACCCCTTCAAGATCATATTCAAGACATTGAGTTTCAAGATCCTCAATCATTCTCACCTTTTTCAACAAAAATTGTAAGTCATCTTACTCCAATTTTTTTTTAGTCTAGGGTTTATGCATTGATGAAAATTGAATTGGGGATTTTCAATTTTCTCTAGGAAATTTTCAATTAGAAGTCATCAACACCGAAACATTTCAAAATCTTTAGAACCAAAACATTGAGGTTACCAAAACACCCCAATTCCACATTTTCAAAATCTCTACGAAACTAGGATCATGAAATTGTACTTTTCATGCATTGTTGATGCAAACTAAAAACATCTTTTCATGCATACATGATCTCACGAATATTGATCGAATTACATAATCAAAATGTATTTTTCGACATATTTGTTTGAGCAAAAGTAAAATTAGGAGTGTTAGGGTCATCTCATTATTTTTTTTGAGTCGAGATTACCGCACCTCCACATAGTTTGCATATAGGCACACACACTAGGCATGTGCATAATGCAACTATTCTTCACTCTAATTTTTCCTTAAAATTTTTTTTAGGAAACAAAAATGTCTCATGAATATGACTTTGATCATCTCCTAACCGATACCTACACACCCGAAATTTCACAAGAACCCACAACTCCCGGTAACCACATTCGTGCCTATGTCAATCTTGAAACCCGTCGGTTTCATGAAGGCCGTGTCGTTGATCCATCCCTTGTTTGCCATCGGGACATCAACACTTCTTTTAGAGCTATAGGATTCGATTGTCTACTCCACATTAACGAGCACATTTGTCCTCGTTTTGTGTTGGAGTTCTTCCGACAAGTTGAACTCGTACGTAACGAGGATCAATCCTTGTCACTTTGGTTTTGGGTCCAAAACTTCAAATTCGTCCTAACTCTTGAGCAATTTTCTCAGATCCTTCGAATACCCAATCATGGGCAATGTGCCTATACTGAAGATTGGTGTCTTGAGTCTCTCTTTCACTATCGTGAGGAGAATAGTCCGTACTGTTCGTACATACCTTCTCCAACCGAACTAACCAAACTCATCCGTACTTCTAAGTACCCCTCTTACCCTAATCCAACGAAAATTCATTTGGAAGAGGTTCGTCATGAACTACTTTCTTGGGCAGTCATCCTGCGAGAAAATGTTCTAAGTCTCACAGGAAATCGTGAGCAACTCCCGGCGTGTTGTGCTCATATGATTTACTGTCTCCTAACCCAACAACCTTACAACCTTGCTTACTTCTTCGCTAAGCGAATTGTCCATCTCAAGGGTAACAAGAATAAATTGATACCCTATGGGATGTTCCTAACCCGTCTCTATCACCATTTCATGAACCTACACCCTTACCTTAATGGTCCTCAATACTCCCTTGTCAAACCCATCATGCAACCCATAAACGAGTCACATGTCTCATCAATCCTCATTTCCGAATCCTCCACCCATTATGCACCCTTTGATGATCCAAATCATGATAATGAGACACATGCTCAAGACAAGAGTATGCCAAGAATGGGGGAATGCTCAAGTCATAAGTGTTGAAGAAATTTATGTTTCTTATTAGGATTTATCTATGAATGAATGCTAATTGATTTATTGCATGCTTCACTATCTCCTTGTTTAATCAATCTATGTGATGTTTGGATGATAGCTAATTTTGTCCCCTCTTATTGCATGCTTATAACTATCCTAGGAAACTACATGATAGTCTTTATGTGCTAGTTGTAGCTTAAATGGGATACTTTAGGAAAACAAGTACCTAGTGAGTTGAGGCACTATCATTTCCAGGAATTAGTTCCCCTAGAAAACATCCCCCTAGCTGCCCAGAACTAGCCTGCACAGAAATCTTCTTGCAAACAAGTGGCACGGTACCATTAAATATGGACGGTACCGTTAAATTTAACGGTACCGTGGGTCATTTAAAGGAACCGTACCCCTGTTTTACGGATCTTTACTGTTCCTACCAAAAACCCTACACCCCTAACCTTAAACCTACAAATTTTTGCAAACCTAACACACCCTAGGATTCCCTTACTACACCATAGGACACTCCCATCACCTTTAATTCAAATTTCACCCAACTTGCCTATTTAAGGCCTCACCCTTACAAGCTTATCTTGCACTTCACCTTCAACCTCCCATCATACAAACACCATGTCCTCCACACATGGTTCAACCTCTCACATCTCCAAGAAACTTAGGATAACCGTGAAACCACCCTCAAAACCACTCTTTGTGGATCTCACAAAAGATGATGAAGCTATGACACCACTTTCTCAAGCCACTCCATACTCACCATCACCATCTTATGCACCCTCTAAAATATCATCTACCTACACAACATCTTCATCATCCTTCTACACTACATTATCAATGGAGTACACACCATCCCCCTTAACTTCATTGGACAATGCCATGCCAATTTCACCTCCAACAAACCTACCACAATCACCATCTCCTATCATGGCACAACCCAATCAACCACATCCCTTTGATTTACATAGTGCTAATTGCCTATGTTGTCTCCATAACCGTAACCTCATCTACTTCTTAAGAGACGAGATTCATTTCATGTTCTACTTTATAGAACATCTCTTGACACCACCACCACCCCAAATGGGGCCCCAATCTCCGCCACCTCCCAACCCACAATAGGTCTTTAGGAGCCCTCTTGGAAATGAAACATGCCTCTAGTCATTAGGGATTTATGCTTATCATTGTCTCTTTTATGTTTCCATGAAGTCATATCCATGTATGACATTTATTTTCTTTTAATGAATGAATGGGCTCTTATGAGGGTTGTTGATTGTCATTTTTAGCTCTTAGCTACTTTTCTTCTTGTGTGGTTGGATATTTGTCATAATGTGCTACTTGTTACATATTATATATGTATCTTCTAACTCTGTTTTGTAGCAAGAACCATTGCTCGATTCCTTTGTGTTCTCCAAATGAGGGGGAGTACACATCAAGGGGGAGCCTTCGTCACCTTTTTGATTAGACAAAAAGGGGGAGAAATGGGAGTAAACTCATTAAAAACTTGTTAAAACTAATTTTAACCTAACATGAGTTTATATTTTGTCATCATCAAAAAGTGGGAGATTGTTGATGCAAATAATGTTCTAAAAACGTTATTTATATCTTTAGATTACTTCACGTTTTGAGGATGACAAAATGTGAAATCACGATACGTTAAAATCAATGTAAACAAGTCTTTAATCGGAAGATCTCGTTTCTACGCAAATCACTCTTGAACAAAGTTACAACTTGAACTAGTGATCAAAGAAGTGAATTTATGTTTTGAAAATTCACACTTTAAATGGGACAAACCATTTTTTTTTTAAATACACATGACAAATTATTTTTGAAATATTAAGAAATGTTTTAATGGAAAAATATGTTTGAAAATCACAACAACTATTTTTCCCCCCAAAATCAGCTCCAACCTTCCCCAAATAAGTTTTCACCAGAAAAGACAAAATTTGGAGCGTCCTAGTCTAGGACGGCTCCACGGTTCCGTTAAATTTAACGGAGCCGTGGGGTATTTAACGGAGCCGTCCGTATAAAATTTTCTGTAACATTCAGATTTTCTTTGCCTATAAATACCCACCCCTGTCACAGTTTTTAGGTATCCTTACACACACAAAACTTTCTGAGTTGAATACTCTCTTCACACTTTCTTTCTTAGATCAATTAGGTTAGTTTTTCTTTTATTCAAGAGTGATCCAATCATCCTTCAAGTGATCCTCTTCATTCCTCTTCATTAGCAAGAGAAGAACACAAGTGTCCAAGTTGATACAAGGTGTTATTATCCCTCTTCATTAGCAAGAGAAGAACACAAGTGTCCAAGTTGATACAAGGTGTTATTATTCCTCTTCATTAGCAAGAGAAGAACTCAAGGTATTCAAGAAGATACAAGAGTTGTAGTTGTTAGGTTTTGTAACACTTGTTACATCCTTGTTGTATCTTAGCATACATCAAGATTATCTTTCTTTTGTGAGAGTGTGAGTGAAGATCATTGTGATCTTAAGAGATAGTGAAGATCTCTTGAAGCCATTGGGCTTGTGTGTGAGTAGTCAAAGGATCTAGAGTAGTTAGATTGAGTAGAGTGAAGTGAGAGTTGATCTTTATGATCGTGTTGAGATCGTGGTGATCTCTTGTAGCCATTAGGGCTTGTGTGATTGGTCACGTGGACCTTGGTAGATTGGTGCTAGCTAAGATTAGCACTCGACATTTAGCTTAGTGTCGGTAATAGGATAAGCGACGTGTACGGTTTTCTCCGCCTGAAGGGAGGTTGTTGACATAGTGCTTGAAACTCTCGAGTGTGGTACTCGGAGAGTGGAGTAGGGCGAAGAAGAGCTTCGTAGCCGAACCACTATAAATCCCTTGTCTCGGTTTGATCTTTCCAACTCTACTCTTTACTTTCATTAGTTTAGATTAGTTAGTTTAGTGTGTAGTTCATATTGGTGTTGATTGATTACACATAGAGTTCGAATCAAAGTTTCCAATAGCCAACTTTTAAAACAAGATTTTTTAAAAAGAATTTTATACCGGTAAACTATTCAACCCCCCTTCTAGGTTCCCACAAAGGTCTTTCTCAATGACACCAAAATAACACTTTGCCAAGGTTTTTATCATTTGGGGGGCAGCAGCGTCATTAGTGGCAACGAGAGCGTCTATGTTGCAAGTACTGTTGAAAGTATCAAGAGCATACTAAAAGGAAGGTCCATAGGAGATATTACCAGATTTAGTCAGTATCTTCTCTTGTAGATCACTCGTTTGCATACGAGAGGCGAGAAAAGCATACTGGATAATGTCACCCGCTGATAACACGCCAAGACCACCCAACTTGATTAGAAGAGTGGCAAGCCGCCACTGCCAATCACCAAATCCCGGTCCTGAGGCAGTAACAATCGTCTCCAAGGAAGTACGTAACGACTGATCAAACTGAACCTGAGCTTCCTGTAAAAACCGTGGGGAGCATGTCCTCAAAGCATAAGATAATTTTGCAACCCCAGCACAACTGCGAAGAAAAAGGAGCTCACATTGGGGATCATGAAGTTTGTGGATTGCCTCCATTAGGGCGGTGGTTTTAGAGACCCTTTTCAAAGCCAAATCCCGACAAAAACTATCATCTAAGCTGACTAAACCGCCAAGAAGTTTGACACCCTTAATCGGGCGAGAGATATTTATAGGAAAAACACCCTCTACCTTGCTTCGAGGGTCCTCCACAGGCCAAAAGAGTTCAGTTTTATCAACATTAAAAAACAAACCACGAGCCGGGCCATCCGTCCTGATGATGTCCAGTGCCTTGGCAACCATAAGGGTATCTCCAACAATAGTGCCGTCGTCAAGATACCAAGCCTGAAGGGTAAGTTCACAAGACTGATTAATAGACGGAACCATAGGGTACAAAGCTAGGGCAAACAACAAAGGACCTAGCGGATCCCCTTGTTGGACTCCTTGACAAGACCAAAGGATAGAGTCATCATAATAAAGCCTAGCAGGTTGGGCATAACAAAACTCAACCCAAGGAGCAATGGATGGGCAGTGCACCCTGACTTCCTGGAGTAATACGCTCCTATCGACAAGATTGAAAGCATTTTTAAAATCCACCAAAAGTATAGAAAGCCCAACCTCGTTACCCTTAGACTCAATGAGCCTATTCACAGAATGGAGAACAGCCTCACAGCCACCAGGAACACCAACACCAAATTGAAAGTCCTGTAAATAAGAATTCAAAGAGTTACCAATAGAAGAAGAAGCCACCTTAGAAACAAGCCTTCTCCATACAGTACCAACAGCAATAGGGCGTATACCACCACCAGGCTTGAGTAAGGGAGTCAAAGGGGCACTAGCTATATACTCTCCCAATAGAATAGGGCACTTTCCACAGAGAAATAAGTTGACAACGCCAGTAATAGAACCTAGAAGATCATCGGCAGTAGCGGAAGCAGCCCCTCCTAAAATATCCATTAAATGTTGTGCTCTAAGCCCATCTCGACCACACGATGTCCCCTTGGGAAAGCTATGGATCCTGTTCAGCACCAAGTCTTTATGGACAAAAAGGGCATCCCCACCAAGTAGGGAAGAAGATAAAGTCGGAGGTGGGGTGAACGGGTGTTTGGCCTCTAACTCAAGCAGGGTGTCAGGAGTCGATGGGGTGACACCGGAAGACGTGAGAACCTTAATAGCTGCAGTGAAGTGCCCAAAGAAAACGATAAGGGTAGCAAAACACGAATACTTCTCGAGGAAAGGTCTTTGAAACACGAATCGTCGAACGAGAATCAAAAATTTACTTCAAATCTTCCCCGGCAACGGCGCCAAAAATTAATTCGCGAAAATCAATGCATATAAATATTTCCTAGGAAACACAAGTGAAGTATGTGTAACCCGGGTCGTTTTTCCGACGAAGGATTGAATGGAATTTAGTGATTTCGAGTCGAGATTTGTGTCGTGAATAGTGAATAAAGTGAGATTTTGGATTTTTAAACTACAAATATGAAAATATAAAATAAAGACAAGTAATAAAGCAGTTAGAACAAATAGGCAAAGATCAACTATCTTAAAAACGTAAAGAGAAACTAAAAATGCGCTTAAACCGGGAAATCCCGAGCCTAAAAAGTCAAAACGAAGAAAACTAATCCTAGAAATATATGATAACAACTAAATTATGCTAAGCAAAAATAATAATAAAACTAGTAGCAGGTAAATAATCTAAAGTTAACGATAACAACTTAAAATAATAAACTAGTTTATACTAAGCAAGCAAATAAGAAATATATGATATACTTGTTAAGCAAATCAAACAAACACATAGCAAATATTTCCATAAACATGATTATTATACTAAAATTAATAACTACTAAAATTTAAAAAGCAAAGAAAGTAGAACCCGGATGAAGAAACGAGAGGAATAAAATCACCCGATCTAATAAGCACAAATTAACACAAAAGTCTACAACTTTATTAATCTTATCCACTAAATAGTAAGTAAAGTTTAAAACTTTATTTACTAAAAAACTTAAAAATTACTGAAGTTTCAAACTTTATGTATTAAAAAATGCTTAAAGACCCTTAAGCTCCTGCCTTAGCGGTAGAGATGATGAGAAACAAAGAAAAAAAAATACGAACTTTATCATAGGTTAGTGAACAATAATAAGCACTGCTACTAAATATAAATAAGCTAAAAGTGATATAAAAATTAAAAAAGATTTAAACTTTATAACTAAAAAGTATTAGATCTAAGTCCACCCGAAGCTAAGTTGCCTACTACGAAGAATAGACGAGAATCGGGTATGTTTAAGTACTAGATCTAACTGAACAAGCTATTAAATAGCTTATTGTTCAAGAAAAACTTATAAAGTTACAAACTTTATATGAAAAAATTTTAATAATACTAACTAGATCTAATTAATAAGCTACAATAAGCTATTAAGCTAATATAGATTAATAGAAAAGAAAAGAAAATGAAAAATAAAGTAAAGAGATGATTAGAATAAGAAGTAATAAGCTAAAAAGAAAACATAAACTTTATTAATAAAAGGATGGCTACAAAATAAGTACTTGAAAAAGCTAGTAAAAAAAAATAAACTTATTACAATACCTCTCAAAAATTAACTAACTACTACTCTAAATATAATAAACTGCTACTAATTAAAGTTGGTGTCTCATTTAATGGGTGAAGAAAAAGAACTAATGCATGAATCACTCAAAATAATGCTTGAATGCTCCCAATTTTTGCTCCATCAGGTGATTAAATAACTATCCTACACGCTCTCATTCATTGAATGTGAACAATTTCTTTCAACAAACAGGCCACGTGGCGCGAGCTGGTTGGAGGAAATAATTTGGTGCGTTTGAGTGTGGGGTTTCACGCGCCTCTTTGGAAATAATTTTGGGCAGTGTACTTCATTTGACTTTGTTTAATTCTCTTGCCTCCGTATTCCATTTCTAATAGCTAACAAATAATGGGACCCACCTTCTAGAAGGTGTATTTTATTTTAACTTTGGCCTCACTTGTCACTTTACATCCCTGGCTTCACTTCTCGTCCTTGTCTTTTAAAACTTCATATGAATTAAACACCTTTGGTCCCTCATCGTTTTTTATATTTAATTCATTGGTCCTTAAAATAAATAATCTTTAAATTTCTCTTCTTTTGCCTAGATGCTCCAAATAAAATTAACGATAAACTCGCAATTCCGTGCTCTTTCCAAATCTCGTGCCCGTTTTTTGTCGTTTTTTCTTTCTTTTTGTCCTTTCCTCACATATCCGTACCTGCACATGCATAAACACAAAAACACAATATATTTGGCATATTTGGTTAGTTTTTGGTTTATTTTGTCCAATTTATTAGGTAAAAGGTATGTGTAATTTAACACATATCAACCCGGTTTCTGCCCTAAGTTTTCATGGAGGGCTATTTCTTTTCACCCTTTCATTTAAATTTTCTTTTTAATTCTTCAACCCTTTTTTTCCCTTTCTCATTTACTCCTTTTTTCAATCTTACCTAAGGACTTCTAATTCTAATCTATTGGAATTGTCCTTGGGTAGATCCCTCCGGCTCTAGCGAATCATTGGACATAAACCTATCCATAATCACCTTATAACTCCATGATTATCCTAGATTATTGATCACATGCCATAAAACCTTTTATGAAAATCTCTCAAAGTGTTTATGAGTAAAACACATTTAGTTAACACTTCGAGAGTTTTGTATTTTTGAAACACTCCCCCTTCACATGTGCTCATGCATTTTTAAATAAACTTGCACATGTTGGGTAGAGTTTGCACATTTTGAATTGATCGATTTTCAATGAACATGACCTTTGCGAGACACGCTTTCATCTTTAGTTAGACTAGCTTGAAATTATTACCCGTCCTGGTCATATTCAATGATCATCTCTCGAATTGGTACATTCTACTCAGACAAGTCCTTTGCGAGACACGTTTACATCACTAGATGAACCAGCTTGAAATTATTACCCATCCCGGACAAGTCTTTTCGATAACTGACATTTAGTTTCGTCAATTCACGGGTTCATGTTGAGTCATTGTGTAGAGCTCTTTTGAGATTCAATCCACAATTTTTAAACTTTTAATCACATTTTAATCACCTCCTCTCCCCCTCAAAAATAGCATGTAGTGATATTTTTTATATCAACTGATTAAAATGAGAGCTTTTTGGAGAGATGGACGGATTTGCATGAATTGGAACATTTTGAATTTTCTTTTTAAAACTCCCCCTTAAATAAAGCATATTCTTTAAACATTTGAGTTTAAAATCATTTAAGGGTATCGAGGGAGTTTTATTTTTGAAGAATCTTGAGCACAGAATTTGAGAAATATTTTGAATAATTTTTTTGAAAAATCTTGATCATGTGCTCAAGGTTTGTTTTGTTTTACCATTAACAATGCGAGTCCTGATCTGAAATAATCAGAAGTCATCATTGTAGCACAGGTTTCGTACTGAAATATACAAAAGCCGTCATTTAAGTGCGGGTTCCGTACTGAAGTATACGAAAGCCATTATTTAAGAAATTTTTGAGAAACGACATGTTTTAGAAAAGTTTTAAATGAACTCTCGCTTAAGCATCTGTACATGCCCGTATCATTGTTGAATGACATTTCTAGGTACGTACAGAATATTGATTTATACGAGAGACATGTTGTGAGAAGAATATTTTTGGTTTTTTGGATTTTATAATGTTTTTGTATTTTTGAAATTTTCTATTTTTGTATTTTGTTTTTCTTGGTTTTTTCAAATTTTGTATTTTGCTTTTTTCAAAAATATTTACAGCGATTTGAGATAAAATTCAAGAAGTTTCGAGAAGACTATCTAACTCTTTCGGAGTTAGGCTTCGCATGCCAATTCGACGAACTAAGTTATCAAACCTTTCTTTTGGAAGGGCCTTAGTAAATAGATCGGCGAGATGGTATTCAGTCTTCACGAAGAATAATTCAACAGTACCCTCTTCGACGTGTTCCTTGATAAAGTGATAGCGGACTCTAATATGCTTGGTCTTCGAGTGTTGCACGGGATTGCACGAGATGGCTATGGCACTTTTCAAGTCACAATACAAAGGTATGCAGTCGAAAGAGAAACCATAATATGTGAGCTGTGTCCTTATCCAAAGAACTTGGGCACAACACGCAGATAGAGACACATACTCGGCTTCAGCGGTTGATAATGTCGTACAGTCTTGTTTCCTTGATGACCAGCCTACTAGCTTTTCTCCCAAAAATTGAGCTCCCCCGGATGTACTCTTTGCTGTTTCTTGGCAACCAGCATGATCCGCATCTGAAAAGGCTATGAGATTGAACTCCGAGTCCTTCGGATACCAAAGTCCCATGTTGATGGTTCTTCGTAGATACCGGAAGATTCGTTTGACCTCTTGGAGGTGCAGTTCTGTAGGTTTTTCCTGAAATCTTGCTAACAAACACACAGCAAAATGTATATCGGGTCGACTAGCTGTTAGATACATGAGAGAACCAATCATGCTCCGATATTTCTTCGGATCAATAGGTTTCCCATATAGGTCAGCTCCTATTTTTGGTGAGGTTACCATTGGGGTTCCAACAGAATCACAATTTTCCATTCCATGTTTCTTTAAAATCTCAATTGTATATTTAGCTTGATTTATAAAAATACCACGTCGGGTTTGATGAATTTGTAAACCCAAAAAGAATTTTAATTCTCCCAACATGGACATTTCAAATTTGCTTTTCATGAGATTTTCAAAATGTTTTGAATGTTTCGGATTAGTGGACCCAAAAATAATGTCGTCCACGTAAATCTGAACAATCAAAATGTCATCTTTGAATTTTTTAGTAAACAAGGTCGGGTCAATTGTTCCTTTGGTGAAATGATTATACAGCAAGAAAGATGATAGTTCGTCATAACACGCCCTTGGGGCTTGTTTCAAACCATAGATAGCTTTCTTTAGCTTGTATACGTAGTCCGGATGATCTTTGTCAACGAATCCATCTGGCTGACTCACGTACACTTCTTCTTTCAGAGTTCCGTTCAAGAAAGCTGTCTTGATGTCCATCTGATAGACCGTGATGTTCTTATGAGCCGTGTATGCTAAGAAAATCCTGACTGCCTCAAGCCTTGCTACTGGCGCGAATGACTCTTCAAAATCTATTTCCTCTTCCTGTCTGAATCCCTTGGCCACAAGACGAGCTTTGTTGCGAATGACAGTCATCTCTTCATCCTTTTTGTTCTTCCATAACCACTTAAGATCAATGACAAGTTTGTCGATAGGTCTCGGCACTAAATCCCAAGTGTCATGTAATTTATATTGGAGAAGTTCTTCCTGCATTGCTTCAATCCAAGCATTATCTGTCATTGCTTCCCGAATGTTCTTTGGCTCTTTTAGACTGACTCAGCAGGCGAAGATGCACATGTCACAATCGGTGGCAAGTTGTCTTCTCGTCTGTACTGGCCTTGAAGGTTCACCAATAACATGTTCTATTGGATGGTCTTTGGTCCACTGTAACGCTGAAGGGTACCTTGGATTTGATGAATGCGTGTTAGATGGTTCTTGTAACCTAGAAGAAGATTCAGCAGATTCCGTTGCAAATGGGTTTTCAAATGGTTCTTCTTCTAACACAGCATCGTTTTGTTGTTGTTCTTCTTGAATTGGTGTTGTTTGGTTTTGCTCATCAACTCTTGGTAACACAATCTCAATTACTGGAGTTGCTGGAGTAGATGTAGATGATGTTGAGGGAGTTGATGCGTCAGCTTCGATTTGTGGTAGATGCATCTTGCTGTGGTAGTGGTTGTGGTTGATGTTGTTAAGCGGGTGCAGCAGAACGTTGTTGTGATGCATTTGTCGAAGCTCCACCATAATACTCATCATACATATACTCGAAGAAAGTGTCCAGTTCTTGAGTTGTTGGTTTGTCAGTAGAAGTTGACTGAGCTCCTTGGGGTACGAGTCCTGAACTGATATGTCCAGAAGTTTGACTGTTTGGTGCGGGTCCTAATCCGGTATGATTAGAAGCCATTGGGTTAAGCGCGGGTTCTAGAGCGAGTCTCTCAGAAGCCGTTTGTGAAATTTCATCAAACTTCACACTCATCGTCTCCATTACTCTTTTAGTCCTTCTATTATACACCCTGAATGCCCTCGAGTTATCTGAGTAACCAATGAAGATTCCAATATCACCCTTAGCTTTCAGCTTCCCCAGATCTTCTCTGTCGTTCGTAGGATATCAAAAAGCGCCAAATACATGAAGGTAAGAGATGTCGGGTTTTCTGTTTTTCACTAATTCGTATGGGGTTTTATTGAATCTTGGATGGATTAGGGATCGGTTCTGAATAAAACAAGCAGTGGCAACAGCATCAGCCCATAAGAATAACGGTGCACTAGAATAAATCAGCATTGTGCGAGCAGCTTCCACAATAGTTCTGTTTCTTCTTTCAACTACCCCATTTTTCTGTGGAGTTCTGACAGCTGATGTCTGGTGAGTGATTCCAGTTTCTTCAAAATATGTTCTTAACTCCTGATTCGTGAATTCCGTGCCATTTTCGGTTCTTACTATCCTAACTGGAGCTTGAAGTAAAACTTGTATACTCTTCAGAAAGGTGATGATGATGCCTGGTGCTTCGTCTTTTGACCATAAAAACCTTACCCATGTATATCTCGAATAGTCATCGACGATCACAAGAATATACTTTTTCCCATTGATACTCTCAACTCTCATTGGGCCACATAAGTCCATATGCAACAAATGTAACTTATCAACCGAACTTGGAATGGTTTTAGGTTTGTATGTTGCCCTTTTGCTTTTGCCTTGCTCACATGATGGACATATGTGTTCTTTGGTGTATTTGAACTTTGGGAGACCGGTGACGATGTCGTCTTTGGCAAGCTTTGTTAAGGTGTCGAAGTTGAGATGGGATAAACGTCTGTGCCACAACCAGGACTTAGTTTCGTCAGCTCTTGTCATGAGACAAATTGGTGATGAGGAGGCCATTTGGTTAATTTCGATAGCATAGAGATTGGTTCCACGATTTCCGGTTAAGAGATAATCTCCAATCAAATTCCTAACGAAACATGTATTCCTTCTGAATGCAACCTCTAAATTTGCGTCACAAATCTGTCTGACTGAAAACAAGTTATGTCCTAATTCTTCGACATAGTAAACCTGAGTGATTAAAAAATTTCCAAACTGTAAATCTCCATAACCCAGAATAGCTGCTACATGATCATTTCCAAACCGAACTGTTCCCATGAACTTCCATACAAAGTTGATCAGCAGCTTCAGATTCCCAGTCATGTGCTTGGAGCAACCCGAGTCGACGATCCAAAGACAAATTTCAATGACCTGTGAAGAACAGATGGTTTTGTATATGGAAACCGTTTAACATTTGGTTCCAGGGGGTTAGAAGTAACAGATGAATCACCCTTAGAGAAGGTTTCCATTTTTTCTTGTGAAACAATTTCTAATTTGCCATTCTTAAGTGTAAACTGTCTACCCGTTGGTTTCCATGTGCAAAACTTAAGATGATCTTCAGGCAATATGGTACTAGTGGTTGACCTAGCTAGTTTAATAAGTCTTTTAACATATTTGGTCCTAGCACTAATTCCTGAAGGCACATCTTTCTGTTTAGGCAGAGCATTTACTTTCACATCATTAGAAACAATATCATCACAAACATTTTCAGACAAAGATTTCTTGTTCATTAAACAAATAGATTCATTACATGCACTCGAAATATTGTCCTTAACATTACATCCAGATGACATATGTTTCTTATTCGAAAGCGATAAAATCCTAGGGTGTTCTTCTACTTCTCCCGTTTTATTCTTGCTTTCACTCTTAGATGCAGGCTAGACTCTATTCCTTGTATTGCTCCTAGGCTTTGGTCTGCTGCTCCTAGAGGTACTTTCTACTCCTGTAGAAGGTAAGGCACACGCATTAGGATTTATCTTGTTGTCATTAGAATTTGTTTTAGCATTCCTAGTCTCCTTTGGATTTTCTTTCACACTTTTGTCTATCGCCCTATATGTTTGAGATGTAGAGGTAGACGTAGTAGTGGGACTAATCCTATAAAGGCCAGGTGCTATCACTTTTGGTGTTTCGACAACTGCTTTCCCTTTATCAAC
This sequence comes from Artemisia tridentata subsp. tridentata, assembly GCA_021014915.2. NCBI lineage: Eukaryota > Viridiplantae > Streptophyta > Magnoliopsida > Asterales > Asteraceae > Artemisia > Artemisia tridentata. Next base: position 220,419,247 of record CP139509.1, read on the forward strand.
ACTTGTTGACTTTTCACTTTCCTTAGGCAAAGGTATAGAAATAGACATTTTTGGTTTAACAACTGGCTTGTCCTTAGTTTCCTCACCCTTCCTATTTTGACTTTCAAGCTGAGACTTCAAAAGATCAATTTGCTTTTGCATGTTTTGGTAAGAACGTTCGTACGATAATTTGTCATACTTACATTCTTCCTTTTTCCGATCAAGTTGTTTAAAATATGTTACATTTTCTTTTTCAATCTTAGCAAGCGCATTTTCATATTTTTCAACAATTTCGGAAGTCTCAGAGCGAAGTCTTTCGTCATCCTCTACAGAATATGTTTGATAAATAATTGACATAATTTCAGTCGATAGAGCTACTTCAGAGAGTATGTCATTGTGTCTTTCCAAAACTTTTATGTGTTCAATGTTTTCAGTGGCTTCCTTCACCAGGGATTTGTGGTCCTTGACAAAGTCGGCGGTTTCATTCAGAAAAGTTCTTTCAACATTCAGAACTACTGTATAAATTGCAGATAGTGGAGGAATGATATCTTTTTCAAACATCTTTTTCTGTTCTGTATGAAAACTTGAAAACCAATCATTGTAGTTACTATTTGTTTTGGATGCCACAGTCATTTGAAGCATTTCAACTCTCCTTTTAAGATCATCCAAATATTGTCTAGCTTCATTTGTGTGACAAGTGTTCTTAGAGAATATTTGTTCGATGTTAGAAAGTTGTTTCGAAACAACTTTTCTTTTTGCGACAGCCACTGGTTTTTTGAAAAACAATGGTGACTCTTTTTGAACAAGATGAACGCCAGAATCTATATTAAGCTTGTTATAATCAATTGGTTTAATTTCTGGGTTCATTTGTCTCATTTTAATACGACTCTCTTCGGAAAGCTCAATCGTTTCATAGGAATCACGAACCTTGGGAGGATTATGGTTATCATTTAGCACACTACCATTATATAACACATTATGATATTGCTGAGCTTTCTTGAGATAATAAGGGTTTTCACAACCGATAGCCATTTTCTTCATTGTATGTAAAATTGGGTTTGGATCATTAATTAACAAATTAATTGTTTGTGTTGAATGACCCGTTTTTACAAGCAATTCTTCCAACTTTTTAATGCTTTCTTGTTTGTCAATGATTTCATCAAGAAGATCATTTTCTCGTTTTGAAAACTTAGCATGCAATTCTTTCTTCTCTTTTTTAAGATTAGAACAAATTAATTTTTGTGTAGAAAGTTAGGTGGTTAATTCAGAAATTTCCTTGTTTAGGGATTTTATTTGCATGTTCAAGTTAACATCGAGAGTGTCGTATTTGATTTGCAAATGTTTCTCCCTTAACATAGAATCTCTATAACCAGTTTCAAGTTCAGACTGTCGTTTGTTATTAAATTCAAAAGCTTGTTCATTTACCTTATATCTCTCAAGCTCAGCGGTCAATTTCTCATTCGCGGCCTTAACATCGCGATTGATCTTTTTGACCTTTTCGATTTCAATACTACAGTTATTCAATAATGATTCAAATAAAGCACGTGTATCCTCATCATTCTTAGTATGCTGTGACCCGAAACTTCCATTAGGATCCAAATCTGGAGTAGCCAAATTAGTATTACTACAACTTGGGGAGTCCATATATGTATCATAAGTGAGAGTTGGAGTCGCAGGATGCTGTTCATTTTGAGGTGACATATCAAACATTTCATTATTGTGACATGTAGCATATGTTGGTACCTCAGAGATTCCATTGACATCATAAGCAAGGGGTGCTTCAGAATCCATTTCATACTTTGCTTCCTGAAGGTTTGCCATGAAAATGCAGTTGGCATCGATATCTTACAGGTCTTCCATGTCATCCATCAAAGCCATGAAATCATTCTCCTCTGCACTCAACTGTAACCCGGCCATTTCCTTTTGTGACAACAACAATGCTTTCTGCAGATATGCTGGATCTTTCTTCTTTTGCCTTGTGGGACGGTTCCTTGCCATGTGACCAGTTCCTTGACAGTTAAAACACTTCATATTCCCCTGATTCACATTCCCAGCATACCCAACCACTGGAGCAGCAACATTCCCAAACTGATTCCCCATATTCTGACCCCTTCGATTTCTAGCAACTTGACCCAACTGATTCTGATTACCCATATACTGACCCATCTGATTGCCTGCATTGCCTGCATACTGCCCTTGATTTCCCATCTGAAACCCTGTAGCATATCCTTGTTGATTCCCATAAACTCCAACCATTTGTCCTTGATGACCCATATTGAAACTCGGCTGTGCAATTTGCCTGTTGCGAGTATTCGATGAAATCCTTTGGTTGTTGTTAGTTGGTGTGGAATAGCGTCCTTGGACTACTCTTGATAGAAGGGTAAATGCTTGAGACAAAGCAGCACTGTCATCATTGTCATCGTATTCAGTTTCTGGGTATTGTGGGTATTGTTGTTGTGGAATGACTTGATGTTGTGGGTAGAATGGTTGTTTTGGAACATATTGTTGTTGCGGGAAGTTCTGAGTGGAAGTGGATGATGATGGTTGTATGTTTACTGTTGTTGGAGTTGGTGCTTGAGCAATCAATGCTAGAGGATCATGTTGTTTGGCTAGCTTCTCTTTCCTAACTTCATCTGCCTCTTTCTGGTTTTGTTTCAAAAAGTCATAGAGCTGATCATAGTTCACCTCATGAAGTTTCTTTGTTTGGTTAACGATTGTGACATATCGTCCCCATTCCTCTGGTAGGTTGTTGATGAACTTGATGTTTTGAACAATTTGCCTTGGAGCCAACTTGTTCCTGATGAGCTCATTCATGAGAGTACAAAACCTTGTGTAGTAAGATTCAATTGGTTCAGCCGGGGTGGATGTGAACTTCTCCCATTCAATCAGAAGCTTGTTTTCAATGTCTTGTTGACCAATTTCCGTACCATGACAAAGCCTTCAAACTCGTTCCCACATTTCATAAGTAGTTACACAACTGTTAACAGCACAAAATATTTCCTCTGGTAAACCAAGTTGAATTAAGTGCATGGATAATTCATCAGCTTCAATTTGTTTCCAATCATCTGCTGTGTATTCCTCTTCCTTTTGATCACCAAAGGATGGTGGAACGGGAGGTACTGAATTTGGATTACCCGGTACTTGAATCTGACGAGGCTTGAATGGTCATTTTTGATGGATTTAATCAAGAGTTTACCTTGTCCATTAGGTTTTGTTTTCATGTATCGAAGCATACGGCTTGTCCATGGAAGGTAACTACCTTTTCTAGCATTGGAGGACGGTTTTCAGCACCGGCTGCAAGGATATCTTGTTGAGTAGTCATTGTTGATGTTGTATGATAAAGTTGATTCAGGATCGTTGCAAAGAAATAGGTGTTGTGATTTGTTGAAGGTTAAGCTTTGTTGTTGTTGTGAAGCCTTGGTTTGTTGTTGATGATCGTTGAAGTTACAATTTAGATAAACGAAACAAATTAAATAAAGTTACTAAATTTGACTAGACTATAATTTAGACAAGATCAAAAGTTTACAAATTCGACAAGGTTATGTAAATTATAATTTAGATAAAATGACAATTTCTATAGAAATTTCAATTTATACCAAAATTTATACAAATTATGGCAAAATTTCAATTTAGATAGAATTTATCTAATTTATATAAATTTGTAATTTATATAAAAAAAAATCTAACTAATTTTACAAATTAGTAGATATCCGATTGTCGAAGTATTTTACACACTTATACAAGTGAGAAAATACCGAGTCCGCGATCCTTGATGTTGTAGAAATTACAAGTTTGAATCAAATTTATAAAATTTATTTAAGTTGGAATGCGTTTAACTCAAATGCGAGGGCCAAAGATGTCAATTGCGAAAAGTGTTTAAAGCTGCTGAAATTGCGAAAAGGGACTAGTTTTGTCAAATTCCGAAACTTCAGCAATCTGCCACAATTGCGAAATAAGGACTGAAGCTGTCAATTTCTGAAACTTCAACAGGCTGCCTCAATTGCGAAATAAGGACCAAATCTGTCAATTGCGAAAAGTTAACCCAATTGCGAAAACTCTTTAACAATTGTGAAAAGTAGCCTGGTTTACCACAATTGCGAAATCTCTGAATTGCGAAAAACCCTTTTCAGTCACAAATCAATTGCGAAAAACCCTTGTCAATCGCAAATCTTATACAAGATTTCGATTTTATCACAAGACGAAGTAGAACCACTTTTATCACAATTCTTATACAAGATATGTGATAAAACAACCAACGCAATGAAGATTCGAAGCTTGGTTTGTTGAAGTCCTTTTTTCACGATAAAAAACAACCAACTATACCACGTTAAAGACCCAAAAGCTCACAGCTTTTTCTTCCAAACTCACGTTAAGCACAAAAAGTTCAAACCTTTTTCACTAAAATTCACAAAACAACCAAAAACTAATAAATTTAACTCTAAATATCACGTTTAAACTAAAAAAGTTACTAGCTTTTTCAACAAAACCCACGTTAAAACTAAAACAGAAGCAAAAGACGCAACTTTTAATTCTATTTAGATTTCAACAAAGACAACTAATACCTAAATCTTTGTATGGCGGATGATACCACTTGTAATCCTTAGAGATACAACTCGAACCAACGATATCCTACAACTATTAGCTATATTAAACCGTGACACTCAATAGAATAAAGTAGAGATGAAGATAAGATGTAGTATGGATCGTATGTATATAAATATTACCGGTTGTATATTAGCTTCAAAAGAGAAAGATAAATACAAATCCTTAAGAGCACACACACTACACCTACATAGTCTCATCTACACAATACTAAGAGGCACACTTCAAATGGTGAGAGTGTGTGATATTTATACAAGTAATGGGATGCCCTAATGGGCTTGGGTGTGCTTGGTGTGGGCTTAGGTGGATTGGATCACTAAGTGAACTTTTCTATTCTATTACAACACCAAAAGCCCACTCTATTTTGTACATTTGACCTCTACACGACACACACTTCCTAAAGATACAAAATGACCATCACTTGACTAAAAATATAAATGCTAACAGTTAAGCATTTTTTCATTTTGCATATCCTTTTCCTCAAGCATTTTGCATATGCGGGGGTGTTTGGATTTAACAATTGTTGACTTATAAAAGTCAACGTATACCAAAACCTGTCCATTCACTATTCATTATTTATGGGTTGTTTGGATTTACCCATTCTTAAGTTTTAAAAGTCAACAAACCTGGCCATCGACTAGTCAAAGGTCTCTCCCTTTAAATTCACCACATCACACTTACACCCACAACTCTCATGTCATCAACACTGGGCATCAAATTCAGTCACCATGGATGCACAATCCTCAAACTCAAAACCACACCCGTATGCATAATCAATAAAATCACAAACACACCCTTATGGTATCCAAAGAACCGTACAGGGGTCTTCTCTTTATTATCACACCCGTCTCCCTAAATACTACCTTCAATACACATAAGTGGCCTTAGAATTCACCATTTTATGCACCATAACCATCCAACTACATTTCCGTATCATCCCCCCACTAAGGCCATTCAACCAGCACCCACAACAGCCAAAGTGGGGCAAATGTATGGCTTCATTGGTAACCCAACCATCCAGTCAAGGGCTCTTCCAGGTCCTCTACATTTCCCTCTTTACAAAAGTGTTTGGAATTAAAGCTTTTCGAGTTGCTGCTGCTCATGATGGTTAAGACTGCTCTAAGAAATTACAACTGCTCTTAGATTTAAAGATAAATCTTCCAAGTGTGTTACTGCTGCTGGTTATGAAGGTTAAGACTGCTAGTGTATATTATAGTTGCTGATGAATTCAAAGGAAAATACACCAAGCAGTTAGTGCTGCTAGAAGAAAACTTAGTGAGGATGTATTCCTTTACATTCCAGCCATAACCATAAATCTGCTATTTAGATTTCTTGCATACTATAGCCCAATCACTTTCCACTTCCCTAACTGCTTCACTGTTCTTCACATTTATACTCATCAGCTTCATTTTAACTGTTTCAAAAATAACATTCACTACATCCTTAACTTCTCTTTTAACATCCCTAAACACCCTGCAGTTTCTCTCATGCCAAATGCTATATATACAAGCAGCAAAACATAACCTTCTAACCACACTCCCAATATTGTTTCCATTATTAGCATTGGCAAGTTCTTGCATAATATTATCGTATAAGACATGGTTATTTTCAATTTTAGCTCTATTTCACCCCTTGAGAATTCACATTTAAAGGAAAGATGCTCCATATCTTCAGCCTCCTTCATACACAGATAACATCTATTTACAACACAATTTCCCCATTGTTGCAGCCTATCTTGGGTAGAATGAATGAATGTGTAACCAAACTGTTACAACACATGAATGAATGAGTAATCAAACTGTTTCAACACATCTTTAGTATTCAACTTTATGTTTAATACATTAAAGTCGTTTTAATTTGTGGCATGCAACTGTTAAACACAATCTAATTATGTTTGGAACTGCATTTTGCATATGCAGCATTACTTTGACTTCTAAAAGTCAACATAGAGTTTAGTTACAACTTAATCAGAATCGGAAAATTAATCAGATACATAGCCACACCTCCCAAGTTCCCAATCTTCCTCTAGTTCGTTCCTAAGTCTCTCCTCCTCCTCAGAATTAGAAAATGAATCAGATACATAGCCATACAACCCAAGTTCCCAAGCTTCCTCAAGTTCTTTCCTAAGTCTCTCGTCCTCCTCTTGTTTAGCCCTTGCTTCTGCTGCCAGTGTTTGTAACAATGCTTCTTCGTCTAATCTCATTTGATGTTCCTGTTCCTCAATAAGATATCCACCATCCAGCTTGTAACACCCCGACCCGACAAGGCCAAGATATCACATTATGGCGTCATACAAAGCATACATTACGCAAGCGGAAGTCTTTTAAATAAATAATCAAGTCTCAAACATCAAGACTGGTATCAAAAGATAATCCCAAATGCATAGTGGGTTAACCAAACAAAACCAAAGTAAGAAATAATATTCAAAGTACTGAAAGAAATGAAAGTCCGAAACAATGGACAACGAAATGATAATTAAATAGGTCTTTAGGTCCTACTCTCTCTCATCCCAAGCCCGTCGCGCCGCTTATTACCTGCCGCATAAGAAAAGAAAATATGCGGCTGAGCTTAAAAAACCCAGTGAACAGATATATATAACAATAAACATAACGGTAAATAAGCATAAGCAACGAAGGAAATGAGAGTACAAAACGAAAGACATAATCATGAAAGAGAACTAAAAATCAAGAGTGCATGAGAACTGAATAGAAAATGAATCAAGGGATTAATGAAATAAGTAAAAGTTCATATAAGGATGTGCCATAAGAACTCCATATCATAATCTATCAAATCATACTAAAACAATACAAGTATACAAGAGGGGAGACCTCTAAGTAAATAAAAGTAAAAGTGTGAGAAGGAGTGCAAGGCACACACCACCTGGTCACCATAATCACATAAAAACCATAAAACCTAGGATGCATCCATACGCTCCCTAACATAAGTATGTATGTCAGTACTAGACTAAGCACACATATAAAGTTGGCCAATAGTGCATGCAGAATAAATCATAACATAAAGGGGAACGCCGTAGATCTATCACACCTCTACGGGAGTGTCATGCCTAAGGTGCCATCAAAGACATGGTCATGGTACCTCCACAACTAGGTAAGCTCAGGCACAGATCTATCATAGCATACAACAATAACAAACTAGCATGGCAATAGAAACAAGATAGTAACTCAAGTAAGCATGGCAAACATAAGCATAGCATAGCAGAGACATTTAAATAAATGTCAGAATGAATAAACAAGAATGACAATCATACGATGAAAGCCATGAGTCAAATAAAGGGAATCATGTCAGGCATAAGATCAATGGAAATATCCCTACTGAGAAGGGAAAGAATATCTGTACCTTAACAAAGCACACAAGCAAAGCAATGAAATGAAAAGAAGCAGAAGATCACTCCTTCTTCACCCGATCTACAGTAATCATAAGTTTACTTATAAGTTTCATAGTCATAAAGGTTTCATTTTAGTTTTCTTTCCATTTTAGTTAACTTTCCAAAAATAGCAAGTTTCCATATTTAGTAACTTTCCAAAAATAGTAAGTTTCCATATTTAGTAACATTAGTTATTAACATTCAAATTTATCATTTACTCAAGTTTAAGGTATTAAAGATGACTATATTAGTAGCTTAAGGTTCATAATACCATTGATATAAGTTTAGGGTTCATAATGTAGTTTTCATAAGTTTTAGGGTTTATATGCAAATATAACAAGTTTAGTGGTTTTAGTGTCATTATGATAAGATTAGGGTATAAAATGTAAATATTATAAGTTACATGTTTTCACAAGTTAGGTCCTTTAGTTTTAAAAGAATGACCATTTAAACCCTTTAGTTTAGAAAAGTATACACATAACACCTTTTTAACTTTTTAAACCCTTAACAGTTTCTGTGTATGATCTGGTCACGTTTTGTCGAATTTATGAACCTTATTAGAACTCAGAAATAAAATCCACAAAAATTCACACACACTTCAATGTCCTTAGAACTCACACTAATTTTCACATAATTTATTATTTAGTATTACTATAGTTTAAAAATCCCTTAAGCCAATTCGTCCAGATTTCTGTTCAGATTTGACACCCGAAAAGTTTGTATTTCAATACCCCATATAAATAATTCATAAAAATCTATAAAAATACCAGTAAGTTCTATACATATGTAATATTAATCCTGTAAAAGGGCATCCTCTAATTCGACATGGTTTGCAAATTAAAAATCAAAAACCCGGACTGTTTTTCCAGACATACGAATTCAGTTTTGACACTTGATCTTGTAAAATCGAAAAGTGTATCTTACCGACCTCTAAAATTTACAAGGTTTATTTTTCCAGAAAGCCCTTTTCTTAAACTTACTTTTAAACTCAAGAAACACTCATAAACACGTTAACATCATTTATATTCAATCGAACCAAATTAACCAAGTTTCCTGGACAGTTGCAATTATTCATCATTTCATGTGATCAATTAGGGTCTTATTATTCCAATGATTATATCTTGATACAAAACAATTATGGTTGAGTTAGAACAGATCTAGGTCGACCCTTAAGTGGTCTACACCCGCACATAGCAATTCAAATCAAAATAATAACAATATATCGATTACATTAGGGTTTTCAAGTTGTTATTTCATGTGAGTCAAAACATGATTTTATGTAACACTTGTTCTATTATCATGTACATTAAATTCGACAAGGACATCAAGAATGAATCGAATATGTCAAGGATGATACAAATTTACCCTTGATGAGTGATCAAAGAACAAGAATACCACACGATCGAATCACCAACTTTCTCCTTCCTTCTTCTTGAGTGGTACGAACGAGAGATGGAAGAAAACAAAATATGGATCGATTAGATTTATTCATGAACACGACGTATAGATTGAAGTATATATTACTTGATTACCTTGTTGCTACACGAATGGAACAATGAGAAAATAATGATCAAGCCTTCTTCTTCTTCCTTGTGGATCGAACAAAAGATTTTTAGGGTTTTTGGGTTTGTTTTTCTTTGAACCGCACAATGGAGATGGAGGAGGAGGACTTTTAGGGTTTTAATGAAGTGAAAGAAGTAAAAAAAAAGTTTGGTATTAAAGTGGAATTAAGAAACCGTGTTTGATGATTGAAGCAAATAAGGTAATACCTAAATTAGTGGGATTCAATTTGATTATGTTCTTATCCTTCTTATTTACCTCTTGGGCCGAAAATTTGGTTAATGACAAATTATAAGTCGCCTAGTTAAGGCTTATAGTGTAGGATTATTATTTTGTACATTTTACTTATAGTGTAAAGTCTATATTAAGTTAACTTGTTAGGTAACTTAGGTTTAGTACAAATGATGATACTTATATGGTTTCATAATTAAAAAAAAAAATAAATTCAGAGGGCATTTTAGTCATTTCGGATTGTGTTAATTTTGGGGTTTTACACAGCCACTCTTTTCAACCCATACTTCTTCTACTAATAATTCCATTATTTTTTCTTCGTCTAACATTCCCCTACCAGCTGCCCCACTCCCATTCCCATAGAGTGTATCCTTGTGGAAAACTTTAACTAAATTTTTCTTTGTAATGTTTAGATAATGGAGTGAATGGTGTGATCGATTAGGAGAAAACACTGAAATGTTATGAAGAATCACATCAGCTCCTACAGTAATATCCTTTCCATAACCCCCTCTTCGTTAATGATTTTGTGATGTATTGCACCAGGTATTGAACTTGACAGATCTTTGAGAGTTACTGTAAGATCGCCAAGGGCATTTGGAGTACACGACTTGATTATCGCAACAACTTGATCAACTTTACCATTATTGATAAAGCTCTTGATATCACCTAAGCATCTAAACACAACACCCCCATTAGCATTCACAAACTCAACCGCGCTAAGCCATGTCCAATGTGAAAAAACCTCATCCTCACCCACATCCTCAACAACTTTCCTAATATACTCTTGTGTCGAAATTATACACTCCTACCCACCTTCGCTAATATCTGCTTGTTTACGACGCTTAGCCAATTGAACAATACCAGCAGGACCGGGTATTATCCTAACCTCCTTTTCAAGTTTGTGTGATGAATGTAGGTTTTCCAAGGTGGGGGTTATGTCACGGCTTTGGTGATGGTTGTTGCAAGGACGAATGGGGTTCTTCAAGTTATCGGATTTCTCCACTTCGTATTGAAGAAGTATAATTGATTATGTGTGATTTGTGTTTCAGAAATTGTGATTGTGAATCAGGGGTTACAAATACTGAAATGGTGTTTAAGAAATTTGGTTGTGTTTGGCGGAAAAGTAAGGAAAAAGGTTGCTTTGCGATTATTGAAGAAAAGGAGGGTAAAATAGTCATTTCACATGGCATTAAACGAGATTTCCTAACGAACGTTAGCCAAAAAACCTTTTTTGCAGCTACAATAACTCGGCAAGGACATAAGATTAATTGAAAGTTTAGGGACGATATTTGTAGATTTTTTTTTACGAGGACACTATTTGCATTTTTCGCAAAGTTAAGGGACATTTTTTGCAGTTTACTCTTGTATAAATATATGAGAAAAGTTCATTTGCTTACTCTTATTTTGATGCTTACGAGGGACAAATCTCGACCATCTATTTAGTTTGATCTAATGGTAGGGATTAATCTAAGATTTAATTTTATAAACATTTTTACTCCCCATCTATATAAGTCTTTTTTTAATTCTTCTTTTAATATCACATTTATTTTCACACACATAAGTGTGTTTCTCTCTCAATAACTTCCTGGCTTCTTCATCACCTACCCCAAAGTTAGTAACCGCCAATCACTATCACCATCACCATCCGATCACAATCACCATTCCGATCATCAACATCACCTCCCGATCACCATCACCATTCCGTTCATCATCCCCCAAAGTTATCATCGTTTTTATGGCTTTCTTTTTATTTAAATGAACCGTTTTGATTTAGAAGTTGATTTGATTGATATTTTGCGGTTGATAAGGCTGTGAGTCGATTGATAATTATGTAGATCAAGTTGTTTAACATTTTTTGTGATCAAGTTACACACCAAGTGTTTGATTAAATGTCTGAATGAAAAATATTTGATAATCTTGTTATATGCTCATGTAATTTTGCTTATTAATTAAGTTGTTGGTTGAATTTTTGTTTTTACCTGAATTTTTCCTTATTAATCAGACAGAATGCTATTTTTATGTCCGATTGCTATTTTGTATCTGGTATCACTTGTGATATTCTGTTAAAAATGATGCAACAGTTGGGTTTGATTTTGATATTTATATCACTTGTGATATTCTGTTAAATTTTCTGAAATATCACAAGTGATAATAGTGTTCTCATATGGTTTTCTTGCTGCAAACATATTTGCATACTATATTATCAACTTATTTTGGTCATTCATTTCATGAAAAAGGATCTTTGCAGTGTATCTCATTCTCATGTTGTTCATCTTTTTAGAGGAATTTTTGATATCACAGGTGATATCTCAGATGTGTCGGCGGCTTCTTTTTGTTGAATCAGTGGTGGTAATGGAGGAACATGTAGTATCACAGGTGATATCACGTGTTATACATAGGTGATATCACGTACTAAACAATAATCAATTTTCAACCCCAACCTCTTTTGTTACCTCTATTAATGCACGGTAGTTATCACGAATATTCATTTATAATTTTTGATTTTGTCTTTCAAGTACTTGAATAATGGTATTATTACTTAGAACTAATATAGGGTCTCTTACAAACACAATCACATGACATGGGAACATGTAATTGCTTCTCGTTTCGTCAAACACCTTCCATGAAAGTGCATTAACTTACATATTAGTGCATTAACTTACGATGAGTCATTTGGAGTTCTACAAAAATTTATACTTGTTTTACGAAAGTATGTTGAGTGTTATAACTTACATATTAGTGTTATATCACAAGTGATACTGCACCGAGAAAAAAAAAAGAAACGAAAAAAAAGTTTGTCGAAAGTATATGAAAGTGCCCCTCTATTGAAAAATAATTAAATGCTCGTCATGATGGTGTAATTTTTTTAGATTAACGGTTTACGATTTTTGAGATATTTAGGGGGCGTTTAGTTGGGGGGAAACACCCTTGTTTTCCACAAAATATTTTGTGAAAAACAAGAAAAATAGAGAACGTGTTTAAATAAGCGTTTTCCAACAAAATATTTTGCAAAACACAAAATCCCTTATTTCCTAACTTAACAAGGAAAATTACAAAACAAAATTTAGTTGTTTTCCTTATTTTCTTTTGTAACCCACAACCCTCCCTCGCTTCTTCAAAATAGAAAATACAAACATCAACTAAACGCGCTTTTTATATTTCCAAGTGTTTTGTGGAGATAATTTTCCTTTCTAAATTTTTACAAAACTAGAGATAGGAAACAAGAGAATTTTTTCTCCAACTAAACGCACCCTTAATACTTAAAAATGAGAGATGAAAGTGAGTTTTAATTAAAAAAATGAGGGTGGTCTAGATTTATACTTTAGGTCTCTTCATGTTTTTTTTCCCCTTTAAATCTTGTTATTTTGATCTAATGATTTGTGTGGTCTTGGTATGTAGGTTTTTTGAGTATGCAAAATAAAGTGACTCTAAATATATAATGCACACATTAAATTGTCCTAAAATTGAAAATCAATTGGAATTTCTACTATCTTTGCTTCCTTCTTTCTAACATAAAATCCACTCAAATTCCCTTCACTTGTCTCCCCCATTTATTTCTTCTACTCGCCTCTGCTCCCTTTATCCCAACAACTTAACAATGGCTCCCACCATAGTGAACCACCGTCATCTCAACGCCATCAAAATCCTCAACACCAATTCCCTCCACTTCATCACCCTCTCTCTCTTTTTCCTCCCACTCACCATCATCATCCAACTCCACCACACCTCCGCTGACGTGACCAACATTCTCCAAACCCTAACCACACTCATCGCCGTCATCCTCTCCACCATCACCGGAGTAGCCTTAACCACCTACAGCACATACCAAGCCATCCTCCGTAAACCTCTCACATTCACATCCACTTTCAAATCATTATCATCTTCATTCATACCTCTTCTCACCACATTCATTTCCGGTTCAATAAAACCATTTTTCTTCTCACTGTTAGCATTATGGTTTCATTTCGATTTATTCAAAATATCATGTGTTGTTGCATTTCTCATACTCTTTTACTCAATGGTATTGGGACTCGCACCACCAATTGCTGTTTTGGAGTCTAAATATGGTATCCAGCCGATAAGTGAAAGTGCCAAGCTATCGGTTAGGTTTCGGTTTATGCTGTATGTGAATGTAGCAGTAACATTAGGTGTGATTGGAACATTACTGTGGTATTGTGCTAATTTGAACTATAAGGAAACCATGTCGTCGAATTGGATGTTGTTTGTGCAGGTTTGGGTGAATTATTTGCAATGCTCAGTTATGATTGTGCATTATGTTGTGTCGGTTACGGTATTGTATGTGCGAGCCAAGGCGTGGCATGGTGATGGTGTTGTGGTTGTTAGGAGTAAGATGGAGGTTACGGATGAGGATATGAGGGTGCTTGTTCATGGTGGTTTTAGCTATTTCATGTTGAGTTTTTATCTTGTTTTGGTTATTAGTGTCGTAATTGATGTTATAGCGAAATTCTGGTGTTGTGTTTTATCTAGCTTGTTAGTCATTAATTAGCTTTTAGTGTTAGTATGTGTAATGGGTTGTTAACCGAAATATGGTTGCTCATAGTAATGTAATGACGAGATTGCCAAAGATCGTTTGAGATTTTACGTTTATCATTTACCCGCATCTAATGTATGCTGAATGATACATTTGCTTTGATAAATGAATGTATTTATTGTCCTTTACCAGTTTATTACTAATCAAAGGGGATGTATTCGATCTGATAAGTGATCATAAATTGACATCTAAACTGCTGTATTTTCTTTAGTTGTGATATGGAAAATCAAAGTCCCTATTGTTCACCACAATCCATTCTATCAAATTAGCAGTTTGAATCTGCATTGAGCAGTTGAGAATTATTGCCCAATTTATTGTTCCAAGTATTATGCAAAATTGATGTGAATAGTGCAAGTTATAACCAGAGCCTTTGCATATATTGAATTGACTAGAATCTTGAGATAGAAACTTCTCAAGTGATTTCATAAAGTTCTCGTGATAGTAACCTGCATGGGCGACTAGATCATAATATCATATAATACCAGTTACGATTAACATTATTTTTGAGCTATACAAACAATATTTTGGGGAGACAATCTGCACTGTCTTGTTTAGATAGGTACTCACCATATATCTGTTTTGACACGTAATGTAAACCGCCAATTTTGCAAAATCTACAAGCTTATTAAATAATAGCTATAATCACAGTTGCTCGCATACTGAAAGCAGGCTATTTAATAACATCAGAATGATATAACCATTTATATCTTTTTTTAATCGAAGTGCTAAGAAACTACTGTTTGATACATGTTGTCTTGACGTGGAAATTAGCCAGGTTGCTAAAGCATCAAAAATATAACATTCATAGGGACTCGCCTTCCTATACTAAGAATTACGCAGTAACAAATAAGTTATCTTTTAAACATAGTATATATTGGGTGGCTGGCGGGTGCTCAGCCACCCTCAACTGGCCTAACTTGTCCAACTTATTGCTTGAATTTCAGTCAATGTTTCATCGAGTTTTTAATTTGGCACTTGCTATTGGGGATGCAATCAAGTCAAGCTTTTATCAAGCAACTCGAGCTTTGAGCTCGACTCGATCAAGCCAAGTTTTTATCAAGCTCAAGCCCAAAAATTAGCTCGAAACATATAACAAGTCAAGCTCAAGTTTTTGATAGCTCGGCTCAAGCTCTTATCAAGCTTTTTCAAGTTTTAATATATAAGGACTTATTTCATAAATAAATGAAAAATGTATATTCTAGAGGGCTGTTTACCCTAAGTAATCTAACGATTTATATTCTAGCGTCTCTTGTCTCTTCTTCGATCATTCAATAACCAAGTAAGCTTCTCTTTTTATTTTTTTAGAAAAATTTGTAAGTTTATTTATCAACAACTTTTATTTGATAATGTTAAGTGTTAACATCAACAAAAACTAATCGTATTTATATTCTAATCGATATTCATACTATGTGTTGAATATCGTCTATATGGAGAAAAATAAATCATTTATATAAAATATAGATTTAAAAAATATACTACTGTAACGAGTTTCATCTTTTAAATCTATATTGTATACTATTAGACTTTATAAATATATTTATCGATGAGTTTGGCTATTAAACACCATATTTTTGTATACATTCAAGCTTTTCAAGCCAAGCTCAAGCTTTGTTCGAAACATAATCAAGCCAAGCTCAAGCCTGGATGATTAAAGCTTGACGGGCTATCAAGTCAAGCTCAAGCCTACTATTTTTGTTTCGAGCAAAGCTCAAGTCTTATCAAGCTCGAGCTCGGCTTGACTCGATTGCAGCCCTACTTTCTATAAGGCTCAAGTCTGTTAGCAACGGTGGTCATATCTCTCCTAATTCCATATCGCGATTGGCTCTTTGGAAAATAACACTTTATTGCAACGACGCCGCAGCTGAAGAACCAGCTATGTTTTATGATTTTTTTTATATTTAATTTTTTATTTTTTATTTTTTACTTCTTTCCTGGAATCGGAAATATGAAAAGAAATACATATGCTGGTAGAAAAAAAGCAAGAAATAGTTACCTTCATATTAATTATAATTAGATCATGGTGTAACTCACTTGTAAGGCGTTTGAAGAAGAACCGAATAATAATATATCCATATCAAGAGGAAATAGCAACAAAAATATGTTTGTGTAAAAACAGTAAAAATATGTGAGTGTATAGAGAGAGGAGAGTTTTTTTTGTCCAATTCACAGGAGAATGGGAAAGTCAAATACTAGCAATTGTCATTTGTTCATTCTTTATTTTGGATTGAATGTTGTGTTTTTTATATTTTTGTTTTATAAACAAAAAATTTAGCTATGTGGACTAACAAGTTAGTTTAGCATCTTTTATAGAAAATAAGTTGATCTGATATATGGTTTAAGTTTTATTAATTTTTATAAAGATAACAATATATTTCTAATTGTGCAAGTTTGTCATTTGAGTGGAAATAGGTTTATCAATTCGATCAATTGTTCGGAAAAAAAAAGTTATTAATATCTCAAAATATCCGAGGCACCCCTTAATAAAAGTTTTTTGGCTCCGCCCCTGATTGGATCAAGAACACGTGAGTAGCATCGTGTGAAAATGTTACCAAAGATACTAAAGAGACTAATTACCCAACCAACCACCCCCTCGGTTATATTTAATTATCAAAAGCTATAGTAGATCAGTCCACTTACATTGTGCTGACCAATACAAACAAGGATCTGTCCCCAACACAGGTGCAGATCAAGAAATACGAACTCACACTTTACAAACCCAGAAAATGACACCAGAACTCAGCTACACCACTCAAAGATCAAGATGATCTTCGATACAAACCAAACTGGAACAAAACTGCTAGACTATAGCCTTAACAGCTTATATAGAAACCAGACGATGAAACCCAGATGATAAACTTAAGAGAATATCAAAGTGTGTGTGAAGATGTTGAAAAGATAATGAAACCCTAATTCGGATGATAAGCTTAAATAGAGCAAACTTACACTTTAAACCCTACACAATCAGAACACTTCAAAACAAACACCAAAGTTAATGTAAGACAAAAAAGGCTAAAAATACTTTCATATCATCCCTTCAAATTTTATAAGTTTGCTATTGAATACATCCCCACAAACCCGATCATTCACCTACACGGACACATAAAACAACATTCCTTTATATAGTAACTACTAAGGGTTTGCCACATGTTAAAATTTTATTCGGAGCAAAGAGTCCTTTATATATTACAGTAACCACTAACGGCTTGTCACGTGGCGAAATCTAATTGGGAGCAAAGAGGTCATGCGTGGTACCCCACTTCTGTGACCAAATGGATACACTCTATAAAATGAGCTTCGATATAGGGACCTAACTAAAGGACCTAAAAGTTGATCTAATGCATAAATAACTTGTACATTTATGCAAGTGTACAAGTCATTTATGCATTAGGTCACCTTTTAGGCCCGTTTAGTTAGGCCCATTTATCATTTTCATATATTTTCATGAAATTATCAAAATAAGTTATGAGTAATGGTTTTAACCCTTGAAAAGTTAAAAACTAATCTAAAACCAATAAATCTATTTAGAAAAGCTTGAAACAACTTAAATACAACTTGTAAGACTGAATTAGAGCTAATTCAAGTTGGCCTTATAGCCAAAACTTATTAACACAGTTTTAAACTATTGCTAAAACCTAAATCCAAACACCCCTTTAAATTCTCAAAACTTAGTTTAGAACTGATTTAAGCTATAAATCTAATGTTTTATTGAAAACAGATTATTATTAAGTGTATTTGAATGATTTTAAGCAAAAATTTATAGGAAATAATCACTTAGCCAATAAGCAAAGCTTATTGGCTATTTTGACTATAAAATCACTTATAAGCACAAATAGCTATTACACTATGAAATAAGCAACTAAAATAGTAGAGCTACTAATAATAAGGATATAGAAGACAAATTAAACACAAATAAGCATATAATAAGCAGAACTGAATAATAAGCAGTTTAATAAGCTAAAATAGGTAAAAATGTAACTCACTTGGTCCTTTGCTCAAACAAGGACTATAAATGCTCCAAGAGCTGATCTACAAGCTCCAGCTTGTTTAAAACAAGCTGGTAAAGTCTAATAAGCCCGTCCAAATCTGGCTTATCATCCAAAGTGCTTATTTCTCCTTAAAGGCCAAATTGCTTAAACACAACTGAGTACAATTCAAGCTTGAGTAACAGAAGCTCAAAACAAGCTATGGAAAAGCTAGTTTGAGTTCTAAATAGTATTTAAGAAAAGAGCTTATTATAGCTTATTTCAACCAAATGAGCACATTTTAAACAAATAAGTAAAAGATTCAATGCAATAAGGTAAACTGAATTTTATTAATACTTAAAAACTATTACAATACTGAAAATTAAGACAGAAAATTAGCACTAATAGCTATTACACGACTTAAAATAAAGACTCTAAAAAAAACTCTCTATGCTTGGTGAAGAGGCATCTATTTATAGATGGCTGAGGATGCTTCTAGGGTTTTGTTCCATCAAATCCCAGCCCTTCAATCAATAATGTTGACATCATCCTTCTATCATTGCCCTTGGATCGAGTGCCACATAGTATCCACCAATCGGATGCTTGATTTTTGATAAGGTGGACAGGATATGAGCTCATTCTATGCTTTGTCAGCCTTCTAGAAGGGTTAATTATTCTTAAGTGAGGTGGGTAACTACTAGAAAGTCGGGGTAAAAGATGGGGAAGAAGATGTACAATACTTTTTCCCGCTTTCTTTTTAATAGTTTGACCCGGGTTATAATTATTTTGACTTCGTGTTGTAGGGGTTGGTCGGGCTAAGTGGTTGGATCCGGATTTAATGAAGTGGACTGGGCTTAGGTTTAAGGATTATAAGAGGTGGACTTGATTTGCTTTGGTTATTTATTTATGGTAGAATAGGGATTTAACAAAAGTTAACTTAGAACTAACTTTGCAAAATTTAGGGACTGATGCTGAAAATGATTTTGGACTTTTGGTGAGAATGATTTATCATTAAGGATCGGGTTTTGAGATTTTGGGTTTATGGCTGATAAAAAATGTAGAATCACATCCCGACCTTACCTTTTCTCACTCTTTCCATTCTCGTGCTCGTTTCGGTCCGTTTAGTCTTTCTTTTTATCCTTTTCTTATATCCTTTACCTACACATACAAAAACACAAAAAATAACATATATATGGCATTTATGGTCGGTTTTTTGCCTTTTAAGTCCGTTTTTAATAAAGAAAAGGTATGTGATTTAACACATACCAGTGTCCGCCCCCTCCCCCCAGATAACTTTGTTGTCCACCTCAACCAGACGTGTCCCCCTTATTACATATGGTCTGATCGGACGTGTCCACCCCCCACACCAAATTCATTTGGTCTATCAGTGGACCAAATAAAAGGAAAGGTTTGTGTGTGGGTGTGTATTTGTACTTAATTAATTTTGTGGGGTATGTTTTTGGTTGTTAGTGTGGTCTGGTTACTACGTGTGTTTGGTCTAGGTGTTGTCTGGGTGGTGTTTGAGGAGAGAGAAAGCTGATATGGTGGTGTCTGGGGTGGTTTTTCAGTGTCCCATTACATTCAGTCTAAGTAATTCTGTAAAAAGAAGATGATTAGACTGAATGTAATGTGACACCAAAAAGCCACAATAGACACTACCACATCAGCTTTCTCTCACCTCAGACACCAACCAGACAACACCTATACCAATCTCACGTAGTAATGAGACCACACTAACAACCAAAAACATACCCCACAAAATTATTTAAATACAAAATACACACACACAAACCTTTCCTTTTATTTGGTCCACCAACAGAGCAAATGAATTGGGTGTCTAGGGGGGGTGCCCCCGGTTACTCCTCAAGTAGTAAGGGGAACGCGTTTGGTTGGGGTGGACAACAAAGTTGTCTGGGGGAGAGGGGGGGTGGACATCCATTACATTTAGTCTTAGCAAAATATATGAAAGTCTGATGAGCTTTATAATATGCAGGTTTCTCAAACTAAAACCTATATGATCATGAATATAATATATATATATATATATATATATATATATTATATATATATATATATATATATATATATATATATATATATATATATATATGTGTGTGTGTGTGTGTGTGTGTGTGTGTGTGTACATACATATATATATATATATATATATATATATATATAATATATATATATATATATATACTAGACTTCGAAGCCCGCCCGCTGGCGGGCATGACTTATAAGCATAGACTGGTTTATTTTAGTCAAATTTAAATTATATATGTAAACACAATATAATGTAGTTGTTTATATTTGTTGTTTGGCCTTTTTTTTTTATCACTATCTCCTTAACTATTAGTTGTATGAGAGTGAAACATTATACTTTACTTACCGTATGAAGCATATAATTGTGTCGGATTGCCGTATGAAGCATATAATTGTGTCGGATGGAATTCACTATTATTGAAAGAATTCAATTAACCTTTTAATACATTTTTAGGTAATTATTTTAATTTGTTACTTCAAAGAGAATAAATTTGATTGTTAAATTTAATAAACCGAATTATATTTGAAAAAAAAATGTGTATCTGGGTAAAGAAAGCATGAATCTGAATTCACTATTATTGAAAGAATACAATTAACCTTTGAATACATTTTGAGCTAATCATTTTAATTTGTTACTTCCAAGAGAATAAATTTCATTGTTAAATTTAATAAACTGAATTATATTTGATAAAAAAAATGTGTATCCGGGTAAAGAAAACATGAATCTACAATCTTACATTTATGGTCAAAGTTTAATAAGAAATACTTAAAATGATAATTTAACTACGGGTGATTGAAGTATCCTTTGATCATTATTAACAATTCATCAACATGTTCAAATCAAATCCGTCCATTCTCAGTGATCCTTCACTCTCTTTTTTACGTGATTATTTCAAAAGGTATACTAATACAATGGCACCATACAATCAAAAACCACAAAACACAATGTACGAACTGTATTGTTTGTATGTTAAGAAATTGCATCCATGTAATGCTTGATGTAAGCGTGTTTTTATGTAAATACATCAATATTTGTTTTTACAAATGATTGTCCATTTTCCTTTTATATTAAAGTCAACAGTCAATGGTCGCGTTTTTATGTAAATACACCAATATTTGTTTTTACAAATAATTACCCATTTTCCTTTTATATTAAAGTCAACAGTCAAAGGCCTATAAGTGAAAATAAATTTGAGTTAAAGTTAATAAATTAACTTTCCTTTTTCTTGTTCACCATATCAGACAAACAAACATAGCATATAAAATATCAAACCTGCACCGATCAAAATACTCGTGTCTGTAAAAATCAAGATAGCCGATTTTTAGATACGCGATTTTTAGAAGCATAATAAGACAATACAATTGGTATATAGGTGATTTTTTGTTGGATTTACATTCTATCTGTTATACGGAGTATGTTATAGATTGTAATGGTTATAGTTTAAGATGGCTGTAAGCATTTGGGAGTATTGTGTTTGATCTTATCCTCTGCTTAATTTCATTAATCATCATATGAATCAGTTTTTTAGGAGCATAATAAGAGAATACAGTTGGTGGATAGGTGATTTTTTGTTGGATTTTCATTCCATCTGTTATATGTTATAGGATGTAATGGTTATAGTTTAAGATGGCCGTGAGCTTTTGGGAGTATTATGTTTGATATTATGCTCTGCTTAATTTGATTAATCATCTTATGAGTTAACAGTTATAGTTTAAGACGGCCGTGAGTTTTCGGGAGTTTTATGTTTGATATTATCCCCTGCTTCATTTGATTAATAGTTAGTTTTTTAGTAGCATAATAAGAGAATACACCAGGTAGATAGGCAATTTTTTGTTGGATTTACATTCCATCTGTTATATGTTATAGGCTGTAATGGTTATAGTCTAAGATGTCTGTAAGTTTTTAGGAGTATAATGGGAGTTTGAATCTTGTTGAAGGCAAATAAAGTAGTATAGTTTCGGATATAGCTACATGACACTAAAAATTATAGGTGTATGTAAAGGATTTTAGACAGGTTGTAAGTAGATGTACTTGGTTGGGTGTTGATGAAAAATACGTTTGTGTTGTTGTTTAACGCGATTGTTAGTAGTATGCTTGTAGTTTGATATGAGCGGTTAGTTATTGCAGTATGCTTGTAGTTGTTATTTGCAATATTGTATTTCATGTTGTTATAGACTGCCATCGCCATAGATAACGGGGATTGCAAGCTTTGGAAAGTTTTGTAGGTTGATATTGCTGATGAAATTAAAATAGTTTAATATCGAAAATAGCTATGTGCTTGCATGGTTTTAGTTGTGATCTAGCTTAAGTATTGATTAATTTGACCTGTTATTTTGCGAGTACGTTTGTTATGAACGGGTACCGTTACATTGTTAGATGGCTGTTTTAGGGAATCAAACTTCACAAAATTTTTTAAAAGAATTTTCAAGTGTTAGCGTTGGAAACCTTTTGCTTTTGTCTTTGCGATCGATTGAAGTGTTGTATCGTGCCGGTGGTGATCGGCTATTTACGGGAATCTTTCGGGGGAAACGGATCAGTGTGTAGATCCGGGCATCCTTGAACCATAAATAGCCGGTTTACTCAACCCTGTAGAATTGGGCTCAGATATCGGGCCTCAGATTATTCATCTTGCTTGTGATTAAGCCACGGCGGATGTAGTCTGTACTCCCGATCAGGCTTGAACTACACGGGCAACTGCTATGACAGCTTCTGATCTTGCGAAGATGATGAAGCGAAAAGTGTACCGCTTTTAGGGGGTCATTTAAGCCCTAAATCGTATTTATTTGATCAAATACTGCCCTAAATCGTTCCTTTTGTCATTTTAGGTACTTTGGAGAAGAAATCTGGAAAAGGAAGCATTTTGGACGTTTTTGGAGCATAAAAGTGAAGAAAACGGCAAAGTCTCAAAATCGGCTGGAAAAGTACCTTTGACGGCGTCAAGTATTGCTCTTGACAGCGTCACGGCTTGGCAAAAAGAGGTGGATACGAAAAATACACATGATAAGCCAGGGAGTTTTGCAATGTAATTTCTGACGGCGTCACCCTTTAAGGTGATCAAGGCCATCACGGTTTAAGTTAAAGAGTGACGACGTCAAGCCCATTTCTGACGGCGTCACGCCTTGATAGGCCAGAGCGGATTTTGGAGCACTAAAGAGGGACGGCGTCAAGAAGGCCATCCGGGAACCCTAGACACGGCGAGGTGACGGCGTCAAGATCTACAACGTGACGCCGTCAGCCCTTAAACTCTATATATAGTTTTGCAATTTTTTGTCATTAGTGTGCAACTTTGTGAGGAGAAACCCTAAGACGAATTTCTGCCATTTTTAAGGGTTTTCATACCCTTGGATCTCCCATGTTTAATTGAAGATAAGTAATCATTTAATCAATCAATATGTCTATGTGTTGTTTGATTATATCTTGTTCTTGTCTTTTAATTAACATGCTAGGCTAGATTTATCTTGTGTTTGCTTAGATCTAATGAAACCTAACTATTGATTATTGGTTGTTAGTGTGTTATTAATTGTATTGGATGATTGTTTATCGATGTTAGGCTTAAGAAAACTGGCTAACTTCCTATTCGGTAACTTGCTTGAACGTCTTAAGAAACATGAACCAATGCGTACTAGGTTTTTATGGTTGTATTTAATGCATGAGCGAATTCTAGTGATCCCATGTTAGGAGCTTCTTAGCCGGCTCGACATAGGAGTGAAGTAGGAGCTTGTAGAGTTGGGGAAGTACGTACGCCACCCCACGAATGGTATTAAGGAATACACCCGTCATCCACGCGACTAATACACACTAATCAACCGGTAAAAGATAGTTAGGGAGTAAGGAAATCTAAGTAACACATTTCTCTCCATATAAGTTTCACAACCTTTTCATTTTCAGTTATTTTATTTTATTTGCATTTGTAGTTATTTGGGTTAGTTGACTAGCAACTAATTCCGCCCACTCCTTCAAACCCGAGATTTTACTTGCTTTCATAAAAATATAAAAATACAAAAAGAATCTTCCCTCACCCTTAGACCTATTAGAGTAGTTTTTCATACCTAACGAACACTATTCCCTGTGGAGAACGATCAATCCCCCGTACTTACCACTACACTATACTACATCGGTCAGGTACACTGCCTGGTGGGGTTGTAAGCCTCTTGAGATCCCTCGAGAGGTAAAACCTGTTGTAAGGTCGCAAAACCACGCATCAAGTTTTTGGCGCCGCTGCCGGGGAATAGTTATTGTTTAGGTTGAATTTTTATTTTGTTAGGTCTACTCACTTGATTCCTATCGAGTGAGATATTTATTTTCTTTTTATTAGATTTCTTTAGTCTATCTTTTTCTTTGTGCCCTTTGTTTGTAAAACCAATTTCATTTGTCACCATGGCGGATGAAATTCCATTTAGATCATTAACAATAGAGGAACAATTACTTTACACGGATAGATTTGCTTCCTGTTGTTCCAATGAATTTTTAAGTGATCTTAGATATATACAAGGGGAGATGGGTGTAAAGTTTGATAGGTTTGATGAATTATGTGCATGTGCGGCTTCTATTAAACAATCATTGTTAGGATCAACTCCTTTTAGTGAAACCCTTTGGAAAAAATTTGAGGAAAGCTTCCTAACCGTGAACCATAAGTTGAATGAATTGATGGGTTTATATACATCACAACTTGAGGAAACAAATGAGGAGGATTTATCCGACTATAGGTACCATGAGCAAGAAGACCTAGTTTTTAAGAACATGGACCTTGAATTGGACCAAGATTGTGAGATGGTTAGTGTTGAACTACCTAGTTGCATGAGTGGGATAGATTTCACCAAAACATATGACACGCATGAGGAATCCTTTAGGCAATTGGAACATAATAATCAAGTTGAATATTACTATGAATCAGACTTAGAATTTCAAATGGCTAGAGAAGGATTTGAGATACTTAGGAATGTGTTTGGGTTAGATCCTACCAAAACACATGATGAACATATAGGTGATTTAGATACTATGGAGAATGAGGTTAGAAATGCAAGACCACTAAATAACCCACAAATCCTACCATCATTTGAGGTTAACACACCGCCCGTAACTTACCCGAAAAAAGTAGAAGAGACTATAGGAACCCCAATAGAGGTAGAGACCTTGGACCAAACACAACTAGAAGAAATAGGTTTGAATACTTGTAGTCAGAACCTTTCTTTTAGTTCTATGGAAGTTCCTAGTTTTGATGAACCGGAGCCTAAACCAAAACCGTTACCTAATCTTCCATCCTTAGATGTGAACTTAGGAATTGAATTAGGTCCCGACCCACCCATCAAACCATATAGTCCGGGTAGTTTTATGTTGAAGGTAGTAGACTCTAAGCCTTGTAGAAAGGAAGCTAATATAGGAGTGAACCATGACCTTACATACTTACATCACCCATTCATGATTGATCACAGGAAACATTATGGGTTTAAACCGGGTTTATTAGGTCAAGATGGATTCCCAACTAGGAATTTCTCGAAGTTGATAGAAGATGATCCCTTTTTAGGAGAACACTTTAACTCACCCATTGACCAAAGTGAACTAGGTAAGGTTATGATGAAAGGAGCACACCCCTTTGAGTATATAATTCATCCACCACTCTTTCCTCACGCGGCATACTTCCACCAAGATGGTGTGTATCACTACTATCACCCGCACTTAATCCTAAGTGTATGAAAAACCTCTCCTTTATCCGTTAAATAAGGGTAGAGTCAGGCTCGTGACTCGAACAAAAACAAGCGCTTATTGGGAGGCAACCCAAGCTTTATTTGCTTTGAGTGTTTATTTATTTGTTTGTTTGTTTGATTTTATTTGTTTCCGTATGTATGTTTTGTAACACCCCCAACTCGGATTATGGCAGCGGGACTGAGTTTGGGGTATTACTCGAGGGGTAGTGAGTCAAAATCATAGAATAACGACCTCATAACGGGACGTTTTAAATAAAATATCACATTCAAATACAAAGTTCAACCTTTAGAGTTCAAAAGACTCGTAACACATTTAGCAGCGGAAAAATGAAATAGTTTGCAGCGGAAAAATAAAGTAGTTTGCAGCGGAAATTAAGATAGAAGTAGTAAAGCATAACCCACAGATAGCCATCCTGAACCTCCAGCCCTTTTCATCATGCACACTTCATAAATCAAATACCTGAGATAACATGCTAAAAAGTCAACACAAAGGTTGAGTGCAATTCATAGGTTTAGTAAAATAATAGTTTGAGCACAAGAATTTTAATCTGGAAGCTTCACATATTCAATCAGGATATCTTTCGTTTGTTTCGCTAAGCTCATGACACACAATGCGTTAACCGAGGTACCAGTAACTCTGGCATAAGTCGACAATAACCGCGGAATTTCATAATCATAACATTTGCCCTCCAGTAGGTATCTTGCCAAATGCCTAGGTATTCGATATACAGTACACCCGTGTTGCCTAACTGGTCAACAGGGATGGGACGGTCAATCCTATAGGCCTATAAACTATAATCGCGCTCACCCGCAGGTGATTAATGGTTCATGATCGAGGGTCTTGCTTTTGGCAAGGAAGGTACTTAGCATATATAGCGTCAATCAGGAATAGCATACAATAAACCATTGTGCTCAGAAAAATAGTAAGTAGCATGTATCTCCCCCATGGGTTTAAAAATAATTAAAAGTGCACAAGTGGGGCTATGAATCACACCTTAGTCACAGAGAAAACGAGATAACAATCAGATGGTACGGCACAGCAAATGAACCTCAGCACAACCTAATCAATTAATGACATAACTCAGATATAATATCCAAAATGATTTAATAAATAATACTCGTATAAAAGGTTTTTAGTTTCAATGGCGTTTGAAAGAAAATACGTTTAAGTCTCGTGTGGAAGACAAAAAGAGTGAAGAGATGATGAGTCGGCGAATACGAACGGACACTCAAGGAAGACGAGAGAAAAGAAGGAATATGAAAGAAATAAATAAATAAATAAATAAAATAATAAATAAATAACCAAACAAATGACATCAATAGATAGTTTCGGCTTTTCCCCGTTTTTCCCAAAATAATGTTATAATCGTTAAAACATAAGAGTTTTGAAAATGTTTTGGAATATTTAATAAATCACAAATAGTATAAGTTTTATAACATATTTTACGAAATTTCGGCATGAATTGCCCGTTTGTAAAACATTTCCAAGTCACACGACTTATTTGAATATTCCAATTATTAACAAGTTTTACAAATTTTAATATATAATTGGACATATCATTCACGTGAATATTAGTTGTTTAGTTTTATCGACCAATTTGTATAGTTCGGGTCCAGATAGGTTAAATTCTTACGAGTCTAACGTACCCTTCCGTCGCGTGTACCAAAGGGTCCATAAGTCCAACCAACCAATACCGTAAATCCAATACGTCAAATCTTATCAACATATATCGTCACAAATAATAATCCGAATCCAAGTCCATGTGTTGCAATAACCTCTTAACTATAATTAAACCTTGTTACTTATCGTTTCATAATCGTTAGTCCATTTTAAATAAAACTTAAGCCGAAACCGGACCGACACAAATAAATAACAACCATAACAATAATTATTGCCGTGACTCGAAACGAGTCACGGCTCGACTCTACGTGAGCCATGAGGCTCTCGGCCTCAAACTAAACAAACCAAACTACATCTAAACTATCCCTAACTCTAAACTTATTACTCTTGACAAAATGCAAATGACTCAAACCACACAAAAAATGAAACAGCCACAACCAAATGGTCCACAAATATTGCATCAACTTTAATAACAACACAATCCTAAACTAAACCACACTCACCTTGCCTCGCCGTGACTCGCCGTGAGTCACGGCTTGGCTTTTCCTTGACTGCCGAGACAACCAAAACCAAACGGACCCAAATTAAAATTCAAAACAATCCACAAACTCGGAATAAATAAAAGGAAGGAAAGAAAACAATTAAAACCATCAACTCACCCGAGTCAACCGAGTTGACTCGGTGAGTCACCGAGTTGACTGGGTCAACGACGAGAGGGGGAGGGGAGGGTTTTCCACACGAGAGGGTTTTACATCTTTATTTAAAGGTTTTTATTAAAAGAAAATTATTAAAATCGGATTTAAATAAAAATATAAATTAGGGTTTGTAAAATATTAAATAAAAATAAGAAATAGTGGCGCGTGAAGGGGTTTTTACCGAAAAGAAGATGGAGAGGATGGTGGTGGTGGCTTGCGGTGGTGATGGCAGGAGGTGGTGGCGCGTGAGGGTGTTGTGGTGGGAGCCGAAGGCTCAAAAACTCCAGAAATATTATAAACTAGCCGATCTAATGATTCGGCAAAGAAAAGGGTTCGCCGGAAAATATTCTGGTGGTCGGAAAATTTATTCCGGCGACGGTTGGCCGAAATCTGCTAGTGTAGTGGCGGCGGTGTGTGGCCGGATATTCAAGAAGAGAGAGAGAGAAGAAGTATTTGTGGGGTGTGTGTGTGTTTTTGTGATAAAAAAAATGAGATAGTGGGGGTAATAGGGGTATATATATGGAAATAAATGTATAGGGTAGTTTTTGTAATAAAGTAAAGTAGAGGGTAAGGTAAAATGGTTAGTCTAGGGACCAAAATAGCCAACGTAGTAATCTTCTAACGATAAACGCTTCGGGGTCCAAACGACATAGCAAACGGATTCGAAAAATTACGAAACTTGCGCCATCGTTCACGAAATAATTTTTCCAATAAAAACGAGTATAAATTTGCAATACTTTCAAAAATAAATATTTTTGACAAATACGATTCGTTTCGTGCTTTCTAGGTTGTGCCGGTTCACTAATAGGGACAATATTCTCGTTTTCTCGCAATAATTCTCGTTTCTCAAGCCCAAACAAGTTCAATAAAAATTTTAAGTTCTCAGGTAATGCAAAGTTTTAAAATAATTGGCTAGAAAGGATTTGGAAAATTACCGGGTGTTACATGTTTAATTTTTATTATTATTGATTCATGTTCAAAACTAAATTGTGAAAATGCTTTATCTTGTTTTTAACTTCGTCTTAACTACATATAAAGGTATTTTGCAAAAGATAAGTGTAAGGGAAATCCAAATCGGTTTACAAGAACAAATGAACATGAATCGTAATAATAATAAATTAACATACATATTCATATTTGTTTGAGTCAAATGCTTGTATCGAGTCATAATGATATTTTGCAGGAATTCCAGGAAGTAAGGTATAGGTTTTTCCAGAAATTTTCCGGAAACTTAACATGAGAATTCTGTCAGATCATTTCTGACGGCGTCAGGCTTTACAACCTGACGGCGTCAGGTTTTAAACTTCTGAAATTTTTGAAAGTTTTGTTTTCATAAAAAGTTTTTGTTAAATCTCTAACTTATAATCTCCAGGAATCTGCAAAATTATCATTCCACAAGCATTATATCCTTATATATAGATTTATCCCGCCGATGTTATGCAGGTTTTCGTGTTTGTTTTCTCAGGTTTAACAGGTTATTTTGGACAAGGAAATGTATGTGGAATCAAGCTTATGGCGATGCTTTAGTCTTGGAGCTTCTACATTCTCTTGGAAGAAGATCTAACCATGTTACCACATTATCCACCGAGCGAATCAGTGGAGTGTTTGATTTCATTCATTTACCTTATTTACTTTTACATCTTGTTATTTGAACATTGGGGACAATGTTCATCTTAAGTGTAAGGGGGGGGGGGGTAAAATACGATACTTTAGAGAATGCAATTACGCTTGATTTTTGTTTGTTTAATGGTAGATGTGTAATAAAACTGAGATAAATACCTGTTAGGGCAATTTTAGTGCCAAATTTAGAATTTTTTACAACATATAGGAGTGAAACTTTGATCTTAATGAGCGTCTCATGGATAGGAGTTATATGACTAGCACAAAAAACCGTACCACTAAAAATTTTTCCACCCCAAATATGTGAGGTTCGCCCCTAGAATTGGTAGGAAAAGCATTTATGCTATGATGTGTGTACCGGTAGCACTTAGATTCTAGAACTTGCGTTAGGACCATTCCGAGGCCACAAGTGAGACTACATTCGTGTAGTTAGATTTACTACATGATAAGAGGCATTAGGATTAACCCATTGTTTTACACCTGTGTTTTTGTTATAATTACATTGGCTACATTGGTCAAGTAATTCTCCCACACCCTTTGCGTTGTACTCATTTTTAGTACACGATACCCCTAGTACACCCCTCAGAGCCTATCTTTTTGTTTTGACCTTTAAGCATTTTACTTAAAGGAAGAATTTGTTACACCCCACTGAAATGTACACCCAAATCGCCTTAGCCTACCTTGTATGCACTCATTTTTAGTGCATTATTGTGACAACATTTGTTTAAACCCCAAGTTAATTATCTAATTGATTACATGGTTGCTAAGTCGAGTCATATCCTTGTACATATTGTTTTGGGACGATTGGGACTCATGGATAAAGTACTAGTGTAATGGAGTAATGGGGAAGAACATCATTTATTACCCCCATATGTACGTAAATATTTTAAAAGTACTCCAAGTGTTTCGATTATCTTAATTCGAGTCATTAGAATGGTTACTTGTAAAGTTATGTAAAAGTTCAAGTGTAAGGGAAATGCAACGCCCCTATGATGTATTATTTTGGATGGTAGGGCAAGAATGTATGAAAAAAAAAAAATCGAAAAATAAATCAAAAAAATACAAAAAAAAAAAAAAAATGAAAAGTAGAAAAAAAAAACATACGGACTACCATCCCGTTTCATTTTATGTTTATTTTATCTTTTTGTTATTTTGTTTTTAGCTTAAGTCGAGTCTAGTCTTGGCTTAGCAACGCCCTATTGTACATGTAATTAATCAAGATCTTTAACTCGCCACCAGTAAAATATCCCTTATCCAACAAAACCGTGTTTATCATATCCCTACACCTCACGTTATAACCCATGTAAAAGCCCTCTTTGATAGTTTATCTTAGGTGCTTACGCCTAGTGGAGGAGGTTTTCGATCCTTTCCCAAGCCTATGGTAATCTATTTACTATGACAGGTAGTGAGAGATATTATCCGTTTTCATTTATGAGATTTATTTTGATGACACCTGAGAGATGTGAGTATCTAAACACTACTTGTGAGGTGCTAGTTTGTAATCTCCGTGCTTATTATGATTAAAGTGGAACGATTATTTGTTGTAATTACTTTTAAATTAGCGTTAAATGACCCCTAACTTGTATTTTGATTAGAATAAAAGCGCATTTGCTTGAGGACAAGCAAATCTCAAGTGTAAGGGTATTTGATGAAGCGAAAAGTGTACCGCTTTTAGGGGGTCATTTAAGCCCTAAATCGTATTTATTTGATCAAATACTGCCCTAAATCGTTCCTTTTGTCATTTTAGGTACTTTGGAGAAGAAATCTAGAAAAGGAAGCATTTTGGACGTTTTTGGAGCATAAAAGTGAAGAAAACGGCAAAGTCTCAAAATCGGCTGGAAAAGTACCTTTGACGGCGTCAAGTATTGCTCTTGACGGCGTCACGGCTTGGCAAAAAGAGGTGGATACGAAAAATACACATGATAAGCCAGGGAGTTTTGCAATGTAATTTCTGACGGCGTCACCCTTTAAGGTGATCAAGGCCATCACGGTTTAAGTTAAAGAGTGACGACGTCAAGCCCATTTCTGACGGCGTCACGCCTTGATAGGCCAGAGCGGATTTTGGAGCACTAAAGAGGGACGGCGTCAAGAAGGCCATCCGGGAACCCTAGACATGGCGAGGTGACGGCGTCAAGATCTACAACGTGACGCCGTCAGCCCTTAAACTCTATATATAGTTTTGCAATTTTTTGTCATTAGTGTGCAACTTTGTGAGGAGAAACCCTAAGACGAATTTCTGCCATTTTTAAGGGTTTTCTTACCCTTGGATCTCCCATGTTTAATTGAAGATAAGTAATCATTTAATCAATCAATATGTCTATGTGTTGTTTGATTATATCTTGTTCTTGTCTTTTGATTAACATGCTAGGCTAGATTTATCTTGTGTTTGCTTAGATCAAATGAAACCTAACTATTGATTATTGGTTATTAGTGTGTTATTGATTGTATTGGATGATTGTTTTTCGATGTTAGGCTTAAGAAAACTGGCTAACTTCCTATACGGTAACTTGCTTGAACGTCTTAAGAAACATGAACCAATGCGTACTAGGTTTTTATGGTTGTATTTAATGCATGAGCGAATTCTAGTGATCCCATGTTAGGAGCTTCCTAGCCGGCTTGACATAGGAGTGAAGTAGGAGCTTGTAGAGTTGGGGAAGTACGTACGCCACCCCACGATTGGTATTAAGGAATACACCCGTCATCCACGCAGTTAATACACACTAATCAACCGGTAAAAGATAGTTAGGGAGTAAGGAAATCTAAGTAAACACATTTCTCTCCACATAAGTTTCACGACCTTTTCATTTTCAGTTATTTTATTTTATTTGCATTTGTAGTTATTTGGGTTAGTTGACTAGCAACTAATTCCGCCCACTCATTCAACCCCGAGATTTTACTTGCTTTCATAAAAATATAAAAATACAAAAAGAATCTTCCCTCACCCTTAGACCTATTAAAGTAGTTTTTCATACCTAACGAACACTATTCCCTGTGGAGAACGATCAACCCCCCGTACTTACCACTACACTATACTACATCGGTCAGGTACACTGCCTGGTGGGGTTGTAAGCCTCTTGAGATCCCTCGAGAGGTAAAACCTGTTGTAAGGTCGCAAAACCACGTATCAGAAGACTTAGTGCATGGCTGTACGCGCAATCTTGCAATTTCTTTTATAAAATGTTGTGAACTCTAAATTCTCACTAATACCCTGTGTATGTATATAATAAAGTAGCTTGCAGTTGAAAATATTTCCATGATTGCATGTTTTTTTGCTGTTACTTTTTATCTTGTCAACACATTAATTAGGAAGGGGGCTGTTACATAGTTAGACTCACACACTTTTAGTGTTGTATCATTCCGGTGGTGATTGGTTACTTGTGAAAATATTTGGGGTGAAACGAATCAGCATGTAGATCCAGCATCCTTTAATCGCTATCGCGTAATTCCTTTTTTAAGATGTTGTGAAGTATAAGTTCCCACTAACAGTTAGTGAATGGATATGATAAAGAATATGTGAAGTTTAATTTAAATTGATTTTTGTTTTCAGTTTATATATTACTGGTTTTAAAGTCGTTATTGTTATCTAAGCTTAAATTTTGATTAGTTTGATTCCTTATCCTGTCAATATGTTTATTAGAAAGAGGGACTGCTACATTGTTAGATGGTTGCTTTAGGTAACCAAGTTTCACGCAATCTTATAAAACAAATTTCAAGTGCAATGTGTCCATCCTGTACACTCATAATACCTTTTTAAATGCGAAACAACGCTTCTTTATAAACAACATTTGTTGTTGCGTTTGTGTATTTCCCCTCCTCGTCGCAACAAAGTACCTTCAAGCCTTTCTTGTTCTTGACCCGAGACACTGCCACATAAAGTTGTCCGTGTGAGAACATTGGTCGTTGGAGAAACAGCCCTACTTGCGTCAGTGTTTGTCCTTGACTTTTATTAATAGTCATTGCGAAGCACGGTGATACCGGGAATTGTCTTCGGTTAAATTTAAAAGGTATTTTCGTATCTGAAGGACTCAAAACCATACGTGGTATGGCGCAAATAGTGCCGATACTTCCACCTGATATGATTGTTGCTTCAATTATGTTAGTACCAAGCCTCCGAACTTGGAGTCTGGTTCCATTGCACAAACCAGCTACTTGATCAATGTTCCTCATGCACATAACAGGCGTGCCTATTTTTAGTGTCAAGGAATGACGCGGCAGACCGGATATTTTAATGTGTTGAGAAACTCACACGTATATAAATCCGGATTGAAGGTGGTGTCTTCGTCATCAATACCAATTGAGTCAGAACTTAAGTAAGTCTTCTCATCTCCTTCAAGTAGCCCAAGCATTCTGTCGTTGATCATGTCCACAAGGTCGTGAGTCGGTGCCAGAATAGCCCTTTCTTGGAAATAGGTCGGCTTATAAAGGTTCCTGATTAAATCCGGGTAAGTTTCGTCTATTATTGTACCAACATGATCTTCGGAATCAGGAATCAACATATCGTTTGTGAATTCAACCTTTGCTTCTCCATTGTTTTTACCTCCGATTGTTCCATTCCCAATCGATAATATCCAGTCTGCAAAGTCTTGTATTTCTTTGCGTTCTGAATTATTTGAGCTTGTCCCAAGACGCATGTTAACAGTCAATCTCAGTACTGTACAATGGTCCCAAAGATACGAAGAGTTTATTGTTGCATGTACAACATCGTGTCTTGAACCGTCCGTTATGACCGGTAGGATTTGACGAAAGTCACCTCCAAACATAACTACTTTTCCTCCGAACACCTCTTTCGACAGGTTTGACGGATGTGTCCTACATATGTCTCTCAGTGTCCTATTGAATGCTTCGTAACAATGTCTATGTGTCATTGGAGCTTCATCCCATACGATTAGTTTGCACACTCTTATCAATTCGGCTAGCTCACTATCCGCTGGAATATGACACATGGAATCGTCGACTACGTTGATGGGAATTGCAAATCGAGAATGAGCTGTTCTTCCCCCTTCCAAAAAAAGTGCGGCTATACCACTCGACGCGACATTTAATACTATATCTCCTTTTGATCTAATTGCTGCAGATAATGTCTTGTAAAGGTAGGTTTTACCCGTGCCGCCATATCCATATATGAAGAACATACCCCTGTTTGGCCATTAACAGCGTCCATTAAAGTATTATATATACTCCTTTGCTCGCCTATTAATGTACTAAATAGCTTGATGTGTTGTTCACGTAATTCATCTTTGTTGTATTTTAACTCATCCACTACCAGCCTGTTATAATTTGCCATAAATAACATTTCGTTTGGGAAAGGCATGTTTGGGATGTTCCTTAAACTCTTATTGTTAGAAAGAAGCATGTGCTCGATATATGTAAGGCATATGTTCTTTCTTTGCTCGTCCGAGAGTTCCAAATCTGCAAAATAAAAATTTAAATTAACTGTATATTTTTTACACGCTTTGCATATAAGTTGCAGTTAACATATTTTATTGTATTCAAAACCTCGCACCTGGATCATTCCGTTTTATTCGTTCTGCATGTAGTACATCAGTAGCCATTACTTCCCACGTCTTTTCATAAACATATTCTGGTCTGGACATGCAATCTGTCATAATTAATATGACATAAAACTTCCGCAGGTAGTTTCCAGTTCCCCATAGACTGGCTTCTAACAACCCGTCGATATATTCTTTATCATCTTCCAGTAAACCGCGTGCCTGGCAAGCCTCTTTATATGTACTGTATGTAACACCTTCAAATTTTTTAAAGTCGATCCAATCTTGTGCGCCTGGAACCTTGTTAATTAAAACTCGTAAATAGAACAGCTCCCCAGTTGTTGGCGACACATGATGTACACGCCCAATGGATGTCCCTCTCTGCCTTCTTACCCAGACTCTCTCTTCCTGCTTCCATACATAGTGCTGTGGAAACTCGTGATAAAGCAATTTCCTCGCCTGTGCATCCGTCTTGTTTGTTTGCATCCATTGTACAAATTTCGTGTCATTTACGGATGCTTTATCCAACGTACAGTCAATGCTTTTCGCCGAATCAAATATAACAGATTGTTCACCTTCCAAATGAAACGGCAAGCGCTCAACGGGAGGGAATCTGTAATGGATGTCAAATTTGTAAATCCTCCATGCTGCTTCACATGCTGAAAGGTATCGACAATCGTAATAATCTTTAACTTCGTCAATCTCATTGTCTTCCACAGCCGCAGTCGCCCTGTCTGGACCTTTGTTTATATATTTGAAGAGATATTTTATGGAACCCATCTGGTTGCACCATTCCACATTAATATGCGATTGGTAACGTCTAAGCAACCCTGGATTGTAAGGTACCACATACCCGTTGTGTAACTCTACCCCACTCTTTGTTACAGAAGAACCGTCGTTCCTCCTTCTGTAAAGTGCATAACCACTATCATCTATGACGGTTGCATCGTTAAACTGTTTAGGGAATCTCTTCGTGCATTTGTTTTTTTACTGTACACGGGCAAGTTGGGCGTTGGGGGCCACACGGGCCATGCATCATATGATCAGTAACGATCTCATACAGCTCGGGATCGTCTTTTTTATCCGGTATTTCTGCTGAAATAAAGCGATCAATTTGCCGTGTCGTTTTGATTTTATCACGTTCTTCCAGGAAAAGCAGTATATGGGCATGTGGTAAGCCTTTTTTCTGGAACTCGACGGTGTAAACAGCTGCAGTAAGTTGATAATGTTAACTACAGTATATAATCATGTACTCGTGAGCCCATAAATAAGCTTCAACAAACACCCTCTCAGTTGTTGTTTGCAGAATGTTTATTTGATTGTTGCATTTTTTTTAAGTCAGAGTAGGTGTTAAGAAAAAGCTATAGTTAGATAGATGTAACGATGATACCTGCTTTCAAGTGGCCAAAATAATGCCGGTCTTTAAAATCTTTCATCAGACTGTCCATCTTTTGTTTAAACACTCTGGCTATTGCATCTGGTCTGTCTTCAGACTTCAAGCCCTATCTGCGACAAAACGTGCAATTTTCAGCCAATTTGGATTGCATGTGAATGTGATAAAAAGGTCGGGATATCTGATGAAGCGAAAAGTGTACCGCTTTTAGGGGGTCATTTAAGCCCTAATCCGCGATTATATGATCAAATATTGCCCTAAATCGTTTCTTTTCTCATTTTAGGTACTTGGGACGTGATTTCTGGAATATGAAGCATTTTGGAGCTTTTTGGACGTTTTTATGCTCAAGAATGAAGAAAACAAAAAGACCAAGAAAAGTCAGGATTTTACACCTGACGGCGTCAGGCTTTGGATGCTGACGCCGTCACTTGAAGATGAAAGTGGTGGAATTATACACGTGACGCGCCAGAAAGTTTTACATTGGAAGTCTGACGGCGTCACGCTTTGTGACGCCATAGGTGGTCACGGTTTAATTTAAAGAGAGACGGCCCAGAAGATCTTGAAGGTGACGGCGTCAGGACTCATCCTGACGACGTCAGATGATATATAATGACGGTGTCAAAGTATTCTTACATGAGAAGGAACCTTAGTGAAACCGCCACAAGTTAATCAAGACAATCACAACTCGCGCGCGGAGTAGCTGTTACTGTTTTGGCCATAAAATCTTCATACGAACTCGGATTTTGGTGATTCAAGAGGCCACGGAATTGGGACGAAAAGATCTACAATTTGGTGAAAAAGGGGAGCTGACGCCATCACTTGTTAAGGCTGACGCCGTCAGATCGATGCGGACAGAAAATCAGCTATAAATACAACATCACAACTTCATTATTTGTAAGCCCTAAACCCTAAGTCCGATTCTAGGGTTTAGGTAGGTGTTTTTCCAGCAACTTAGAGGGTTTCAATCATTTCATAAACATCAAATATTGGTTTGTTGATTCTAACTTAATTATGTCTTTCATTATTGTGGTTGTTTGCCCTTCATTGATCATGCTTTGCTAATTCACCTTGTGTCTATTTATTATTGTGTGAAACTTGTATTTAATTAATTAGATCTTATTGATTCCTTGTTGATGTATGTGTCTATCGTCATCAATAAAGGTGTGACACTTCAATAGATCTAATTGGTTTAGCTTATGATTCTTGTTTCCTATTGTCTCTTGTTTGATTGGGTGATATCGATGTTAGGCTTAAGAAAATTGGCTAACCTCCTATACGGTAACTTGCTTGAACATCTTAAGAAACATGAACCAATGCGTACTAGGTTTATTTGGTTGTATTTAATGCATGAGCGAATTCTAGTGATCCCATGTTAGGAGCTTCTTAGCCGGCTCGACATAGGAGTGAAGTAGGAGCTTATAGAGTTGGGGAAGTACGTACGCCACCCCACGAATGGTATTAAGGAATACAACCCGTCAATTAAAACAAGGTGTGACAATTCAATAGGTAGAATTGGATAGCTAGCAAGGAGTAATACATCATAAGCAGATACGCTTCACTTCCCTTGTAGAACCCTAGTTTACTTTCCTGCACATTAGTTTAATTAATAGCTTTTGGGTTAGTTGATTAGAAACTAATTCCGCCCCTTCTTCCAAAACCAGATATTTTTACTTGCTTTCCATAAAATTTAAAAAATACAAAAAAGAATCATCCCTCACCTCTAGACCTAGTAGATAAATTTCAATCCTAACGAACACTATTCTTTGAGTTGAACGATCAATCCCCCGGTACTTGCCACTTCACTATACTACATCGGTCAGGTACACTGCCTGGTGGGGATTGCAAACTTCTCAAGATCTCTTGAGAGGTAAAACCTGTTGTAGGGTTGCAAAACCACGCATCAAGTTTTTGGCGCCGCTGCCGGGGAATAGTTATTGTTTAGGTTGAATTTTTATTTTGTTAGGTCTACTCATTAGATTCCTATCTTAGTGAGATTTTTATTTTCTTTTTATTAGCTTTCTTGTAGTCTATCTTTTTCTTTGTGCCCTTTGTTTGTAAAACCATTTTCACTTGTCACTATGGCGGATGAAATTCCATTTAGATCATTGACAATAGATGAACAATTATACTTCACCAAGAGATATGTTTCCTATCATTCCTATGAATTGTTTTGTGATCTTTGTGATATCCAAATGAAGTTGGGGGTAAGGTTAGATGGGTTTAATGAATTCTATGCATGTGATGATTCTCTTAGACGATCGTTATCTGGATCAATTCCTTTTAGTAAGACCCTTTGGATGAATTTTGAGAAAAGCTTCCTAACCATGACCCATAAGTGGAACGAATTGACGGATTCGTATGAGCAAGAAGACCAAGTTTCTAAGGACATGGACTTAGAGTCAAACCAAGATTCTGAGATGGTTAGAGTTGAGCCATCTAGCTGCATGTCATGTTTAGGCACCACCATAGTACATGATGAACACATAGGTGATCTTACTGTGATGGAGGATATAGTAGACAACCCAACAAACGTTAGTATAAGTCAATTGACCACAAATTCCAAGGATCATGAAACAAGTTTGTCTGGGGATGACTATTTTGGGATACCTAAGTGGATGTCATGTAACACCATAGTACAAAACAAACACATAGGTAATCTAGATAAAATGGAGGATGAGGTGGATAATCCAAACCCACAAAGTACCCCACAAGTCCTACCATCATTTGAGGCACCCACACCGCCCGTGACTTACCTGGAAGAAGTAGAAGAGACTTTAGGAATCCCGATGGAGGTAGAATCCTTAGACCAAGCACCACTAGAGGATATAGGTTTGAATACTTATAGTGATAACCTTACTCTTAGTTCTAGGGAATTTCCTAGTGTTGATGAACCGGAACCTCAACCTTTACACAACTTTCCATCCTTAGATACATTTCTAGGAGACAAAAGAGGAACCGACCCACCCATCAACCCATATTATCTGGGTAGTTTTCGGATGAAGGAAGCCATTCACTCACCCCCTTCACCTCACGTGGCATATTTCCACCCTAAGGGTGTGTATCGCTACTTTCACCCACACTTAATCCTAAGTGTAGGGAAAACCTCCCTATTTCTGTTAAATAAGGGTAGAGTCAGGCTCGTGACTCGAACAAAAACAAGCGCTTCTTGGGAGGCAACCCATGTTTTTAATTGTTTGATGTTTTTATTTTATTTGTTTGTTTGTGTCATATATGCTTAATCATAATTGTTTAATTTTCATGTTTCGAATAATTTGTGAAAATGCTTTATCTTGTTTTTAACCTCGTCTTAATTGCATATAAAGGTATTTTACAAAAAGATAAGTGTAGGAAAGTTTATATTTTGTTAAAAAGAACAAAATTCGAACATGGAAAATTCACAATTCATGATTAGCATGTATTCTATCTTGTTTATGTGTCAATACTTGTGGACATGTTTTATGAGTCCCTATTTGTAAGTCATCCCGCAAGTATCCTATCCTTTTATTGCTTTGTTTTGTTTTTATTTCTAAGTCTGGAAATACATCTAGTTGTGGTTTTTCTTTGTTCGGTTTGATGCTTTGGTTTTTGTGTTTGTTGGTTACAGGTATTATTGGATAAGAAGATGTACATGCAACACATCAAGAGGATGATTATATTTCTGGAGTGAAGCTTATCATGTTCATTCTCTTGGAGGGAGATTTAACCATATTATCACATCATCCATACCGAGCGAATCAGGGGAGTATTAGTTTCTTCCATTCTCATTTATTTTTACTTTTACATCTTTTGTCTAGAACATTGGGGACAATGTTCGGATTAAGTGTAGGGAGGGTAAATTAGGATGCCTTAGAAACTACAACTTCGCTTGATTTTTGTTTTGTTTAATAGTGAATGTGTAATAAAGCCAAGAGAAATATTGGTTAGGGCAATTTTAGCACCAAATTTAAAATTTTTTACAACATATAGGAGTGAAACTTTGATTTTAATAAGCGTCTCATGGATAGGGAATTGTATGACTAGCACAAAAACCATACCACTCAAAAATTTCCACCCCAAATATGTGAGGTTCGCCTTTAGATCTTTAGGAAAAAGCATTCATTGTTGGTGCTTATGAGTGTACCGGTAGTTTATAGATTCCAGAACTTGCGTTTGTGATGCATACCGAGACCGCTAGTGAGACTACATTCGTGTAGTTAGGATTGACTACATGATAAGAGGCATTAGGATTAACCCATTGTTTTACACATGTGTTTTTGTTATAATTACTTTGGCTACATTGGTCAAGTAATTCTCCCACACCCTTTGCGTTGT
This sequence comes from Artemisia tridentata subsp. tridentata, assembly GCA_021014915.2. Taxonomy (NCBI): domain Eukaryota; kingdom Viridiplantae; phylum Streptophyta; class Magnoliopsida; order Asterales; family Asteraceae; genus Artemisia; species Artemisia tridentata. The sequence continues at coordinate 220,460,399 of CP139509.1, forward strand.
ACTCATTTTTAGTACACGATACCCCTAGTACACCCCTCAGAGCCTATCTTTTCGTTTCTAACTTTAAGCATTTTACTTAAAGTAAGAATTTGTTTACACCCCACTTAAATGTACACCCAAATCGCCTTAGCCTACCTTGTGTGCACTCATCTTTAGTGCATTATTGTGACAACATTTGTTTCAACCCTTAGTTAATTATCTAATTGATTACATGGTTGCTAAGTCGAGTCATATCCTTGTACATATTGTTTTGGGACGATTGGGATTTATTGGTAAAGTACTAGTGTAATGGAGTAATGGGGAAGAACATCATTTATTACCCCCATATGTACGTTAATATTTTAAAGTACTCCAAATGTTTCGATTATCTTGATTCGAGTCATTAGAATAATTTTATGTAAAGTATTTAAAAGTTCAAGTGTAGGGATGGTACAAAGAATCCCTAGTAATGTATTGTTTTGGATGGTAGGGCAAGAGTGTATGCAAAAAAAAAAAAAAAAAAAAAAAAAAAAAAAAAAGAAGAAAAGCAAAAGCATACGGACTACCATCCGCCTCTATCTTTTATTTATGTTTTGTTTTGTTTTATGTTTATTAGTTCGTGATTAGTTTAAGTTGAGTCGAGTCTTGGCTTAGCAATGCCTCATTCTACATGTAATTGACCAAGATGATTGACTTGCCACCAGTAAAAATATCCTTTATCCAACAAACCGTGTTCTCCTTATACCTAAACCTAACGTTATAACCCTTTGTAAAGACCTCTTTGATAGTTTATCCTAGGTGCTTACGCCAATGTGGTGGAGGTTTTGATCCTTTCCCAAGCCTATGGTAATCTATTTGCTATGACAGGTAATGAGTGATATTTCTCCATTTTCATATATAAATTTAAAACACCCGAGGGATGAGAGTATCCAAACACTTAATGTGAGGTGCTAGTGTATAATTTCCGTGCTTGTTTTGACTAAGGTGGAACGATCATTTGTTGTAATTACTTTTATATTAATGTTAAATGACCCCTAATTTGTATTTTGATGGGTGGAAAAGCTCATTTGCTTGAGGACAAGCAAATCCCAAGTGTAGGGATATTTGATGAAGCGAAAAGTGTACCGCTTTTAGGGGGTCATTTAAGCCCTAATCCGCGATTATATGATCAAATATTGCCCTAAATCGTTTCTTTTCTCATTTTAGGTACTTGGGACGTGATTTCTGGAATATGAAGCATTTTGGAGCTTTTTGGACGTTTTTATGCTCAAGAATGAAGAAAACAAAAAGACCAAGGAAAGTCAGGATTTTACACCTGACGGCGTTAGGCTTTGGATGCTGACGCCGTCACTTGAAGATGAAAGTGGTGGAATTATACACGTGACGCACCAGAAAGTTTTACATTGGAAGTCTGACGGCGTCACGCTTTGTGACGCCATAGGTGGTCACGGTTTAATTTAAAGAGAGACGGCCCAGAAGATCTTGAAGGTGACGGCGTCAGGACTCATCCTGACGATGTCAGATGATATATAATGACGGCGTCAAAGTATTCTTACATGAGAAGGAACCTTAGTGAAACCGCCACAAGTTAATCAAGACAATCACAACTCGCGCGCGGAGTAGCTGTTACTGTTTTGGCCATAAAATCTTCATACGAACTCGGATTTTGGTGATTCAAGAGGCCACGGAATCGGGACGAAAAGATCTACAATTTGGTGAAAAAGGGGAGCTGACGCCGTCACTTGTTAAGGCTGACGCCGTCAGATCGATGCGGACAGAAAATCAGCTATAAATACAACATCACAACTTCATTATTTGCAAGCCCTAAACCCTAAGTCCGATTCTAGGGTTTAGGTAGGTGTTTTTCCAGCAACTTAGAGGGTTTCAATCACTTCATAAACATCAAATATTGGTTTGTTGATTTTAACTTAATTATGTCTTTCATTATTGTGGTTGTTTGCCCTTCATTGATCATGCTTTGCTAATTCACCTTGTGTCTATTTATTATTGTGTGAAACTTGTATTTAATTAATTAGATCTTATTGATTCCTTGTTGATGTATGTGTCTATCGTCATCAATAAAGGTGTGACACTTCAATAGATCTAATTGGTTTAGCTTATGATTCTTGTTTCCTATTGTCTCTTGTTTGATTGGGTGATATCGATGTTAGGCTTAAGAAAACTGGCTAACCTCCTATACGGTAACTTGCTTGAACATCTTAAGAAACATGAACCAATGCGTACTAGGTTTATTTGGTTGTATTTAATGCATGAGCGAATTCTAGTGATCCCATGTTAGGAGCTTCTTAGCCGGCTCGACATAGGAGTGAAGTAGGAGCTTATAGAGTTGGGGAAGTACGTACGCCACCCCACGAATGGTATTAAGGAATACAACCCATCAATTAAAACAAGGTGTGACAATTCAATAGGTAGAATTGGATAGCTAGCAAGGAGTAATACATCATAAGCAGATACGCTTCACTTCCCTTGTAGAACCCTAGTTTACTTTCCTGCACATTAGTTTAATTAATAGCTTTTGGGTTAGTTGATTAGAAACTAATTCCGCCCCTTCTTCCAAAACCAAATATTTTTACTTGCTTTCCATAAAATTATAAAAAATACAAAAAAGAATCATCCCTTACCTCTAGACCTAGTAGATAAATTTCAGTCCTAACGAACACTATTCTTTGAGTTGAACGATCAATCCTCCGGTACTTGCCACTTCACTATACTACATCGGTCAGGTACACTGCCTGGTGGGGATTGCAAACTTCTCAAGATCCCTTGAGAGGTAAAACCTGTTGTAGGGTTGCAAAACCACGCATCAATGTGATAAAAAGGTCGGGATATCCATAAACTTTGCATATTGTCATGGCATCTAAATAATTCTGCATCATATATCTTGGGCTCCCGGTAAATGACGATGGTAATATAACTTTTTTACCTCGTAACATGACACCAGAATCTTCTTGTTCTGCCAGTTTTGCGAGCTTAGAGTATGTCTCACTTCTCAAATCCTTCTGTTGTTTTTTAACAAACGACATCCTTTCAGATTCAACCATAGTGTACGCATCAACGATAAATTGTTGGCACAACCTCCTTGCATTGAGTATCATCGAGAAAACACCTTTCCTTTCTTGAAGTCGATACGCAAAATACTCTCTCATCGTTACTCGTGTTTTCTTGTTTGTTGGTGTATGATCAGTAACACCTACATGGTATATATCTGTCCAGTAACCATCTTCTGCATACGGGAACAACAATGGGTATTGTAACGCCAAATATGATGGGTGCAATTCACTGATCCTTTTAAGACCGCCTTCTTTTAAGTGTAAAATAATGTCTCTTTTATTAGTTGTTGCGTCAAAATCCCCTACTATCAGACCTCCAATTTCATCAGCTGTAGGTAGGTTGTAATTTCTGCCATTTCGCTGTCTTGTACCGATAAGGCGCATCCTGTATTTGTTTTCGTCATTTCTCCTGACCAACCGTTCTCCAGCCATTCTTAACTAACCTACTAATGGATTGATAATATCCAGCATGTCGCGTAAATCAACAGTCAATTGGTGGTCTACAATATAGTTGCTCGATGTTGACGTGCTGTCAATAGTGCTGTGTAAAAGTAACATAATTATATTAACATTCTATTGTTTATCTGATGAATGCACTATCAATTAAGGGTGTCATACCTGACGTTATTAATTCTATTCTGTATTTCATCCTTTGAGTCGTAAATATATTGTTGCGCAAAAACAGGTTTTTTATTTCCCTCTGGCAACAAACTCCCCATTCTATGGTAGTTTTCCCCTTGTATCCTGTAACAATAGGCTCCATACCCTTGATTAACATATGTGTCCTGCTTTGCACCCATGGACGTGAATGCAAACATCGAATTGTATCGCCTAATGTTATCAACGAAATCTTTGCTTTTTGGATGTTCACCAACCATAAGTTGCCTCAACAATTCAGGTGGATTCTTAACTTCATTTCCTAATTTTACTTTGCCTCTTCCACATCATATAGAGTATGACTCTTCGCATGTAGACGGTGAGCCCACCATAACCTCGGCATGCCATAATAGTGCGTCACACGATTGGCATGTGAAAATAGGATCCCCGTGGTCAAAATAATCTGTAAAGAAAAAACAGATTAACTGTTTTTTTTTATAAAAAATACAAAGGTATTTTTTGCTGGAACGAAATGTTGTTTTTACAGGGGCTTGTCTAATGGCTGTACCATTGGATATGCCTTTAAATGATTTTTTTTGTGCTTCTTGATTGTTGGCACAGCCTGTAGTTTTTAAACCCTCACGTCTAGGTATTTTCTGCGCGGTTGTTTTTAAGTTGTCCTGTAGCCTATGTGACCTGCGTTTTGGAGTATGCACACCAGATTCAATTGTTCCCGGATATCTGACCTCTTTAGGCAGCGCTGCAACAAATGTGAGTGAATTAAAATATATCAATAAAAGTATTGCTTAATTTTCTGACGAGGGAATGATAAGTTTATTACGTGTTTTGGTCGCGTCTTTGAATGGCCGCCCCTGTGTCTCTTTGCCGGTACTGGAATTTCACAGTTTGTTTGTTGGTTGATTCCTTCTAGTGTTGATCTGGTTTGAGACGGTGTGCGAGTTGGACGCACGTTGAAATCACCTGTATCTGCCGTAAATTGGGGATGAATTAATGTATTTTTAAAAATGTCATTCTAAACAAATATAAGGTGTATACATCGCGTTGCTTAAAATAAGCTAATTGAATTACCTGCTTGGATTGGATATAGGAGTGGCCGGCCGATGTGTCCAGGTGTTATTGTTCTCTTTTGAGAAGGTGTGCGAGTTGGCCGTATGCTTAAATCTATGTTATCTGGTGTAGTTTGAAATTGCATTAATATAATTAAACAAATACAATTGTAGACAAATATACGTTTTAAACATCATGCTGGGTAGTTTTAATAATTATGTTACCTGTTTGTACTGGATATTTTGTTGGCCGGCCTATGCTTTCAGATATTGTTCTTTTAGTTTGAGAGGGCGTGCGAGTTGGCCGTATACTGAAATCACTGGTATCTGGCGTAAGGTGAATTCACACAAATATAGTATTATAGTTAAACAAATGTAATTTGCAAGTACAATAAGGTTGTAAATATCATATTACATAGTTATAGCTATGTGAATAACCTTTTTGTATCGGATACACAAGTGGCCGGCCTATATGTGTGCTTGTTTTTTATTGCTTTTGCTTCTTTCTTCCTAGAGGTTGGAGTGCAAAATCATTTGACATAGTTGTCATGTTGGTGATGTAGCAACTATAATGTAAAGGTGTCTTTGATGTATATGATACGAAATGGTTAAAGAAATTAAGTATATGCTTAATTTCTATATAATTCGTAGAATAAAATGAATATGTTTCAAAATTGATCAAAATTTGATATTCCATAATTATAGGTTACTATATGATCATCTATTACTATATAATAGCATATATGATAGCAAAATATAACTATATTTAAAACATATTATGCTTTAAATATAAACGTTTTTTTTTTTTTTAAATTTATATTGGGTGATTATCATAAATATATACATATACTTTTATTATCATCTCTTAATAAGAGCAAATCGGTTGATTTTAGTAAGTAATATAACTTTATGGTTTTGGTTTGTGATTATCATAAATATATACATATACTTTTATTATCATCTCTTAATAAGAGCAAATCGGTTGATTTTAGTAAGTAATATAACTTTATGGTTTTGGTTTGGCCGATTATTTTTATTTTTTAATTTAGGTGTCTATACTAAATACATGTATGATTTCATGTCTATATTTTTATAAGTATAGTTTGGTTACCTTTCTAAATGAATATGGTTTTTATTATAGTCAAAGATTGTGATTATAATATACAAAAAACATGTTTTTATATTTTATATTCTACAACTTAAGCTTTAGATAAAAAACGTGAATCATTATAATTTCCTTAATTTGTTGAATGAATATGTGTTGCACTATATAGAAGTGATAAGAATTTTTATAAATAACATTACAATCAAGCAGTTAGTATCAAATTTACGATTATAAACCTATAACACCAAAGGTTAAACGTGCCATACATGTTCATTCAATAAAATTAAAATTTTAAACAAACAAAACGACAAAAAAATTGTTCATGGTGACAATAGAATTCCAAAACAGTTAGATTTCAAAACAGATATAACATATCAAATTAAACTTTATCTGATGAGAATGCCAGATGGAGTTCATCGTAAGAATAGACTTCTAACTTTTGTTTCTTCCTCCTTTGTCTCCTAACAGGCTTAAATTCTCTCAAAAACTGCTTATATTTTCTCCTCTGCTCTTTCATTCTTGCCTCTTCATCCTTGATTTGCTCCCACTTCCTTTTTTTAATGGCTTGCCTCTCCGAAACCATCCAATCATAGATAGACTCTATGCTTTCTTCCACCTCTTCACCATGGTTACCTTGTACTTCAACTACATGGATATTCAGGCCATTTTTAAAACATGAACACAACATTGGAAAACTGTATTTCAGAAAAACTAATATATGTTTGTTTACCTTTGTTTTCACGCGTTTCTTTCACTTTCCTTGATGCAACATCATTCGACCTGGTGTAAAGACGATATTAGCATTCATTATTTTGTGAAATACATGAAATCTTAACATACATTAGTTATACACTTAGTAGGTTTACCTTGGAGCCATTTTCATATTGTTGCAAAACAGAATAGGCGTGCAAAGATCAGCAGTTTTTTTTTTTACTTTGATAATTAATTTGCATTTTATTTTAGGATATACATATATATTTTAAAAATATATGTATATGATTGTGTTTAGGTTTTGAAAGAAACATGAATAAGATATCTTATTAACATATTTTTTTTTAATTTTTATTGTGTTTAATCCACATATACGTACATAAATTGAATTACATTTAGATTATAAGCATGTTTTTAGATTTTGTTTATATGGTCAAATATATATTAAAAGAGAAAAGAGTTGTGTGCAAAAACATTCATGTAAATTGTGTAAAAATTGTACCAAACAAATTAGTAAAAATCAAACATTGTGTATGGAAAAAACTACTAAAACAACTTAGTTAAAATCATTCATCTTCATGGCATTACTCTCCTCCTCGCGAGCACCGGACTTGGCTTGAGCACACAGATCTAACAGCAAATCAAGCAATGCCCGATGTCTTTCTTGCGTTTTTTTCAAAGCATCAAGCGAATCTAATGCGACCCCACGGTGTCCTAATGCTTCCATGTCAGCTATCATAACTTGGTTCTTCGCCATCACCCTCCTGAGATGCTCACGGAAAGCGTGTATCAATTTTGCACATGCCGAGTCCTCATCTGCCTGCTGCACAAACCACACGCGCATACAATCATGCAACTTGGACGAGCCTGCAATTTTCATTAGATCATATAAAATTTGGAATTGCGCCATTGGAAACATTATGCAAGCTGATTTACATCTTTCATTGTATATTTATTGTATTTAAATACTAAACGGCGTCTACATACATTTAAACTTTGGTAATTATCTTATACCCTAGAAATATGATATACACAAATCATTTCCGGATATAACTTTATATTTAAAACACAATGATAAAATTTAATTAACATATATGTTTATATCTTGTTAAAAAAATGTATGCTATTAAATAGTAATAGATAGATATGGAATACAAAATTTTGTTTAAATTTAAGTGGTATTCATTATAGATTATACAATTTTTTAACAAATTAAACATATTCAATCTCTTTCAACGACCATTTGTTATATAAACAACTTTATCGAATTTACAATATAGTTGATTCATTAGTAGCAAGGTAACTATATCAAGTGATTTTGCAATTAGACCGAGAGGATAACCAAAGCGAAAAAGAACCACAAACAAATACTTTAAACATTATTAGTATTAACAATTTCTTAATAGACTCAATTGTTTATTGCATGTGATGTGGAATATTGTTCGTTTATAATAACAACTGTAAATAAAAATTAAAAATTCATATAAACAAAACATCGAGTATCCTAAAACTATTGGAAATGGTATGCATGGCCTTTTAAAAACTAAGTTTATTCACGTAAATAGAAAATATAAGAGGACATGTAAACTGTAGATAGATTGCTCCAAAAAATAAGGGTAAACACACAATAAAATGTGAGTTGTAGATAAATAGTTCAAAAAGAATAATCATAAGCACACAATAACATGTGAGGTATATGAGAGTTGTAGATAAATTGTTCAAAGGTTATTTTTAAAAATGTAAAGAGACATCAATCATCCTCTTGCTTTTCTTGTTCATCAGAGTCATTAGCTTGTAATCTATCATCCAATGCTGCAGGGACACCATTGTCGTCGCACGTCATGTCTTTGTGTTCATCATCAGATCGGCTAAGAATATCGTCAGTGGCATCACCGTACACTGATGGGGTATCATCTACTATGTCTACAGATGGAATTACATCTTCACCTGTGGGTTCCTATTACATTTTGCAAAAGAAGTAAACGTTTATATTGTATGGTTGGGTAAATTTCAATTGTGGTAAAGGGCATTTAAAAATAAAATGCACACTACCTCATTTATATCATCAGATCGTGTTTCGGATTCATCATCAGAACACACAGAATCATACTCTAAATCTTCATCTTCCTCATCGTCATCCTATTTTATATTATGCACAACGATTAGTATACATTTGTCTGCAGGCATGTACCATTACTAAATATATCAAAACAACTAATAACAAAACCTGTTCTTCCATGAAACCATTTTTGAAATAGTTGATTGTATCAACATCTTCGGTCACCTTTTCCGCTCGATATGTGTAACTGTTATTGTCATGGTTAAATTCAGAGAAATTTTTTTTGAAGAGATACTTCCTGCCAATAATTTGATTTAGGACATCTGGAAAGTATTGTTCCGTGTCCATGCCCTCTCATTCCATGATTTCCCATGCTGTTGTATGTGTCATTTTATGCAAACTTTTGTCAAAAATCACGACCTGTGCTGTACCACTATGGTCAAATATGCGTGCAATGATTTTCAACCTACAAATATATAAATTTATCATTAATTGTAAACTGTTCAAACATTTTGCATTATTTATTCCACGTTTAAGGATAGTTCCAAAATAATTTTATATAAAGGATGTTTTACATACCTAGACGCAACTGCATACGTTTCCCCATGATTTTTGCAATGCCACAACTGCTTTTTATTCCTTGTTCCCGAGTTCCTTTTTGAAACAATTGGCGTTACTCTGGTATTGCACGTTTTGCAACCCGTGTAAACCCAACCATCCTCACGTTGTATACTATGCACCGTTGCATAAACTACACAGTGTGATTCCTGTATTCAAATACAAAACCATATATAAACATTACTAACGCAGTCTTAATTAGTAATTCAATTAAATTTATATTACATATCGAATAACAAATTTTGACTCACCGGCTCAATAGTTCGAATGGTTCCAACAACTCTCTTTACACAACCGTGCATAAACTCCGCAGGTTTAACAACATGATTATCAATTGAATGCTCCCCAATTTTGAATTCATCCGCATTGTACCCATCCTGCTCCTCATACCTGTACAGTGTATAATTAAGTTTCTTAATATATTTAACATGTCCTCAATCAACAAACTAAAAAACATATGTACAACATCGTTGTGATAACCTTTTCCGGAAAGACAACAATTGTGGAACATCCCTGTTTATAAATATTCTCGTGCCAAACAAAGCATTGTGTATTGACGGCTTGTCTGTGTCACAAAACAAATAGAAACAATTTTAAAAGGTATTAATATGGATTAAATAATTTCTTTTGTGCCAATTTTTCAATACATATTTCTAAAAACTCACTATCCCAATATTTCACTTTTGCCAACATCAAAAGAATGTCTATATGACCAAGCTCATCACGCTTGTTGTCGTAGTCATTCCACATTAATGCCCAATTATCCCAAAATGTACAATCAACTCTTAAAGACCTGCACAACACAGAATAAAATCAATATATGGATACAATAGCACACTATTTTGTATACATTATTTTAATTGATCAAGAGTGTGTAAAATATAGTTACTCGGCGTCCTCAAGAACAATTTTCCTGCGCAACTTATGACCACCGGAACTGTTCACGTTAACTATTTTACCAATGGCTACAACTGTACCAACAACATCTGGAAAAAAAAAAGGTGTTTATCAAATTTCACAACTAAAATTTTCAATAATATCAAATGATATTATTACTGTTTATATAAACACGTACCAACACAATCATGATCGTGATACTCATTGTCTGTATCGAGGATACTCGAGAATGGCTCATTAATGAACCCAATAAAGTTATCATCGATGTGATCAATCCGGGTAACCTCGGTTCCCTTGTAAAAACATATTTTCCACTGGTTTGGTAACAAAGGTAATCGTCCAGCATTTTCAGCTACCCCAAAATTAGAGATTATGTAACACTGACCCTCTTGTAAAAGAGGTTCAAACTTAAACATAAACTCCTTTTTGATATAAATTTGGATACGATTTGATTGTTTATACAAACCAAACATTAGTGATACATACTAAATATACTCAAATATAAATATCTAATAACTAAACTGAAGTTACCTCCTCATCCTGGAAAACACAATCGAGACTATAAGGATCATGTTCTTCGTTAAGTCTATGTGAATGCCATACGGATACACACCTTCCTTTAATAGCCATGTTTACATTCATCGGATTTATATCTTTAATGAGAATCATATTCCGTTCTTTCATTACTAAACATGTAAATCAAAGTTATATTCTTTTTTTAATGCATAAAAATCATATTTTATAATTGAACAACAATTTTAAACAAACCTGTTGTAGAACTTTTAACACTGGACATGTTTCTCTCATTGTTTTTTCTTGGGTGAGAATTGCCTCCTATAGATACATAAAGAAATCTCTACCATGTAATTTATATAAAGCAAATGATTCAAAATTGTGGTCACTTATAGCATTAATAAAAAACCTGATGGAACTTTTCCATAATACGATATAGATTTCTTGTTCATATGTGAGGGTGCAGACGAAGATGCTACCCGGTGTCTCAAATCATTTTGCTGGTGTTTAATGTATGTAAGTCCTTTAGATTCAAAGCTTGACATTGTTTTCCCTAGCAACAATGATAAAATAAATTTATGTATAACATGCATTAATAAAGGATTGTGGTCTTAAAAACAAATATTCATACCTGGCCGATGTCCATAGTTGGAAGAATCATTGTTAGAATTTTCATACACGGATCGTGTTTCAACATGTGTTGACTGACTAACGTCTCTTCTCTTAAGGCGTTTATTAGATACTGTTATTTAATGAATACATATCAAACACGGTTTAAGATATACAAACACGAACAATTAGTATATTATAACCACGCTTTATACTATTAAAACAACTAATCCAAAAACATATTACCTTTATGGATTAGATGTGACCCAGAGGACGATGAGCTGCTTCCAAAACTTCTCTTTGTTGGTGGTTTAGACACTGAAATTCGCAACAACATAACAATTAATTATATATAAACACATAGTATTATTGTTCTAGTTATTGTGTGATTTAAAATTCTACCTTTAGATTGAGCGACAGCATCAGAAATTGGTACCTCGGATCTCCGACCCGGTGTATCGCTTTCAAATACCGAATTTTCATACATAGATGATGAATCTCGTTGGTCCAAACCTTTACGTGAAAATAATAACATAGTAGCACAGTATAAACACCAAAAAATCAGAGAATAGACAACAAAATAAGTCTATTATTATATGAAAAGCTATTCTAAATATATCATAGATTAAAAACATTGCTGAATCAAGCATATATCTGATGTTAATCTAAAAGTTATAAATTAAGCAACACATGCCCAAATCTTATGCCTGATATATTCAACATATATGTAAAAACTATGTATAGTCCATGTAATCAAAAGATTGAGCAAGTTAATACCGGTTGATTGTATAACAACATCTGAGTCATGGCTGCCAGTTTGTCTGCCTGGTGTCTCGGACTCATGATGTGGAGGTTTACCTGATACGGAATCATACAGTTATATGGTAGAATAAACCAAACCAATGTAGGATGCATGTAACGATATAAAACAACAACGTACCTTGCGACGAAGAAGTTTTAGCATTTTTCTTCTGCATGGTACTAATCTTGTTTCCTTTAGTAGCTATAATCAATCAAAAAAATATTGTAAACTAAAACATTATATTCATTATAAAACAACACAATTAAAAACAGAATAACAATAGAAATATATTGCTTGTTAAAAAACGAAAACTCAATGAATCAAATGTGCTATTGAACTATACATTCTGAAGAGGTACTTGTGATCTGCTTGGCTGACCCTCGTGTGAGCCTCGTAGAGTGCCTTTGATGGTGCATGATGCAATATACGTTTGATGCAATATAGGTTTATATGAATACTGAAAATAACTGATCTACATCCATAAGTATATATAGTGTCAAATAAGGGGATGATATTAACCAAAAAAAATTTTAAATAATGATAAAATAAAAATAAACAAATAATTATTTTAAATATGGGAACTAAAGATTTGTGCAAATTACATTCTATACTTATCTTCCAAATCAAATATATGATATTTAAAATTTGTATGATATATCTAAAAAATCGGAAAAAATTCTTAATAAATCCGACATATACTCTAATTTTTGAATATCATATATTTTAAAAAATAAACGTATCTTGTTAAAAAAGTCATTGTATACAATAAACTAAAAAAACAAAAATTCCGAAATTAACAATGACCAAGAAACACATATATAATTTTTTGGATGATATAACTCAAAAAATAATTTGGCCCAATGGTAATGTCGTTAATATACATGCAACCTTATAATCAACCAAAGTTCGAATCCACCAATATAAGTTTTTTATATAACAATTCGGATTTAATAAACATAAATTTCGGATTTAATAAATATTCCGAATTTTATTTACACTAAAACACTGCTTAGGTGGCATTAATGGCCGCTTACTGGGCAATCCAGCTGCTTATTCATCAATCAGGCTGCTTACTGGGCAATCTTTTATTTGATGACGTCATGTCCATATTGTAATATATATTATGTAGATATATATTATATATATATATATATTAAAGGATTACTTTTGACACTATGATATGAACAATTAATATAAACCTTTGCTTTGAACCTTTGATATGAACCTTTGCTTTGAACCTTTGATATGAACCTTTAACATTTGGACTTTGATACGAACCTTTGACATTTGGACTTTGATTATGACTCTTTGATGACTTAGACATTTGACTTTGATATGATATGACATTTGAACCACTTGAATTGGAAACTTGACTTGAACCACTTGATACATATTTGGACACTTGATACTTGACCTTGACCCACAGTTTGAGACATAACTAGGCATGAGGGTTTCATGTCCATGTCATTGATGCACCGAATGACTCTAGGGCAGGAGAGTGATGACCTGTCCCATCCCTGACTTGATTTGATTTGTTACGTAGAGGCAGACTTTGGCCACCTGGGGCGTATGGATGCATCCTAGATTTGTTATTTGATTCGAGTTTGTTATACTTGGTGACTGATGGTGTGTGCGATACACATCTTTCACATCTTGGGAGCTCATGACTCCACCCTTTGGAGGTATCCCCTCATATTGCATTTGGTACCGAGGTCTCCCCTCCGTACACCTTGATATTTGATTATTTGATTTGATTTGGGCTCGTAGTGGATTACTGTTTCCTTTACCTTATAACCTTGTACTTAGTATTCCGAGGTCACCCCTCCGGATACATACTTGAATTGATACTTGACTTGACTTGATATGACTTGGGCTCAGGTTAGGATTATTGTTCCCTTTTCTCTTATCTATTGTAACTATTTCTTAACTCTTGATATATCTGCATAACCTTTTATTTTTCTTTCTTTCCTAACTCTTGTTATACCTTGCATTGTTTCACTTACTTTACTATCCTATTATTACTGCTTGTTACCTTTATATCTGTTCACTGGGCTTTTTAAGCTCAGCCGCATTTCTTTTCCTGTGGCAGGTTTTAGTTTGGAAGCTGGGTATGAGTGGAGAGTACCTTGGACTTAGAAGAACTTACTAGCTATTATGGATTAGAGATGACTAGAAGAACTTATATTTAGACTTAGTAATTTATTGTATTTCTCATTTGTAACCTTGTAGTTTCATATTTTCTCTTGTAACCATTGGAATTCATTTTGTATTATTTATATCATATGCTTGTGTTTGCTTTGATATGTCACCATTATTGTGACATCTCTACCCTTGTCGGGTTGGGGTGTTACAATTTATGGTATCAGAGACCAGGCTGACGACTTGTAATACATCAACCCTTGACCTGTGAGTTTTGGACCATTAGGCTTCCACTGTAAGAACATAGGAGAACACCTTGAGAACTTGCTTTAGGATTTCTTAATATGAACTTAAGCTTTGACCAGTGAGGAATGGGTAGACTATAAGGCACTTGTTTAAGTATCATTGCTTCCGCATCACTCTGATTCGTGCCTTGCTTTTGGTTAAAGCCTGTTGAGATCACTTTTGGAGATTGAAAGCTTATGCTTTGCACCACCTAAGATTTGAAACCTAAATAAATCTTGAAGGCATTGAGAATTGCATAGTAATTGCCTGACACTATTTGATCCTTATCTTCAGATTCCGACTCTGACCTCTGATCCTTTGTTAATCATTTTGATGCCTCTTCGGGCATTCTGAGAATCTCCATGGCGATAACGTACTTGATACATTCTGTTATTTGTCTCTTGCTTTTGATAAACATCTATGAATCTTCCGACGCTATTTAATTTCGTCTTATCCATCTCTGTCTGTTAGGAATATGAATATTCAGCAGAAGACTCGGTCACCCCGAGTACTTATTAGATCATCATAGCTCATAGGATTGTTAGTAATATTATTAGTAGCTTAGTTATTAATTAGTATTGTGGAGTGGGTCGGGTCTTTACCCTCTGTCAGCTCGCTCCACAGTCCACTAGGGACATATTATGTAGGACTATATATACTCCCTTCCCACCCATGGGAAGGGTTGGACCTTTCACTTCAATCTAATACACATTTGTTTCTCTCTCTACAAAGGCTCCCAACTTCTTTCTATATCTCTCTAGTTCTTGACAAACCGATCCATAAACTAGCCTCATACTTGTGTTTCTTGCATAGTGAATACCCAACAATTGGTATCAAGAGCCATGGTTAGGTCCATGAGAGTTGGTATTCACGGATTTGTGTAGTTTGTGAGGTGTTTACTCTTGGGTCGATTTGTAGTTTTCAAGATTTTTTTTTGGTTCGGCTTGATTAGTAGCATACATTTCATTTTGTGCTTTGTTTAGTGATTAGAGGTTGTTTTATCTTGTATTTGTGTAGTTCTTTAGGCTTTTTCTTGGTTAGATTTGTAGTTTTTTAAGTTTTTTTGTTCGGTTTGATTAAGTAGCATAAATTTCATCTTTGTACTTTGTTTAGTGATTAGAAGTTGGTTTTCTTTGTACTTTCTAGCTTAAGAATAGTATTAGAGTGGTATTTGTGTTTGGATTCACAGATCTAAGAACGGTGTGGTGATTTTGGGAAAATTCGTGGGTTGTAGTTGAGTTGTTCTTGGCAGCGGTTTGTCTATTTTGGACGATTATTGGACTCGGTTTGTGTCAATTCTTGGATACGGTTTGTCCTATTACTCGTTTAGGCAAAAGGACAAAAGGCAGTGAAAGTGACGTGCCTGGGAGTTTGTGTATACTCGGTTTGTCCCTGCTGCGCGTACTCGGTTTGTCCCTGCTGTGCGTACTCGGTTTGTGTAGACTCGGTTTGTCTCTGAAGAATTTACTCGGTTTGTGTAAATTTACTCGGTTTGTGTCTACTCGGTTTGTCTCAGCTGCGTGTACTCGGTTTGTGTAGACTCGACTTGTCTCTGAGAAATTTACTCGGTTTGTACCTACTCGGTTTGTCCCAGCTACGTGTACTCGGTTTGTGTAGACTCGGTTTGTCTCAGAGAAATCTACTCGATTTGTACCTACTCGGTTTGTCCCAGCTGCGTGTACTCGGTTTGTGTGGACTCGGTTTGTCCCTGAAGAATTTACTCGGTTTGTGTAAATTTACTCGGTTTGTGTCTACTCGGCTTGTCCCAGCTGCGTGTACTCGGTTTGTGTAGACTCGGTTAGTCTCTAAGGATTTTACTCGGTTTGTGTAGATTCGGTTTGTATCTGTTGAATCTACTCGGTTTGTCTCTCAGACTTGTATGCGGTTTGTGTCTTGGTGATTTTAGAAATTCCCGCGAAAGATTCAATTTCTCGGTTAAATCACAAGATCTGTAAAATCCCGTAGTTACTATGGCTACCACATCAAGTACGTCATCAGATGATATTCAAGCAGCAGGATCTGATACTCGTCCACCTATGCTAGATAGGACAGATTATGAGTCTTGGGCACAACGTATAAGACTTTACTGCTTGGGAAAAGATAATGGTGTTAACATTCTTAAGTCAATTGACGAAGGACCTTATCAGATGGGTACCACCAGAGACGTTGTTACAACTGGTGAAGATGGGACTGTAACTTTGGGCATTGATAGACCTAGAAACTATAATGATCTTAATGAAGAAGAAAAGAAGAGGTATGATGCTGATATTAGAGCCTCAAACATAGTCATTCAAGGTCTTCCAAAGGATGTATACAAGCTCATCAATTTTAACACTGAAGCCAAGGCTGTGTGGGACAACGTTAAAATGTTGTTGGCAGGGTCAGAACTCACAAAGGAAGATCGTGAGTCACAGCTGTATGATGAGTTCGAGCATTTCAAAATGAACCCAGGAGAAAATATCACAGATTACTATGTGAGATTTCATAAGTTGGTGAATGATATGAGGATGATCAGAATGACTATGCCCAATATCCAACTTAACTCAAAGTTTGTGAACAACATGACTCCGGAATGGGACAGATTTGTTACTGCAGTCAAACTCAACAAAGGTTTAAGGGAGACTAACTATGAACAGCTGTATGCTTACCTGCAACAACATGAGAAGCATGCTGCCTATGATCGGGTGCTGAGAGAAAAGTTGAATCCTTCAACTGCAAATGACCCACTGGCATTCATGACAAACATACAACCAACAATCCAATCATCATCCAATCCAAGCTATCACCAACTTCACTCACAAGTACCTGCTATGAGTTCACAACTTGACTCAGGCTACTCTCAGACCGACAAAATGATTGACAACCTCACCAATCAAGTATCTCTACTGGTTCAACAGTTTCAAGCATCACTCCCTCAGACCAACAATCAGTTAAGGAATTCTTCCAACCCACGCAATCTAGCAATGGTGGAGGACGGGAAAATTGTGGTCCAGAATGTGCAAGGGAGAGCTGGTAGAAACATGGGTCGAGGTTATGTGCAGAACAGAGCATGGAATGCCAATCAGGGGCAAGGGAAACAGATCAAGTGTTATAATTGTGGGGGGCTTGGACACATTGCTAGAAACTGCAATCAACCTAAACGTCCTCAGAACTCAGATTACTTCAAAGACAAGATGCTGTTAATGCAAGCTCAAGAAAATGGAGCTGTATTGGATGAGGAAGAGTTATTGTTCTTGGCAGGAGATGGAGGAAATACTTTTGATGAAGATGTGGATGAGAAACCTGTTCAGGATCTAGCACTTAATGATCCTAACATCTTCAAGGCAGATGACTGTGATGCATTTGACTCTGATGTGGATGATGAACCTACTGCTCAAACAATCTTCATGGCTAACTTGTCTTCCCTGGCCTCATCTCATCAAGCTGGTCCTTCTAATGCATCCGTGATATCTGAGGTACTAAAAATTTATGACACATATAATATTGTCGAGGGACATCAGATTCCCGAAGAAGTACATCAGGCAGTTGTTTCTGATTCAAGTGATGTTGATATGGAAAATAGCAATATTGTCTCATATGAACAGTATTTGAATAGCAACAACTCGCCTGATGTACCAAATGGTGAATCCTTTGTCAATAATGATGTGTGTGCTATGAGTAATGTATGTGCCTTAGATAATGCGAGTAATGTAGATAATGCATGTGTGTACCATGAGAACCAATTGCCTGTCCCTGATAATAACTTGATCACTAGACTAAACATCTATAAAGAACAAGTTGCTATGTATGAACAGCGTGCTAAGTTTGAGCTTAATGATCGTGAGCAGAAATTAGAAGGTCAAATGAGTAAACTTATTAAAGAGTCTAGAGTGCGAGAAGAAACATTAAAATTAGAGTTGAGTTCTTTGAAAAGTCAGCTAGAACAGTCTGTCAAACAGAAACAGGAAGCACAAAAGTGTGTAACAACACTTAAGCAAGAATTCAAACAAAAAGAAACAACTCTTTTAAATGATTTCTCTAAACTCAAGACGTTAAAAAATAAGCTTGAAGATAAGTTGTACACACAAAATCAAACCATACAAACTGCTCAAATGATTCATAAGCACAGAAAGTTGAGTGATAAGCATAGTAAAATCATGATAGGTGAACCAAAGTCAACCATCCTTAGGGGTATGCAAGTACTTCAACCAGCCCTATATGATGGTAATGTGATGATTAAGCCTATTCATGACCAACCTGAGCATATCTACACTGATGAAGAGGATGAGTTAAGTGATAAAACGAGGGAAAAAATGAATGAGAAAATGAGGGATCCCGAGTGCATAGCCAGACGAATAATAATCAAACCCCATGATTATTATGAGGAAAATCGTTTGACTGTGTTTGCTCCTCAAAAGAAGCTAACACCTGAACAGATTTTTTGGAAACAAGATAGTGAAAAACTTAAGGAAGATAAACTTAAGGCCAACACCCCCCTCATTCGAAAAGTTGCGTCCATAACGGTGTATCCTCCCAATACACCTAGGAATCTGGTGCCTTTGTCTCTTCCCACTGAATGCAAAACCTTTATTAGCTTATATGTGCTTTGGCAACTATTTGCTGATTTTGATAAAACATGTAAGAAGAGAATCACACCAACCGGCATTACTGAGGGGGAAAGGTGTTTTGAACATGCAAAAAGGTGTTACTTAACTGAGGTCATGCCATTCTTTAAACTACTTAAAGAACATTTTGAAGGGTTGCAAACTGCCCTTAAAGTCGAAATAAAAGAAATGGAAGTAGTATTTAAAGACATGGAAAAAGAGGTGAATGAATATGCAATAGAGCTTAAGAGTCGAGAGATTGAAAGAAAAAACATACTCATTACTAACGACAACTTGATTGCTAGATGTATTGCACAAGATGTATTTTACACTGTTACTGATTCTGCATTGTCTGCTTGTCAATTTAATGAGTATGCTATTGCGTTGAATGTCACCCAGAATCGTGTTGTTGAGCTTGAGGGGGAGAATATAAAATTGCTTGAAAAAATTCAAAATGATGACCATGATAACATGGTTAAACGTTTTTCAAAATTGGAAGTTGAATACCTTAATTTACAATTGAAATATCAACATTTAAATGAAAAACATAAGATATCGAATGACAAGACATCCTTGGATGCTCCTGAATTTGATACTTATTTTGAATTAAGCAAACGAGATGAGACAATTCAAGCTCACACGAACACGATTCGACTGCTGAGGGCCCAAATTGCCCAATTGAAATCCAACAAGTGTGAAGTATATGGCACCAATAAACCTTCGTCTTCAGATTCTCAGAATTTTCAATATCAAAACACCATAAATAAGTTACATTATGAAAATGAGTGTTATCGAGAAGAAAATTCAAAGGTTAAACAACATTTCAAAGAGTTATATGATTCTATTAAAGTTACAAGAAGCAATCATAATGATCAAATAACCTCTTTAACAAATGAAATTGAGAATCTTAAGGCTCGGGTGAAAGGTAAAATGCCATGCACCACTTGTAATTGTGATACACAAAAGGCTACTGATAGTAAAAAGTATGATGTTGATGTTGGGCGTATTCCTGTTAAGCTTAGAAATAACAGCCTTGCCCATCGAACATATCTAGATCATCTTAGAGAAGGCCTTGACACACTTCGTGAGGTAGTTGAAGAGGATAGGAATGATAAGCCACTTGATCAAGCAGTTGTCTATGCATGCAAACTCACGAAAAGGATTCAGGAAAACTTAGAATATGCCATAGGCTCAATTCCTAAGTTTAGAGGCCATAGAGATAGATTTGTTGCATCATCATCCAATGTTGTGAACAAGCATGTAGCCTTTGATCTACCACCCAAAACATCAGAACCCAACACATCATTATCAGGAAGGCATGTGACAGAAAAACAAACTAATGTTACCTTCGATGCTTCTACAGGAGTAAAAAGTGACACCCAAGCTAGCGGGTCAAGGTCTAGAGGAAATGAAAGAAAGGATATGACTGCGCCAGCTAAGAATGATCACTTGAAGAATGTAGAAGCCCAACCTAGGAACAATAAGTTTACAATGAGTAGGATGAATCGTGTTGATTCTAGTATCAAAAGTACTGTAATTAATTCGAATTCTAATGCTATCTGTAAAACTTGCGACAATTGTTTAATTTCTGCTAATCATGATGAATGTGTTGTGTCTTTCCTGATGTCTTCTGCATCATCCCATGTTAAGAATGGTAGGATAACTGAAGCATGCAAAAAGGTTTGGAAAGCAACAGGAAAAACATTTGCTAGCATAGGCTATCAATGGAGACCCACTGGAAGGAAATTCAATTTAGGAAAACAGTGCACGTTACCTAAAATGAATAAGCATAAAAGTGTAAAAGTTAAGGAATGGAGACCCACTGGAAGGAAATTCAATTTAGGAAAACAGAGACCATTACCTAAAATGAATATGCATAAAATTGTGAAGAATAAAGAATGGAGACCAACTGGTAGAATCTTGCCTTTAGAATCACAATGCCTTCCATCTAGGTCTTGTCCTGTCTCAAGTTCTGTCTCCACAGTAAAGATAGTAGCATCTGTGAAATCTGTGGTTCCTGAATATGTGTGTGCTGACCAAATGGACCCCAATTGCACTTGGGGATCCACATTTTTCAGTTATCCATTGTTGTCTGGTTTCAAATGCAGGTCGTACAAATCGTCCTGTGGTATTTGGACTCAGGCTGCTCAAAACATATGACTGGAGATCGCTCACGGCTCAAGAACTTCGTGAAAAAGTTTATCGGGACAGTTAGATTTGGGAACGACCACTTTGGTGCTATTATGGGTTATGGAGATTATGTGTTTGGTAATAGTGTAATCTTAAGGGTATATTATGTGGAAGGACTAGGACACAATCTGTTTTCTGTGGGTCAATTTTGTGATTCAGATCTGGAAGTGGCTTTCAGAAAGCATACATGTTTCGTCAGAGAATTGGATGGTTTAGATCTCCTCAAGGGCAGTCGGGGCACCAATCTATACACCATCTCAATTGAAGAAATGTTGAAGTCCTCTCCAATATGCTTGCTTTCTAAAGCCTCTAAAACAAAATCGTGGCTGTGGCATCGTCGTTTGAACCACTTGAACTTCGGTACCATAAATAATCTTTCCCGTAAAGATCTTGTTAGAGGGATGCCCAGACTGAAATATGAGAAAGATCATCTCTGCTCTGCATGTCAACTGGGTAAAAGCAAGAAACAAACCCACAAGCCTAAAACCGTCAACACCAACTTGGAAGTTCTTCACACCCTCCACATGGACTTGTGCGGTCCAATGAGAATACAAACCATAAATGGAAAGAAGTATGTTCTGGTGATAGTAGATGATTATTCTCGATTCACATGGGTAAAGTTTTTGAGAACCAAGGACGAAACTCCAGAGGTTATCATTAAACTGATAAAACAGCTGCAAGTAAGGCTAGATAAAACTGTCAGAATCATCCGCACAGATAATGGTACTGAGTTTGTTAACCAACAACTCCGTAATTTCTATGAAAGTATTGGCATCACGCATCAGAAAAGTATCCCTCGCACGCCTCAACAGAACGGGGTGGTTGAACGAAGGAACCGTACTCTGGTGGAGGCTGCAAGAACCATGCTTATATTTTCAAAGACACCGATGTTTCTCTGGGCAGAAGCTATTGCAACAGCATGTTACACTCAAAACCGATCCCTAATTCATCCGGCTCATGAGAAGACTCCCTTCGAGTTAATTCATAACAAGAAACCAGATCTTTCCTTTCTGCGTGTGTTTGGTGCTCTTTGCTATCCAACTAACGATAGTCAAGACTTGGGAAAATTAAGAGCTAAAGCAGATATAGGTATTTTCGTTGGATACGCACCAGACAGTAAAGGGTATCGAATCTACAATAAAAGGACCCGTAAAATCATGGAAACCATTCATGTTACGTTCGATGAGCTGAGTGAGCTACCTGTTTCAGGACAGATCAGTTCTGGACCCGATCTTCACCTTTTGTCTCCTGGACCCATTAGTTCAGGACTTGTACAGAATTCCACGCCTGCAGATTCTTATGTGCCACCTACATGTGAGGAGTTGAAGAATTTATTCGATCCTATGTTTGATGAATACTTTGAGCCAACGAATGGAACCATCCCGAGTGAACCAGCTATAATTCCTATGGATGAGGTTCAAGCCCCACAAGGTTCAGAAGGCCCTGCAGCTTCAGTATCAGTCAGTCACAATGCTCCTGCTGCCAGTCAATCGCCTTCGTCATCAAACACTCAAACTTCTCTAGTAATGCAAGAATCTTCAGATAATAATTCTTTGGAAGTTAATCCTTTTGCTCCTGTTGAAGAGGTTCCTTTTGAAAACATATTTGCTCCTGAACATTCATCAGACACATCCTTACCTGAGGAACACAGCACTGCTACTTCTGTTCATAACCATCAACTTCACGACCATCTCAGGAAATGGACCAGTGATCATCCAATCGACAACATCATAGGCAATCCCTCACGTCCAGTATCCACACGTAATCAACTAGCCACTGATGCACTATGGTGCTTCTTCAATTCCGTACTGTCTAAAGTCGAACCAAAAGATACCAAAGAAGCAATGACTAAAGATTGCTGGTTCCAGGCTATGCAGGATGAAATCCATGAATTTGATCGACTTGAAGTATGGGAATTAGTGCCTCCTCCGGAGCGTGCAATGATCATTGCTTTAAAGTGGATCTTCAAAGTGAAGCTTGACGAGTATGGTGATGTCTTAAAGAACAAGGCACGGCTAGTTGCTAAAGGGTTTAGACAAGAAGAGGGCATTGATTTTGAAGAATTGTTTGCTCCAGTTGCTAGAATTGAAGCTATAAGAATCTTCCTGGCAAATGCTGCTAGTCGTAATATGATAGTCTACCAGATGGATGTCAAAACGGCATTCTTGAATGGTGACTTGAAGGAAGAAGTTTATGTGAGTCAACCTGAAGGATTCGTGGATGCTGAACACCCTACTCATGTTTACCGCTTGAAGAAGGCTCTTTATGGGCTAAAACAGGTGCCAAGGGCATGGTACGATACATTGTCCAAGTTCCTCCTAGCAAACAGATTCTCCAAAGGTGTTGTTGATCCCACACTATTCACCAGGAAGTCAAGAAACCATCTACTGCTAGTTCAGATATATGTAGATGATATCATCTTTGCTTCAACAGATCCTAGTGAATGTGATAGTTTCTCAAAGGAGATGAATTCCAAATTCCAAATGTCCATGATGGGGCAAATGTCATTCTTCTTAGGACTACAAGTATCTCAAAGTCCCGGAGGCATATTCATCAATCAATCCAAATACGCCAACGAGATCTTGAAAAAGTTTGGATTCTATTCAAGTGAACCTGTTGACACTCCCATGGTTGATAGAACGAAGCTGGATGAAGATCCTTCAGGGATTCCAGTGGATATAACGCAATATCGAAGCATGATTGGATCTTTGATGTACATCACGGCTAGCAGACCAGATCTTCTGTTTGCTGTGTGTATGTGTGCTCGGTATCAATCCAGACCAACCAAGAAGCATGTTGAAGCAGTGAAAAGGATCTTCCGATATCTTCAAGGCACGGTTCATATGGGTCTCTGGTATCCTAAGGACACTGCAATGGAGTTAACGGCATACGCAGATGCTGATCATGCGGGATGTCAAGACACTCGTCGAAGTACTTCAGGAGGAGCTCAATTTTTAGGGGAAAAGTTGGTTAGTTAGTCTTCTAAGAAGCAGATGAGTACTTCCATATCATCTACTGAAGCTGAGTACATTGCTATGTCTGCTTGCTGTGCACAAATCCTTTGGATGCGATCACAACTTTCGGACTATGGATTCTCATACAACAAAATTCCCCTATATTGTGACAACAAAAGCGCCATTGCTCTTTGTTGTAACAATGTTCAGCACTCCAGGTCAAAACACATCGACATCAGGCATCACTTTATCAGGGAACAAGTGGAAAAACGAATTGTGGAACTGTACTTCGTGAGGACAGAGTTTCAGTTAGCTGACATCTTCACCAAGGCCCTCCCAAGAGAAAGGTTTCACTTTATTCTCCCACGCCTCGGCATGAAAAGCATGACTCCTGAAACCCTCAAGTGTCTTCAGGAAGAAAAGGAGGAGTAAAGGATTGTCTTCTTATATCCTTGTACATAGTTGTATATATCTTAAATCAAAAAGAAAAATACAAAAATATAAAACCTATAAAAACCATAAAAATCGAAAAATCAGAAAATACCAAAAATAGTTCTACCTAGGCATGTCTTCTGTTTATCGATAACATTTACGTATCTAGAAATGTCATTCAACAATGGCACGGATTCTTAAATGAAGCTCGAGCAGAAGTTATACTAATCAGTTAAAACATGTCTTAATGGCTTGCAGTTACTTCATACTGCAACCCGCACTGTACAATGGGGAAAGCATGTCGCCAAAAAGACAGCTGTTCCTCCAACCGGGTGATGTTCACCTGGGCATGGATTACTTTATATCCATGTTCTCCCGACTTGATGTACGTTTCAGTGCGTCATTTCGTGTATTAGAAGAGAAGTCTTCTTTACATCAGACTCGTTATCTTGTTTGATTCTTCAAGAGAGTCTTGATGTTACACAAGGTGGTCAATTGACTTAAATTTTCAAATTTCTGACACCTTACCAAATTTGTGCAACATCAGTAGTGACACTCTCTCGTTGTTTCAGGGGGAGCATCGTATGCTCCTAAATCAGAATACATTTAAACCTGACCACATTTTCTCCCAAATTTTTCTAAACGTATTTAAATCAATTGGGATCACAAATCTCAAATGGTTTGAAATTTTTGATCGGGGGAGAGAATGTGATTTAAATAGGAAATTCTGATAAAATGTGATGATTTGGAAATTAATGTAAGCTCTCCCGTATGTGCTAAACCATTTTGCATATCAAGGCACATATTGAGGGGGAGCAAAATGTTTTGGTCATAAAAGCAAGCTCTTCCATATGTGCTAAAATCTTTCGTATATCGATGCACATATTGAGGGGGAGCAAATGGTTTTTACAAAACAAAGGATTTGGCATAACATGAGATCGAGGCTCAGACGTCACCAAAGAATTGACGAAACTTGAATTGTCATCAATCGAAAGGATACGTCTTGGCCGGGTAATAATTTCAAGCTGGTCTAACCAGTGATGTAAGCGTGTCTCGAAAAAGATGTATCTGAGTAGAGTGTACCGTTTCGAAAAACTTTCTATGGACTTGACCAGGACGGGTAATAATTTCAAGCTGGTCTAACCAGTGATGTAAGCGTGTCTCGAATCGGTCATGTTCACTGAAAGTGGATCAATTCAAAAAGTGCAAGCTCTACCTAACATGTGCAAATTTATAAAACTATCACCCGAGCACATGTTGAGGGGGAGCATTTGAAAAATATAAAACTCTCAAGTGTTTGCAAAAATGTGTTTCAGAATCATGAACACTTTGAGAGATTTTTCAAAGATTTGGTTTGGCAATCGTGGATGAATACCAAAGACCGACCATTTTAATTAATGCATGGAGTTATAAGGATGGTTAGGTTAGGCTCGAGTTCCCACGATCCAGCCAGAGCCGGAGGGATCTACCCAGGGACAATCCACTAGTTAGTGTAGAATTCCTTAGGTATGATTAAAAAGGAGAAAAGTGAATGAGGGAATAGTGCCGACTGAGATGGAGCTAACACTGGAACAAACCCAACAAGGTGTTAGTTATGAAGTCTCGGTAAGCACTGAAGGGGTTGAAGAATGAAAAAGAATTGTAAAGAGAAAGGGTGAAAAGAAATAGCCCTCCTTACAACTTAGGCAGAAACCGGGTCAATACATATGCTGTCAGAATCACTTAGTTGATTGCTGGCATTGAAGACAAAGTATCATGGACCCAGTGATACGCTGCACAACCCTCCCTAGCCACTCAAGGTCCCTCAAAGGATTCTTGTTTCAATTGTCACGGAGTTCAATACATTCCTATCGTCTCTCTCACTCCGAGTTAGATGATATTGAAAAGGTGGCAGTCCTCTCCAGCCTCCGATCACCAAATCAAAACGCACAATTGAGTCTAGAGCCACGAGATGCATAATAAGATCTCATAGGGACACGAATCATTTCTACACTGGTTGTTCAACATTAAGGACACCAGTTGTAATCTCATGAGTCCTACGCAGATCTTAGCAATCTGCCAGAACATTTATGAGGGAATTTACTTATGTAATTCTCAATGATTGAATGGAAATTCCTGCCAGGGTCAACATCAAGCAGCCCTGAAAGCAGGTCACTTTGGTAAATCCTCGTGGATTACGCTTAGTGGTCACGGCGGTTTCAACTGGTCTACAGTCGTGGAGTGATCTCCAGCGACTCACCTAATCGTTGATTTACTACGGTAAAATCTTAAAAAGCCCTCTGTGGGTTTTCGATTAGGAACGGTCTTGGTAAGGATTAGAGAGAGTTTTCACAATATGCTGTTGACTATCTCGAAGTCCAAACTTGTAAGTACCGGTCGAATTATTGCTAACTGTCGTATGCAGGAACTTCTGGCGATTGTAGCAGTGGAATGCTGTAGCTGGTTGCTGTTGTAGCTGGTTGCAGAAAAGATGCCAATCCATCACCACATGTTCACACTACATCATCATCAAAGAAGTCATGATCACCCTAAAAGACCTTCAACACAGCTTCTGCTAACTCTGATGTTGAAGATCATGACCCCATATCGTGTGAGCATGTCAGCTCTAAGTATATTTCATCACATGGAGTATTACTACAGAAAGATGACTTGGAGACTCAAGTGGGATGATACGTTCAGAGATTATTCAAAGTTCATCCAAGACAAAAGAGAAGTCATCTTCAGATCACTGATGTTTGCACAGCAATCTATGACATTGAAGATTCAATGAGTACGAGCTATGATGTCAAGATCCAAGGAAGAAGTGCTGAATTTCAGAACATTACTTCTAGGGTGACCTCCCTTAGGGGGAGATTGTTAGGAATATGAATATTCAGCAGAAGACTCGGTCACCCCGAGTACTTATTAGATCATCATAGCTCATAGGATTGTTAGTAATATTATTAGTAGCTTAGTTATTAATTAGTATTGTGGAGTGGGTCGGGTCTTTACCCTCTGTCAGCTCGCTCCACAGTCCACTAGGGACATATTATGTAGGACTATATATACTCCCTTCCCACCCATGGGAAGGGTTGGACCTTTCACTTCAATCTAATACACATTTGTTTCTCTCTCTACAAAGGCTCCCAACTTCTTTCTATATCTCTCTAGTTCTTGACAAACCGATCCATAAACTAGCCTCATACTTGTGTTTCTTGCATAGTGAATACCCAACACTGTCCCTATGAGAAGTCTTGTGGTGTTTAACCACGAGTATAAGAATGTTTTCCCTCTCACTTTTGAACGATAAGATTTGCTATGTTGATCTGTCTCTCTTTGGGTAGTTAACTTTGATTTTATTCTGATAAGGGATTGGTTGATTGAGCATTCAAAATATTGACAACTATCCTCCTATCTCTCACCTTTGGCGTTTGAAACAATTTGGAACTCCCTGCCATGACTACCGATGGTTAAACTTTTGGCTATCACTATTACTATGGAGACTCGTGTGTTACTTTCGCGGTTATGAAGTTTTCCTAAAACCCATCTCGTACACCAATGAATGAACCTTATCTTGAGAGTTAATTGGCACCCTGAGTTTTCTGAATATGATTCCTGGTTGAACCACCAAGTTTTCCACCGGAGTGTGAAGTAGGATTTGACATGATACCGAGAGATTGTCTAGTCACCAGGCGAAGATGTCTGTCGGATGTGTCCGGGATCATACCAGTCGGGAAGAGCAGCAACCGAAGACCAGGAAATGAGTTTGCTTAAGTGTATCTTCTGGGCGTGTTTCAGTTTCGTTCGCGATAAAGAAGGATGGTGACAGGGGATATATATTGATTACTGGAAGCTGAACCGTATTGCTGTTAGGAACCATTATTTCTCCACCCTGAAACGACTAGGTACCTGTTCAATTTCAGAGCGTGAAGTTTCCTTCAGATGGAAGTATGAATTGAGGTTATTCTTGGAATCGCTTTCCGTATTCGTAACAACTGCTATGACGGTTAGTGACGCTAATAGTATTAGCTAAAGCTCTGAGTGTTTTGTGAATTTGATAAATGACGTTTTCTCGTGAGTACTTGGGAAAATGGTCATTGTATGACTTAATAGTACATTCGGAGACGAGGAAGAGCATGAAAATCATTTTTGCACCTTCTTAAAATTGGACGATCATTTGTGCATTCTGGGAGGTTGATATTTGTTGAGACAACTAGAAACATATCAAAAGAATTAATTCACTGACTGACCTGGAGTTGACAACAGCGGTGGCTACCCTGAAGAGTGAAGAAATTCCTTACAAGGCAGAAGCGTTGGCGATGCAGAAGAAAAATCTAGTCAAGATGGAGAACCTGGAGCTGATGAAGACGTGCAGTCTCACTTCCCTATTCATCTTGGTTGTACTAAGATGAATTGAGAGCGGAGGCAGACTGGATGATGAAGGAATTTAAAGATCGTGCCAGAAATTCACATTACTCCATCACATTCCAAGAAGAACTGCAGGAGGCTTGATGAACCAGACACAAGTTCACGATTTTGTTTCACTTCCAGATTGATGGACAAACGAAGACGGATTAACCGGACTTGAAGAGATTGAATGTGTTGAATGAACGGATTTTTGAAACAGACCTTTCATGTTTGGAAGAATTGATTCTGTGAAGGCCGAAGTTATTGGCGAACCATTTTTCACTTCCGTTGACTCACTTAAGCTTCGTTATATAGTAATAAGATCCTCTAATGATTTAACTTCCCTAGAAGCATTTCAGTTCCGTGTTTATTCTTTCGTATGTTCGATGATGGCTTTGTTTTGGGGTATTTTGGCGATTTGTTGAAGATCTGATGCTTGTGGACGGCGTACCATACTTCTGCTAGGAAATCTGGGATTCCGATACTCTTGCGAGTAGTTTTGCTTTCCCTCTTGACTATGATATTTGATTTTGTTGACCTCTGAGACAGTAGAAGTACTAGGTGGATTAAGATAGGTTGTTTTGGTCACGACTCGAGATAAAGTATGATCATCATGAAGGCATATTTATGTGGTGCTAGTATTATGACGCCTGATCAACGTGATAATACTTACACCATATAACGTGCACTCATTGTGGCCATAGGATATCTTGGGGAGTACCTAAGAAGTTTAGAATTTGATCTCCGTTGGATTATCCGTGATTAGTAAGACTTTAGGTTCATTCTAGCTATGCGTATACTCTGCCTTCGTTCATTAGATATCTGGATAAGTTTGGACTCTCGTTTTGCATTCTGTTGACCTTAGTTATAAATCTTAAACTCTTTGTAGAGCTCTCTACTGTTGATACAGTTAATTTGATTTGAAATTTTGTTCGTATTCCATATGAGCTTTCCAGAAGATTTACCTATCATCCATTTTATGTTGCATGGACCTTTTGATCAGAATCAACCTAGTTTATCTCCTTCTGAGAAATTTGAACCCACCTTGTTTTGATTTGAGTCATGAGAAACTATTGGTTTGAAGATCTTTTTGGATAAACCTCCCCGGGCGTGAGAATGTTTGTGATGATCTTTTGCGATTTGCTACGACTTCGTCTAACCTTGCGACTTCAAATTTCGAGGAAGAAAATTTTCTTTTAGAGGGGAAGAAGTTGTAAAATCCAAAATTTCAAAACATGCAAAATTACCAAAATACCCTTGTAACTTAAAATTTCAATTAATACTTAAATAAAACATCAAATAAATCCCAAACTCTTAGAAATTGGCAACATGTGAAGTATGATAATTTTTACATGAACATTTTAATTTTCTAAATGTCCTAAAAATACTTGTAGCATCACTAAAAATATTATGGGCCGAATATACATTTTAATTATGTATTTATGTTCTTTTTAAATAATTAAATATGTAATACAAATGGATAAATGTTATATAATTTGAGAAAGTATCTTGAAAATCAGAAATTGATCCTAATTGATCACCTTGGGCCGAAATTCTTTCACTCACCTCATTATATCACACGGTTTCAATTATTTTTCCCGTTTATATCTCAAAACCCTAACCGATCAAACATTAAACCCACAAATCGACCACCACAAAATTCTACAAGTTCTTGGCATTTTTCCTGGATTCTTTGGAGTTAGAAGGAGGCTAGAAAAATAGGAGTTCGAATTATGGAGGCTTGATTCGCTTGGTTTTGATTTTTGTTCGAGTTTAGTTCTTGCCGAGAAGAATTAATCACCTCATCCGATCATCATAATAATTATCTGGTATTTTTGTGACTTCCTTTTCATCATATATGATCTAAATAAAATGGTTATATGCACGCTACTAAGGTCGTTTGGAATTAAACGAACCAAAAACCCTAAAAGATCACATGAATTAATAAACCAGTTTTCTGATTAGGAAATTAGACCGACTTTAATTAATTGAATCTTGATGATAACTAAGTGTTTTTGGGAGTTTCTTGAGTCTAGAATTAAATTCAATTAAAGAGATTTCTGTAGAAATTAACCTTGTGATTTTTAGAGGCCTGGAAGACCACTTTTTGATTTTTAGAAAATTAAGTGTAAAATCGAATTCGTATTTCTGGAAAAACAGTCTGTGTTTTTCATTTATCATTTTCAAACCATGTCTAATTAGAAGGTTTCCTTTGAACTGGGTAATATTTGATATGTCTAATAGTTACTGGAATTTTTGTAGAATTTTATAAATTTTCTAGATAGAGTAGTGAATTAATTACTTTTCGGGTGTTTCATCAGATCCGATTATGGAACATGTTAGAGAAATGGATTTTTCAGTCATACCTATACTAGTTAATAAAATCTGAAAAAATTAGGTAAATTACTAGGGACATATAGGGTTCTCGGGAAATTTTTGGGAATTTTATTTCGGAGTTATAATATGATTCATAAATTATTTAAAATAGGTCCAGTGCATACGAAAAATCTGTTAAAGTGTAAAGATATTAAAAAGGTGTTATTTGTTTATTTTCCAAAACTAAAGGGTTTAAATTGTTATTTTTCTACTACTAAAGGACTTAACTTGTAAAGAACCTGTAACTTTATAATAATTACATCTTATACCCTAATTTTATGATAATTGCATAATAGTCCTTAAACTTATCATAATTACATAATAAACCCTAAAAATTTGTAAACCTA
The DNA here is from genome assembly GCA_021014915.2 of Artemisia tridentata subsp. tridentata. Taxonomy (NCBI): domain Eukaryota; kingdom Viridiplantae; phylum Streptophyta; class Magnoliopsida; order Asterales; family Asteraceae; genus Artemisia; species Artemisia tridentata. The sequence continues at coordinate 220,492,119 of CP139509.1, forward strand.
CCATAATAACCTTAACTTTATATAAATACTATTATGAACCCTAAGCTATTAATATTGTCACTTTAAACTTATTAAATGATAACTTTGAATGCTTCTTAAAAATGGAAACTTACTAATTGAGGAAACCTGCTATAAATGGAAAGTTACTAAAAATGGAAAGCCGACTAAAATGAGAAATCTGATTTAAATAAGGTATTAATAATAAGATGGCCATGTATTCGTGTAGATTCGCTGAAGATGGAGTTTGTTTCCGATCTTTATATTTCTAGATGTGTTTTCACTTGCGATATAAGGTACAGATATTCTACCCTTTCTCAGTAAGGGTGTCCTCCTCATGACTTTTGATCTTGATTCACTATAGGATTCCCTAAGCCATTGCTATGTTCCCTTATACTTTGATTCGTTCTTCATGTTTCACTTGCATCTTTCTATATTGGTTTGATTATGATCTGAGCCTTCTTATTGTGGCTTTCTTATTTAATCTATGCCTTTGCTATGCTTCCCTTGAGTTGTGAACCTTACTATGTTCCCTTGATACTTGATGTAACTTGTTCGTCACCCTGTAACATGAATATTCAAATCCTTGGATACCTTGAAGGTTCATTTGATATTATAATTGGATGTGAAAACCTTTCTTAATTATACATGAAAATGTTTTGAGAAAAACTATTTTAAAACGATGTTGTCAAGCACGATGCGATACCACTTTTAAATGTAACTTTACTAAAAGTTTTATGAAAACTACTTTTAAAGACTTTCTTTATGAAAACTGTTTTTTAAAGATCACTTTTATGAAAGCCGTTATTAAAGGATTACTTTTGACACTATGATATGAACAATTAATATAAACCTTTGCTTTGACCCTTTGATATGAACCTTTGCTTTGAACCTTTGATATGAACCTTTAACATTTGGACTTTGATACGAACCTTTGACATTTGGACTTTGATTATGACTCTTTGATGACTTAGACATTTGACTTTGATATGATATGACATTTGAACCACTTGAATTGGAAACTTGACTTGAACCACTTGATACATATTTGGACACTTGATACTTGACCTTGACCCACAGTTTGAGACTACGAGCCATAACTAGGCATGAGGGTTTCATGTCCATGTCATTGATGCACCGATGGCATGACTCTAGGGCAGGAGAGTGATGACCTGTCCCGTCCCTGACTTGATTTGATTTGTTACGTAGAGGCAGACTTTGGCCACCTGGGGCGTATGGATGCATCCTAGATTTGTTATTTGATTCGAGTTTGTTATATTTGGTGACTGATGGTGTGTGCGATACACGTCTTTCACATCTTGGGAGCTCATGACTCCACCCTTTAGAGGTATCCCCTCATATTGCGTTTGGTACCGAGGTCTCCCCTCCGTACACCTTGATATTTGATTATTTGATTTGATTTGGGCTCGTAGTGGATTACTGTTTCCTTTACCTTATAACCTTGTACTTAGTATTCCGAGGTCACCCCTCCGGATACATACTTGACTTGACTTGATATGACTTGGGCTCGGGTTGGGATTATTGTTCCCTTTTCTCTTATCTATTGTAACTATTTCTTAACTCTTGATATATCTGCATAACCTTTTATTTTTCTTTCTTTCCTAACTCTTGTTATACCTTGCATTGTTTCACTTACTTCACTATCCCATTATTACTGCTTGTTACCTTTATATCTGTTCACTGGGCTTTTTAAGCTCAGCCGCATTTCTTTTCCTACGGCAGGTTTTAGTTTGGAAGCTGGGTATGAGTGGAGAGTACCTTGGACTTAGAAGAACTTACTAGCTATTATGGATTAGAGATGACTAGAAGAACTTATATTTAGACTTAATAATTTATTGTATTTCTCATTTGTAACATTGTAGTTTCATATTTTCTCTTGTAACCATTGGAATTCATTTTGTATTATTTATGTCATATGCTTGTGTTTGCTTTGATACGTCACCATTATTGTGACATCTCTACCCTTGTCGGGTTGGGGTGTTACATAAGCTTTCTCTCTCCTTAGACACCACCCAGACAACACCTATACCAATCCCATGTAGTAATGAGACCACACTAACAACCAAAAACATACCCCACAAAATTAATTAAATACAAAATACACACACACAAACCTTTCCTTTTATTTGGTCCACTGACAGACCAAATGAATTGGGTGTCTAGGGGGGACACGTCCGATTACTCCTCAAGTAGTAAGGGGAATGCGTTTGGTTGGGGTGGACAACAAAGTTATCTAGGGGGTGGACGCCCATTCGTTTTGTCTTAGCAAAATATATGAAAGTTTGATGAGCTTTATAATATGCAGGTTGGTAGTACAATATATGACATGATAGAGACTTGGTAGACAAAAGTAATAATGTAGTTGTCCACATGCAAATTAACAAAGTTGCAATCCAAATTACCATCTCCCCTTGTACTGACGAGAAAGTCCCATATAGTTCAAGTAATAATCGTAGTTAATGGTTGATTATGATCAATATTTTTATAATCAAAGTAATAATTTACTAATTATATTTAACCGGCCTAATTACTACAAATATAAGGATTAAGGAATCACTTAAATAAGCATAATGTGATGTTGATAGTCAAGTAGAAAGGTGAAAAGAGAAATCTAGAATGTATAAGACTGAAAGTAATGGGTGTCCGCCCCCCCCCCCCAGACAACTTTGTTGTAGACCCTAACCAGACGTGCCCCCCTTATCACATATGGTCTGATCGGACGTGTCCAAATAAAAGGAAAGGTTGTGTGTCTGTATTTGTATTTAAATAATTTTGTGGGGTAAGTTTTTGGTTGTTAGTATGGTCCTCTTACTGCATGTGTTTGGTCTAGGTGTTGTCTGGGTGGTGTCTAAAGAGAGAGAAAGCTGGCATGACGCTGATGTGGCGGTGTCTGGGGTGGTTTTTTGGTGTCCCATTAGATTCAGTCTAAGTAATTCTGTAAAAAGAAGACTATTTAGCAAAATATATGAAAGTCTGATGAGCTTTATAATATGCAGGTTGCTAGCACAATATATGACATGATAGAGACTTGGTAGACAAAAGTAATATTGTAGTTATCCACATGCAAATGAATGTTAGGTCACAAATCTTAATCACACAAGTTATAGATCTAGAGAGAAAAAGTTAGAGAGAGAGAGAATGGAAGGGACATGTGTAAGAATAATGAAATATGATTAACATGAACCAACACCCTCTCCCATCAAGGGAGGGGGTATTTATAGTTTTACATAAGTGTTGGGGCGTTGCCCTAATAGAGTAAATAAGGGTAATTCTACAAATAGCCCGGTCTAGTGAAGTGTTAGGCTTTTATGTCCCCAAAAAAGTCGCTTTCCCAAAATAGCCCTAGAAAAAAATCGCGTAAATGTGGGAGTGACATGTGTCTGTGTACTTTTTAAGCGACTTTCCTTAAGCGACTTTATGTTAATTAAGCGACTTTCTATTTTGTCCTTTTCCAGCCAAAAAGTCAAACTTCAAAAAATGTTATTTTATTCTTTTTGCTCCTTCCACACCTTGAGCGACTTTTTTTTTCATTTAAGCGACCGACGCTTGTACTTTGAGCGACTGTTTCACCTGCAAACTTTTTTTGCTTTTGCCAGTTAACTTTGTACTTTCCAACTTTTACACTTTGAATACTTTTAATATTTTTTATATAACTTTTTATACTTTTATACTTTTATTTCAAAAAATAATACAAACAATAATGCAAAGAAGTGTATCAAACACACTTCGTTTAAAACTTCTTTCTCACTTTACTATTATGTTTTAGTGTTACTCTAGCAATTAGAGACACACAAAATACACTCAGCCGACGTCGATTAACAACAGATCGAACGCCCAAGTCTAGCAATTAGACACACACAGACCTGAAGCACCCCACAACAACCTTGGTTTTCGATTTAGGGTTACGGTAAAGTAAATTCATTCGATCTAACGAAATAAAAAATGGTTTCGGGTAGGGTAAGTAATTATCTTTTCGATTTTGGGTTACTCAAATTTAGGTTTAGGGTTTCTTGTATTGGTTTTGTTTGTTGGGTTAATTTTTTGAGGATTATTTAATTGTTTTTTGGTTTATCTGATTATTTAATTGTTTGTGTTTCTTTAAATAGGGGTTTTTAGTGTTAGGGTTTATGTATCTGTATGTCATGTTTTTTATTGTTAGGTTTTTGTTAATTATAACCTGAAGATTGTATTTAAGTTGTGATTTCATTGCTAGTGAATTGAGTAAAATGTTACATAGTTAGATGGCTGTTTTGGGAGTTGTATATTGTGGTTGTTTCATACTTAGATGGCTTCTATACTGTGCCTACGTGTGACAGATGATGTCGGTTTTGGGAGTTGTTTATTGTGGTTGTTGTTGTTAATCTGCGTAACTGTGCCAAATGTGTTATTGGAAAATGAAACTTCAAACAATTTTACAAAACAATTTTCAAGTGCGAGCGTTGGAAACCTTTGTTTTTGTCTTTGCAATCGATCTAAGTGTTGTATCACCATAGTGGTAATCGGCTATTCTATGGGTCAGATATCGGGCCTCAGATGGTCGGTTTACTTAACCCTGTAGGGTTGGGCTCAGATATCGGGCCTCAGATTATTCATCCTGCTTGTGATTAAGACACGGCGGAGGTAGTCTGTACTCCCGATCAGGTTCAAACTACACGGGCAACTGTTTTGACAACTTGTGATCTCGCGAAGACTTAGTGCATCGGCGGTACACACAATCTTGTAAATTCTTTTGCAAAATTGTTGTGAACTTTTATTTTCCACTAACAGTTAGTTTACGGATATGATAAAGTATTTGGAAAGTTGAGTTTACCTTGAATTTAGTTTAAAGTTGTTATTTCCGGTCTTAAGGCTGACGCTGTCATATATTATGATGTATGTGGTCCATTAGGTACCAAGCTCGAAAACCTAGTGGGAGCCTTTTGATTCTCCAATTGGGGAAGACTCCTTCCTTGTAATGAGGATTGAGAACTCGGTTACATTTGAAATTATAGGTAATATAGTGTTTTCGGTGGTTAATGAAAATATATGTTGAAATTTGAATAAACCTATAATAGGTTGCTATCCTGTATGGAATGAGCTGAAATATAGTTTTGTTGCTCTTCATGGCCTTTTGCTTCTAGTGCTTGATATTCCATCTGCTTTTTTACAGTGGCAACCAAAGGCTTTCCTATTTCTTCCACTCTTTTCTCTATTTCTAGTTCACGGCGTTTTGCCTCCATTGCTTTTTCTTCCATATGCTTTTGTTCAATGGCAACCAGAGATAAAAATCTATGGTTGCCATTGTACAAAAGCAGATGGAATAAAAAGCACCAAAGGCAAAACACTGTGAACTAGAAATAGATAAAAGAGAAGGAGAAATATGATTGGCCAGAAGATGCTCCATTGTGGCTGGATTTCGTTGGTGAAGGGTTTTGTGATGAAGGTGAATCAAGTGATGTGGATGTGGATCAAGAGACTAAGAGGCTGACCCAGAAACAATTTTTTAAGATGATGGTTGGTATGGATTATGGAAGGTTGTTTAGGTGTTCTAGATCGTTGGTATGGATTATGGAAGGTCGTATAGCATACTAATTCACGAGTTTCATATTTACATTCACAATGTTTGCCAAAAAATTTATATTGTATATAACGTGAGTGTAACCCAGCTCTTTGTCATTATTAGAGAATGGATAATAAGTGTACTAAGGTTATGTTGTGTTTAGAGATGCTGCTGCTCAGAATAGACACAACTGCTCATGGTGTATAAAGGAAAATACTCCAAGTGTCATACTACTGCTAGTGTATTTTATACTACTGCTAGTGTATTCTATACTACTGCTCGTGTTGGTGATTATGCTGATGCAAAAATACTACTGCTCGATTAAAAGATACTGCTGTTAGAGTAATTGATACTACTGGTTTTAGTGTAACCATATATACATCTAATTATCCAACCTAAATACTAAAGATACTGAAAACATAAAAAGACCATCATCCTAAACAGTTTCACTCCATTTTACCCCAACTTGTTAGAACCAGAGCTCTCTTCCCTGCTTTCCATCAAATTCTTCCTTTGCTTGAGTCGGTTAAACAAAATTTCAAGATCGCTAATCCTCTTTTCTAGATTATAAGGGTCTTGAAACCCATCTTGTTGCTCCCCCTGGTTTTGAGGCACCACCACATTTTGCTGCTCCACCACATTTTGCTGTTGATCCTCTTCATTTTGCTGCACCAGTACCACACTTTGAGCCACCTCCTCCTCTTTACCTTCCTCTTCCTCTTCATCTTCATCTTCCTCTTCATCTTCTTCCTCCTCCTCATACTCATTCACTCCCCAAACCTCATCCCAGTAAAAGTCTTGCGCATGCAGCCAGTTCAAAATTTGACCCCTCATCCACGTATCTACCTGCCTATACGACCCATATTCTGCAATGGGTTCATACCCGAAAGCATCAAACACTGCGTCAAACAGCAAATTGTTGTTTAACACCCACTCGTACTCTTCAGCATCATTTTGAAAGTTACCATTATTTGACCGTTACTCGAAAGGAAATATTAACTCATTTTTTTTGGCTTGATATTGACTCGACTTGGACAAAAATAAAATAACCAAATAAAAACAATTGTTAAACTAAAAGTTGTAGAGATATTTGTTATTAAATATGGTGAGAAGTGATTCAAATCCTATGGCTCGAAAGGATCTCCTAACTTCTTCATAAAGGGTTAAGTTGGGGTTGACAAACCTTCCTTCGTGAAAGTATCGTGACTGAACATTTTGGAAGCTAGAAATGACTTGTAGGGGTGTTTAAAATTCAGTTGAAATGTTCGGAATGTAGAGATTGGTTAGATGATGATCAAAGTCATATGTATGTGGCATTATTGAAACCTATACAAGATTAAACAAAATGATTTTTTTTAGAAGAGTAGTGTTAGTTGTTTGGTTAACTTTATCAACTCTAATCAAACGGGTTATTATGAGGAAGGTTTTATTTTAGGGCCCCTTTATTTTATTAACAATTATGTTAAAACAATCGTTTGATTAACTTAGTCTAATGAACACACCTTATTTTAATTAGTTTTGATAATCAATCCCTAGGATTAATTTAGAATAAAAAAGATTAAAAGGAGAAATATAATTACTTACATTTATGATTAGAAGACTGTTTTTGAGGAATAAGAAGCCTATTTATGAGAGGTTTTTGTTTTAGATCGTTCTTGATGTAGTGGCAGGGAAAGATTGTTGTTTGTTTTTTATTTCAACCATTTTAGCGACTTAATAAACAATTTAAGCGACTATATTTTCTTTAAGCGACATTTTTTTAAAACCCCCTTAACCCCTCCCAAAAATTATCAGTCACACTAACCTTTACACCTGCAAATTTCACAACTAAACTAACACAGTATAATCATAATCCAACTTGAAAGGCAACAATAGACTTACTCCAATTTCCTTTACAAATGTTTTCTGCTATGATCAAACAGTCCAGTAATATAAATTCAAACTATTTCAACTAGTTGTTATTTGTTTGGATGCTTTGGATCGGGTTCTTATTATTGACAGGGAATAATGTTTGTCCTGTTATTCTCGAAGGAAAATATTTTAACTCATTTTTTTTATGGCTATGATATTGACTCGACTTGACAAAAATATTAAATAACCAAATATAAAACCAATTGTTAAACCTAAAAGTATGATAAGATAATATTTATTATTTTAAAATTATGGTGAGAAGTGATTCAAATCCTATGGCTCGAAAGGATCTCCTAACTTCTTCATAAAGGGTTAAGTTGGGGTTGACAAAACCTTCCTTCGTGAAAGTATCGTGACTGAACATTTTGGAAGCTAGAAATGACTTGTAGGGGTGTTTTAAAATTCAGTTGAAATGTTCGGAATGTAGAGATTGGTTAGATGATGATCAAAGTCATATGTATGTGGCATTATTGAAACCTATACAAGATTAAACAAAATAATTTTTTTTAGAAGAGTAGTGTTAGTTGTTTGGTTAACTTTATCAACTCCTAATCAAACGGGTTATTATGAGGAAGGTTTTATTTTAGGGCCCCTTTATTTTATTAACAATTATGTTAAAACAATCGTTTGATTAACTTAGTCTAATGAACACACCTTATTTTAATTAGTTTTTGATAATCAATCCCTAGTACTAATTTAGAATAAAAAAGATTAAAATTGTTGCTGCCATTGTTGAGTTTTCTTTGAATGAAGGGATATATGTGTTTGTGGTGTATTTGGTATAAAATCGATAGTTAATAGGCTGAGAGGTAGATGAATGGTTCCCAAGACTTAGGCGGAAAGGGACCAAAGGCCGCGCCATGAAACTGTGAATTTAAGTTGTACGAAAAAGTCTCCAATTCCTTTTACCAAGTATTGAGTTTTATGTGCATGAGTTGATGCAACAACTAGTTGTATCTCATGCTTTGTGAATAATAAACTTCCAAACTCAATATTTCCAACTAGTTGTTTATGATGTTTGGGATGCTTTGGGATCGGGTTCGTTATTATTGACCCGAGGGAATAAATGTTTGACCGTTACTCGAAAGGAAATATTAACTCATTTTTTTTGGCTTGATATTGACTCGACTTGGACAAAAATAAAATAACCAAATAAAAACAATTGTTAAACTAAAAGTTGTAGAGATATTTATTATTAAATATGGTGAGAAGTGATTCAAATCCTATGGCTCGAAAGGATCTCCTAACTTCTTCATAAAGGGTTAAGTTGGGGTTGACAAACCTTCCTTCGTGAAAGTATCGTGACTGAACATTTTGGAAGCTAGAAATGACTTGTAGGGGTGTTTAAAATTCAGTTGAAATGTTCGGAATGTAGAGATTGGTTAGATGATGATCAAAGTCATATGTATGTGGCATTATTGAAACCTATACAAGATTAAACAAAATAATTTTTTTTAGAAGAGTAGTGTTAGTTGTTTGGTTAACTTTATCAACTCCTAATCAAACGGGTTATTATGAGGAAGGTTTTATTTTAGGGCCCCTTTATTTTATTAACAATTATGTTAAAACAATCGTTTGATTAACTTAGTCTAATGAACACACCTTATTTTAATTAGTTTTTGATAATCAATCCCTAGTACTAATTTAGAATAAAAAAGATTAAAAGGAGATAATATAATTACTTACATTTATGATTAGAAGACTGTTTTTGAGGAATAAGAAGCCTATTTATGAGAGGTTTTTGTTTTAGATCGTTCTTGATGTAGTGGCAGGGAAAGATTGTTGTTTGTTTTTTATTTCAACCATTTTAGCGACTTAATAAACAATTTAAGCGACTATATTTTCTTTAAGCGACATTTTTTTTAAAACACCCTCCCATTAACACACACACACTCAAATTCCACCAAAACACATATACTCAGTGGCACAACCTCTCCATTTACCTTTACACCTGCTGTAAATCAAACCCAAAATTAAAATCAAAATTAAAGTATCTCAAACATTACACGCATCTTCTATACTCGAGGTCCTAACTTTAATAATGTTTCGTATTAGGGTATGTATAGTGTTATTTTTTAACTCTTATAGTTTTATTTTTATTCCAATCATCATGCCTTTTGCAATCGAGTTACTTGATGTATGTGTTTTTCTTGTTCTTTATTACTGTATTGTGCATCAACTATATTTGGTTATTTGATGTCTCTTTGTCTGGCCCAAAAAATATGATCATTTATGTCTATTGGAGTAGTATCCAATATAGAACTGTTTAATGATATGAATGTTACCTTAAACTGTAAAAAATATATATATATATATATATATATATATATATATTAAAATATGAGTATTTATAACACAACCTGTTTGAATAGATGGTTGTTATTCATTTACACCACACCTTGTTTCCATATTAGCATTTATGTCTATTGAAGTGATTTTTTACCAGAATATGAGCATTTATAGCACAACCTGTTTCAATATAATAGCTTTTAGAGTAGCTTTTGTTTTTGTTCTTGTAGGAATATGAAGCCAAAGCCATCATCAGAAGTAAATCAAATTACTTTTCTTTAATGAAATCCAAATTAGATCAGAAACGAAGGAAGTTGTTTCAGGCTACTTGTTTTGGTAAATGGTTGGACCTTTCTTATTTTGACCACGAACCACATATGATAGATTATATCTTACAGAAACAATGTTGTCCGAGTAATGCTCATTATGATATGCCGATTATATATTATGTTGAAGAACGTCCTATACATTTCGGCCGACCTGAATTTTGTCTTATCACTGGTTTTCATTTTGGAAATGTAAGTTTTACCTCATATAAGTCGGGACACCTCAATTTTAGGAACATGGTTTTTCCACTCCATGTAGGTAAGAAAGTAACCAATCTAGATATTCTTGGTCAAATTGAAGATGAGCAGGCATTCGGTATTATATTCGACGAAGATGCAGTACGTCTTTGTCTATTGTTAGCATTGGAGGTTATCTTTATGGGCAGATTATTAATTGAAGAAGTTGATGATACACTCTTCCGATTGATTGAAAACCTTGATGACTGGGATGCTTTTCCAAGGGGGGAGCATATTTGGAGACATTTGTATGATCAAATTTTGGATGTGGCGGATAAACAAAAGTATAAATTCCTTGAAGGTATTAACAAAGATCGCAAGTTTGTTCCAACATATACGCTTTCAGGATTTGTTTGGGCTTTCAAAGTTTGTATATATTTATTTTTATTTTTTTAATTATAGACAATGTATGCTACTTATGTTATGTTTCTTTCACTGAATTCGAAGAATTCATTCACATTTTATAGATATGGATAATGGAATCTTTTGAAAGAATCATTATTTGGTGGAATAAAGTGCCAGAAACGATACCAAGAGGAGTATCGTGGTCAAAGAACGCAATATTTAAAAGATCAGATTATAAGTATCTTTTTGGAAAGGTAAAACTCTTCATCAAATTTGTCGTATTAATGTTTGCTGTAATTATAAATTTTATGTTTTTACTCGTGGTCAAAGAACGCTACATTTAAAAGATCAGATTATAATTTTTTTTATTATTATTATTATTTTTTTTTATTTTGTAAGGAGGCGAATGTTGTTCAAGATCTTAGACCGACATTAGCTGAGAGGAAATCTGATTGGTTTATACACTTTATGGATTTTTTCCATCATTACATACCTAGAACTCCCCCAGTGAAAACCACACATCTCGCTGATGAGTATTTCAAGAAGTTGGCCGTAGCACGCAAACGTGGAAAGATAGAACGTAAACATTTACCTATTATACGCAAAAGTGAGAGCAGTATAATAGAGACCAGCATAATTCAGGATGCTGTTATTACAGAGTTGAATACCCGTGTGTTCAAACTCGAGGGAATTATTCATGTTCTTGATCGAGAAAGAAATGGGGTAATATATCCGGTTGACTTGTTCACTTACCTTGACATGCCTTTTTTCTTCTTGATTTTGTTTTTTAACCATTATTGTTCATTCGCCGGAGAAATTGGTGTTTGATGATGATCTTCGGAATCTCAGTGCAGAGAATTGTGACGAGCTTAATCATGATTTTCTTGAGTTGTTCCATTCAACTATGGATACCAGTGGGTCACAACGTGTAAATGTGGATGACGATGACGATCTTGCAATGGTAAATTACAGATTTAATGTACATGTAAACTGTTACCGTACCGTAAAATGATAAATCAACTTTAAACTAAGTTAAATTTGACAGGAATTTATTATTCAAGAAGAATTAAGATTGCGACATGAAGAATTAGAAAAGGTGCGGTTAAAAGAGCAGAAGTTGAGCCAAGAGGAGAAGAGGTTGAGGATGGAAGAGGATAAGATGATAAGGATGGAAGAGAAAAATAAATTGATCGATGAAAGGGATAAAAAGAAAAGGAAATAGGCGCTTAAGAATACTAATCACTGGAAAAATGCTATGGCGCGCATAACCCATACAAAGAGGAGTGAAAGTTCTGGTGAAGCTAATGCGTATTATTGGAGTAACGCATATGCGGAAAAGAAAGCACAATGCTTTGGCTTACGGAATCCAGATATGACGGAACAGCTTCAGAATGTTAAGCCATGGGTTGAGGTATGAAAACTACTAATTTGATTGTTTAAAATATATCATATTTTTCATTTATGCTCGTAAGCGTAAGTGTGTCGTATACTAGGATATGAAACGCTGGAACAACGCGGCGAACAAGGTTCATTTGACAGATGAATTTGACTGATATCTTGGTCAGATTGGTCCGCTTAATTGTAAATTCCCATGGTGTGAAGATGTGAATGTGGATAGAAGGTTCTGGGAAACTTTAGTTTGCTTAGACCCGACTAGGCAAGGTTGGCTAATGGATGAGGCAAGTACTTATATAACTGTAATTCACCCTATACTATTGAATTAATTTCTTTTAAAATTGTGAGGTCGTTTATGATTCACAATTTATAGCACATAGAGTTGTGGGTTAATTACATGTGGCATGTGAGACCCGATACGGCTGATTGGGCGATGGTTAGTGGCTACTTTGTTCAGCTTCTACTTCAAAACTCGCTGCCTTTGTGGTATGCTAATGGGGAAAGGTACTCTGTTCCATGGTCCGATGTTAAGCAGGTAAGTCCTTTGATTTCCATCTTGCTGGCATAATCCGCTTACTTGCTTCATTGGCTCTACTATTTGGTTCACGTAACCCAATACTTTTTTTCCCGCACATCTGCTTTGTAGGTTTTTATGCCTATTAATCAGATGGAATCTCATTGGTTTCTTATACGTTTTGAGTAGAGACAGGAGTAGTTACATTTTTCAATAGTGGTGAAATTTATGTCGAGGAATTGCCAGAATTTTATATCGCAGTGATGGATTGTTTACGGGTTAGGCTAGCCGCTATATCCATATAATTAAGCTTGAAACATTATATTGTTTTAACACTTTTAACATTTTCCCGCAGTCTTAACTACCCGAGGTCCTAAGTCAAGCGCTAGTATTTGAGAAGAAAGTCATAAATCCTTCAACTTACAGCATTACGTTTTCTCACGTTGAGAAAGTACCTAAGCAGGCTGGGATATTTGGTGATTGTGGTATTTGGGTTTTTATTTTTTTATACCGCTTGGCTTACGGTAAGTCGTTGGACGTTAAGGATCCTATTCAGGCTGCACTTGCATACCGTGAACAAATGGTTAAGTTTTTTTTAAACATCAGGTTTGTATTTAGTCATGTATCAAGTATGTTGTAGTATCTCAAAACAATTGCTGAGCATATGATGCCTTTAATGGGTTCAACCTTTTGTATGTCAACTCTTGTTCGATGTCTTTTGTGATATACTCGGACAAAAGCACTTTTCTGGTTTTCTTGTAAATTGCAAATCATTATGAGTAAATTTTTATTGATGTCTTAATTAGCATACACAAAAGAAATAAGAGCCACTCAACAAAAATAAAAAGCATAAACTATTTAAAGTTTTATGGGTTAATATCCTCCTAAACACCTAGTTAAAAAGATAAGCAATTAGGCCCACACCAACTAGATCTTTTGTAAGTATTGTACGACATAACAGCTTCCTATGCATTTTATGTTTGGAACTATCAACTACTATCATAAAAATAGAGCTTGGGAGATTCTGCTGTTGGTGACAAAGGAAAAGTAGCCAAGGATGATTCTGCTGCTAGTTCAGAACATTATGCTGCTGGAGTTAAAGAAGCTGCTGCTGTGCCAGAGCAAGTTCCTACTGCTTGTGCTAAAATATCTACTGCTGAGACTCAGGGAGATTATACTATCGAGAGAATTGTCGATGATGATGTAAGTCTAGCTGAGACAATAATCCAACTGAAAACAACACCAGCACCTAAACCACAACTACCTACTCCTCAATCACAACCAGAACCACAACCAAAACAAAAGCAAGTAACACCACCACCTCCAAGAGCTCCTGTCAAAGGAGTTATAATTAGAGAACCTATCACAACCAAGAAACCTGTTCATACACATACATACTCAGGAAATGGTAAAGGAATCATGACTGAAGAGCATGAATTTAATCTTGAAGTTCCCTTTAAGTACTGGCCAAGGGAGCTTCAAGAAAAGTTTAATGAAGAAGCTGAAGGAGAAGCAAAATTGAATGCTTGGGATGAGGAAGATGCAAAAAAAAAAAAAAAAAAAAAAAAAAAAAAAAAAAAAAAAAAAAAAGGCTGAAGCAGAAGCAAAAACAAAGTTTAATGAAGAAGCTACAAGGAAATTTGTGTTACCACAAACATAAACCGATCAACTTCATCCAAAAAAACCCATCCATGATGTCTTTTTTTTTTTTTTTTTTTTTTTTTTTTTTTAATTGCAAATCATTATGAGTAAATTTTTTATGTCTTTATCGAGTATGTTGTAGTATATTTTATGTCTTTTGTCATATTCTCGGACAACTTAAGTTTATGTATTTATTTTAAATTGCAAATCATTATTAGTAACTTTTTTTATTGCTCTTTTAATTAGCATACACTAAAACATTTTAATAGGCATAAATTATTTAAAGTTTTATGTGTTAGTATCCTCCTAAACACCTAGTTAAAAATATAAGGAATAAGGCCCACGCCAACTACGTACATCTATTAGGTATACGGGATACAAACAGTAGATCTATTGTACAACATGTAAGTATTTGTAGTATATAACATCTTCACATGCATTTTATTCTTGGACCTATCAACTGGTATCATAAAACAAAAAAAAAAAAAAAAAAAAAAAAAAAAAAAAAAAAAAAACACTTTGTTTTCTCTATATTTTCATTGGATGTCATCTACTGGATCAGGATCAACAACCTGTTATGATATTGGGTTTGACCAATGCCTGTATGTTTCTCTATTATTTTTCTATCATTTTTAAAGATTTATTGTTTGTGTAATGATATATGCTTGTTTTAATTCTTGCCATTGTTACACAGGAACTCTAATAACCCTGACGAGCTTGTGTTTGAGGTATATTATGGTAGTGTTTTTATGTATCTTCCCTTAAGGTACGCCGGTGGAGAAGTTATAGATTTGAAGTTGTCTAGGTCAAGTAGGTTATGTTATTCTGAGATGTGTGACCTTTTGTTGAAAAACATAAAAGAGGATATATGGGCGTGGTTTTATTGTAAACCTAGGTGTAGCGTGGAAGAAGGTTTGACCATTTTCGAAACTGATAATGATGTCAAGAGAATGTATGAATTTGCTGAAATTAATGGGGTCATTCAGGTATTTGGTAGTGCAATTCGGCAAGCACATTTAGTTACCTACTATCATAAGAACTTGCCCTTTGATGACTCTGACGATGAGGTTACATCTAAGGTCAGAATGCATGAAAAAAGAAAGAAGGCTTATGAAAACATGTCTTTGGAAGAAGAAATTGCATGGGAACAAGCAGAAAAAAATTCCCCAAGTATCCTTAAGACACCTTATCTTAAGCCTTTTGTCGAGGCAAGTCTTTTTAGAGGGTTGGGAGAGATAGAGTACAATGATGACAGCTTATATTCTCCGGAAGGGTTCAGGTCTGTTAATATCCTGTACATCCCAAAGGATTGTGACTGTGGCTGTAGTTCTCCGACTTTTGTAAACTCCCTTGTTAATGACTTTGACGATGATCCTACAGTTGTAGGGTCTACTCCTTTTAAGGGTAAGAGGGTTTTAAACGACCTTGATGATGATGCCACAGTTGCACGATCTACAGTTATACAAAAAGCGCCAAAGGAAAGTCGTTTTCAAGATATCAGTTCAAAAGGCAGGAAACTTTTGAATGATTTTGAATCCGCTGGAGATGATGTTCAGCATGTGTGTGATGGAAACTCGGTTATTGGTGGTACAAATGATATCACCTGTATTTGAACTTTGTTTCTTTAACTTTACTATGGTAACAATGTGTCTACTTAGTGCTTGTAATAGTTATGTTAGGAACACTTTATCGTATTTTAGGGTTAATTGTTGTCATAGGTTAATTTGCAAAAGCTAAAAGTATGCGTTTTCAGAGCTTTTTGCTTATTGATGTACGCTTATTCAAGTTCCTTAATGAAAGCAACTTTTGTATTTCTAGTTAAATAAGCTATAAAAAGTCCCTTAAGCGACTTTTAGGTGTGTAGATAAGCGACTTTCTAAAATCCAACTCTAGGGCGCAAGTGACATGTAATGATGACTGCATTGCTTGGCAGGGTAAACAATGTCAACCAGACTAGTGGTTAGATTCAACCGATTTTTTTTAAATGACATTTTATGAATTATTTTTTATAGCGCCTTGTAACCCAACCACCAAAATTTTGTGTGCTTTTTGTTTTGTTATGTTATTATGGTCTTGTACTGAATTAAATATTGTTGCGCATGTAGTATGTTTTTCATTTGTTCGTGCGCATCTAGTATGCATGTAGTCTATCAAAATCTACTGAAAGAAAGGATTTATCTAGTTTGAAATTGAAATTGTTATCTAACAAAGTTTAACACGTACAAGTCGCTTTATTTGGGCAACTTATAACGTGGGTGGTTGTTTTTGGCTTTAACGCAAGACCACAGTTGCGTTAACTTGGGTTTAACGCAACTAATAAACATATGAAATAAGAAAGTAAAGCACAAATATGCACAAGAAAACCTGTAAATAAAAATATTAGCCCTATATGTTTAAATTCGATTGCTAAAAGTTGTAAATAATTTTTTGAAAAAAAAATATATTTTTATGCTTTTTATTTTATTTTTAATTAATAAAAAACACTTTTATACTAAAATAATATTAAAAATAGTAAGTTAATACGAAAAATTAGGAAAATTTATGGAAAATTACTTTAAGGTATAAGTAAGTTATGAAAAATAAAAAAGGAATCGACAGCTTATCTAAGGAAAGCAAAAGGTCTATTATGAAAGCAACTTTTTTATTATGTAGTTAAATATGCTAGAAAATAGCTGAAACACCCAACAGCTTAGCTAAGGAACGAAATAAGTCTATTATGCGACTTTAAACTTGGTAGATAAGCGACATTCTAATTTCCAACTGTAGAGTGCAAGTGGCATGTAATGATGACTTTCATTGTTTGTCAGGGAAAAAAGGCGGGTTAATAAAGAAAGAAATTAGGCGGGAACAATGTCTCTTACGCGACTTTTAAGCGGTAGATAAGCGACTTTCTAAAATCCACCCCAAGGGTACAAGTGCCATGTAATGATGACTAGGTAACATAATTGTACTTAAATTCAATTCCAAATAAAGACACTATAATTAGAACGTGTCTAGGTGAAAAAGTATACTGATCGAATTCGTATGGCTCCTAAGTTTCCAAAGTGTTTGAAGATAGCGAATCAAATTGGTGATCGGCGAGTTCATAGTGTTCTTCATGCTATCTTTTTGCGAGAGAAGGAGGCTTATAGGGGTGATGAAAACAATTACAACGAAAGGATTGAAGAAGTAGAGGCTAGGGTTGAGCATAGGCATGGAATAATTCTTGAATTGAAGAAGTTTATGAGTGATGCTGTTGTGGATGAGTGTGTGGCAGCTTTGATGGTTGCTGAGCAGGACGATTTTGCTGAATTGGGTCGTCTGATTCAGATGAGTCATACTGTTGTTTTACGTGTTGGTGAGAAATCCAGAATTATCAAGAAACTTAACAAATTGAAATAACTATGGAAGTTTAAATAATATTGTTAATCTTTGGGTCTTTTGTTAGTTTATATACGATGATGGCTGACAGTTTTTTGTGGTCGCTTGCGGGGTAGAAAGGGTAGGTTCAGTTTAAACGGTATTAGGGTTGTGTTTGTATTGTATGTTATGTACTTTGAATGGCTGGAATATTAACAATGTCTGTAATGTATAAGTGTTTTTAACGGTATGAATGGAAGTATTAGTTATTAGCTTATTTGATACATTGTTTTGTCTTTAATTGTTTTTTATTTTAAAGATTCTAAATATAGTTGGATGAATATTATGAGTGATGCATGTTTTGCTGGTTTCAAGTTGGAGGAAAAGGGAGACATATTTTGTATGTACTTGTTGCATGTTTATGGCTGTCATTGTTTTGAAATTTTTTATTTTTTATTATTTATTTTTTTAACGAAAGGATTGAAGAAGTAGAGTCTAGTTGAAAAGCATGCTAGACGTGTAAATTCGATTGCTAAAATTGCTAAATAATTTTTGGAAAAAAAGATTATATTTTTATGCGTTTTATTTTTTTTATTAATTAATAAAAAACACTTTTATCCTGAAAATAATATTAAAAATATTAAGTTAATACGAAAAATTATGAAAATTTATGGAAAACTACTTATCTAGATAAGCTGTAAATAAGCTAAAAGGGGAAACTCACCGTGTGATACTACTGGTGGTAACAATGATACTCCTGTTAGTGTATTTCATAGTACTGCTGGAGATGCTGAAAATGTCAAATACAAGTGGATACTATTGCCAGACGTAGAAGATACTACTGCTAGAGATAGTTTCTACTGCTTATGTGATACCCATGTATAGCATGTTTAGATAAGTTTAGAATAGATACGAAAAAAGTCTATTATGCGAGTTTTAACTGGGTAGATAACTGAGTACTCATTTCATACTCTTAGCCATCCAACCTATCATATCAATATGTAAGAAATAAGCAATTTACACCACGGGTCCTTAAAAGAATAAAAGTTACATAAGTCTTATATGGAATTAAAAATTGCAAAACACAAAAAAAGAGTAAGTATCTGGAAACAAAGGCCAACATATTTTTAAATTACAAAATACATAAGCGCAAAACAAAAAGTACATGGGATAAAAATTAAAACCCATAAAAAAGAAGCCTATAACAATTAATTCCTTTTTCCTTGTTCGTTATAGACTTTCCATATGGTTGACTTGCCTCTAAGTGTTTCCTCGATAGTTGGTTTAACAATGCCATTTGGTTCAGCATATGGTTTAACAGCTTGTACTTGTTCCTCACCGTATACTTGCCGTCTTAGCTCTTCGAGAATTTTAGGTGGCAATTGCTTCTTCAGTTCAACGTTTGGGCCATATCTCTCATAAATCTATGGAAATATGACCCCCCTTAATACCTTGTTTGACCATTCCATATCATCGACATTATGCTCGAACCTAACTCTTTTACCAGTTGACATATTTTGGACGAAGTGATGCTAATATGGCGAAGAAAGTGATGAAAATGGGGAGTAAAATGAGATGAGGGAAAATGCTTTTTTCAACACTTTGTTATCCCATTTGAGAGTTGAGATCCAAATTTGTGATTGGGGTTGTATGCTTTTTTCAACACTTTATTCCCCCTTTTGAATGGGGTAAGTTTGGTTGAATAATTTGTGGTTGGGGTTGTATGCTTTTTTCAACACTTTAGTCCCTACCTAATTATCATATTACGCACAAAATAAAACATAACAAATGAAAAAAATTAGTAACAGTGTACACGTAGATTCCATTCCATAAAGGTTTATAGTACATCATGGTTGGATAAGAAGAGCTTCACAAAAAAACTGAGAAAGATAAACATAAAACAAGTTATACAAACAAAAGCTTGACAAAGAGAATGCTGAACCTAGACCTAAAAGATACATTCGGGCAAGTTGTTAATGAATGAATGTTTGCATATTGTCAATTGTTAACCTGTTATGGTCAACCAGTTCCATAATTGGTACGGAGGTAGCCATTTTTTTAATAGAGATATTGTGATTTTAGATTTAAGAAACTGTGGTGGATGACGAATGGAATGGGTAGATGTTTGTATATATAAGTAATTATAACATCGAGACACAGAAACAACTAACAAGTAGGGCTGTAACCGAACTAAACGTTCAGTGAACATTTCATGAACCGTTCGGTAAAAAAGTTCGTTTATTTATTAAATGAACGAACAAGAGCAATATTTTACGATCGTTTAGTTCAATGAACGAACATGAACAAAAGTCACGTCGTTTATTTATGTTCGTGAACGTCCCTTTATGCGTTCGTTAATGTTCGCTTATGTTCATTTATTTATTTATGTTCGTATATCATATCTTTTAATTGTGTAATTTTAAAATTAGTTTGTTTAAACAAAACAACACTTATAAAATAATATTAGATGCATAATTTAATAAAGATTATGTTTGTTAGTCTATGTTCATTTATGTTCGATCGTTTATGTCCGTTTATCGTTCGTTTATTGTCTTAATAAACGTACATAAACGAACATGAACAAGTTCTTTTCTTAATAAATGAACATGTACAAGAAAATTCATCCATTTAAGTGTTCGTGTTCGTTTTTTTGTTTAAATTTTTATTTGTTTTATTTTGATTTTTTTTTTTTTTTTTTTTTTTTTTTTGGGTATGAATAGACTTAAAAACTTGTAGTAATTTTCAATTATTGGTATTATAACGTTTTTATAATGGAAAAACGTTGTATTTTTAAAAAAAAAATACACAACAATCTTTTAGAACATCGGTAAACAAAAAAGCACAAAACAGAAAAAAATTAAAATCTACGAAATTAAAAATAAAGTACACAACAATCTTTTAGAAAATAATTACACTACAACATATTGTGGTGTTTCAGTGGGAATTCGCTTATTTGAAAGATGACGATCTTAACAAATTTATCAACACTAAATTTATTTGTGTGAAGTGCGATTGCAGTAAGCATTACATGCCCACGAGCACACTAGATTTTTTTTTAGAAAGTCGCTCACTTTCCCCTTAATAAGTAGCTTAAGCGACTATTTTCCCGCCTTTTTTCCCTTACCCTCACAGCAGAAGTCATCATGGCACTTTCTTACTAGGACTAAAGTCATCATTACATGCCACTTGCACCCAATACTGGATTTGATTAAATCGCTTAAATACCCCTAACAAGTCATCGTTACATGCCACTTGTATATTTGGATGGATTTTATAAAGTCGCTTGTCAACCCCTTGAAAGTCGCTTAAGAAACTATTTTGACACTTGTACTCTTGAAGTGGATTTTATAAAGTCGCTGATCAACCCCTTCAATGTCGCTTAAGAGACTATTTTGCCGCTTGTACTTTTGAAGTAGATTTTATAAACTCGCTTATCAACCCCTTCAAAGTCGCTTAAGAGACTATTTTGCCACCTTCTTCCCGCGTACAGGAAAATAATGTCGCTTTAATAAATATATATAATAAGATGCCGCTTAAAAAAAGGCGCTGCACTAAACTGCAAATGAAAGTGCAAGCTGAAATATGTAAACATTATGAAAAGATATTTTTCTATCAACTTAATTTTTCTATCAACTCAGCATGATCATATCGATTAACCCTAACTTAACTACGATTACTGATTTCTATTTTTTCATCATAAAAACAACCTGATTCTACAAATTACTATTATCACATCTCTAAAACCCCATAGCAATAGTTCCAACAATATAATCATATCGACGAACAACAACAACAACTCAGTCATAGAAATTAATCACATACTAAAAAAACTACATAATAAAACACAAGATTAGATTAAAGATAGCCATACTTCCATTCAGACCATTAAATTGTTCATCATTACAGCCCACTGCCCAGTTACATACACATCCGAAAGTCAAAACATATTTTGATCTTACCCTTTATATTTTGTATTATTATTTAGTAATTAAAACATATTTTACATCCGAAAGTCAAAAAAAATTTTGATATAAATAACACACATTTTTTTCTCTCACTAAACTGCTTTGTTGCTTGACGTTGTAGGGAGTCTTTTGATAATCGGGATAAAATTTATTAAATTAATCATCCTTCAATTAGTCACAGTAGTGGCAGCCCTTACCAACATGTCACTCTCCCCACCAGTGACAGCCTCATCCGCAACATTGGGTGTAGAACCACTATCCTGAGGTAGCCTGCATAGGATAAACTCTTTTATGACTTTTGGGCTTTCAAGTTGATTGTCCAAAAAGAGTTGCAAACCGATGTACGGTTTGTACCTATCCCTAGCGACAAGTGCTCTTCTCATTCTATATCTCCCTTTCGTGCCCCTATGGTTGCCATCTCGATCAACCATTAAACATACCCGCTTTTTACCACTTTGATGTCAGTGGATGGTATTGGGAATAATTGTAGTGGAAGGATGGAGGGCGGGCAGATGAGACGCCTTTCGGCACAAGAACGGTTCGAAATTCACCGTATTGCTCGAATCGACGCTCGAGGATGTTATGGAAGGGTATTTAGATGATTGGGATTTGTAGAGCATTATGGTTTAGGGTTATTAGTCGTCATTTAAGAATGACTAACTGCTATTAGTAGTCATTTAAGAACATGCTTGGGCCGTGAGATGACCCTCTTGACGCTGCTTGCTAACCCATGTAATGTGTGAGTACATACTTGAATTAACTCTGAGTATGTAAATGATGATCATCAGCAAATGACGTTTTGTCATTGAGTTAAGACCTTGGTTATCGTATATGGTAAACAACTTCAACTTTTTGATAGATGGTAAACAACTTTATATGGTTATCATATATGGTAAACAACTTTATATTGTGGGATTGGTTGCGCCTTCTTTCGTTGTAATAACCTTTTATAGAGGAGGATCGAGTGTTGTTTCTAGTGTGAACAGTGACTTTGACTAAATCTTAAGGGCTTGTTGGATTTGACATAAAGTAGTCTGTCCAGTCTTTTCAACGTCTTAGGAAGCGGCATGATGAATGTATAAGGCGGGAAAATAGTCTCTTAATCGACTTTTAGGGTTAGATAAGCGACTAGCTATTTAACCCATTTAGCTTGGTGGATCTTTTTTAGCTTATTCACAGCTTATCTAGCTAAGATGTCAACCCAATTTTAGTTTTCCTATATTCCTCATTGTTTAAGGTACTTTCCATTGATTTTTCATATTTTTGTTAAATAGATTAATATTTTGAATATATATATATATATATATATATATATATATATATATTATATATATATATATATATTATATATATATATATATATATATATATATATATTCTAGGGTCAATTTATGAATTTTAATGAGTTTTAGAGCGTATATAAGCGACTCTATAAAATAAAACTATAGGGTGCAAGTGGCATGATGACTTCATTAGTGTCAGGCGAACCATGTTAGTCATAATTGTAGTTAAGTCATAACTACTTTTCTTTTCTTTTTTATGGAAAAAATAAAAAAGGGCGGGACCGAATAAAATATCTGTCACATTTGGTGATCGGCCCATATTTTCGGGTCTATCATTAATATCACGATAGGCTATGCTATTTATGGATTTCTTAAGTTACTCTATCAATTTTTAAGTTGTTAATTCCTTAAGATAAATTAGTAAATCATTGAGGTATATCATAAACATCGTAACAATCTTTTACAAAATATTTACACTACAAAACATTTTGGTGGTTGGAAAATAAGTCGCTTTAATCAAACTTTCAAACTCTTTTCAACATACACACACACACACACGTCGTGTGAGACCCTAAAAAAAATAAAAAATAAAAAAAATTTCGCTAAAAGATTTGCCAAACACATATAAGTTGGATTTTAGAAAGACGCTTATCTACCCACCTGTAAGTCGCATAATAGACTTTTTTTCCTTCCTCATATAATAACAGAAACATGTCCATAAGCTACAAAAAGTCTCCTAAGCGATATTTTAGGGGTAGATAAGCGACTTAATTTTCCTGTACGCGGGAAAAACAAGGCGGTGGGTAAAACAAATAAGGCGGGAAAATAGTCTCTTAAGCTACTTTTAAGGGTTATTTCAAACACTCCACTAAACTGCAAATCTACAAATGCAAACAAAGGATGTTTTAAAGTGCTTATTTTTAAGTTGTTAAACATTTCCGTAAAAAGTTATTGTAAAAAAAAAAAGAAGATATTGAGAATTTGGGAAGCAAGGCTCGAACCCACGACCTAAACAAAGTCAAGTGCTTAAAAATGTTCAAGAAAAAGGTTTCTGTTAAAAAAAAAAAAAAAAAAAAAAAAAAAAAAAAAAAAAAAAAAAAAAAACGTGTAGTTGGTAACCACGGGGAGAGCAGGGCTAGAACCTAGGGGTGGCAATTACCGACACGACACGAAACCTGACCTGAGACCGACACGAAAATTAGCTGGTTAGGGTTGAGGCTAAATAAGTTTCGGGTCATTTTTTTGGGTCAAGTATGATTAAATCGGGTAGACACGATAATCCGTTTAACTTTTATGAAAATATAAAATAGAGTAAATACACATTCGTTATTAGCTACTCTAGTTCAAAATGCAAACAAAGGATGTTTTAAAGTGCTTATTTTTAAGTTGTTAAACATTTCCGAAAAAAGTTATAGTAAAAAAAAGAAATTGATAATTTGGGAAGCAAAGGGTGAGCAAGGCTAGAACCCACGACCTAAACAAAGTCAACAATTTAACAAACACACCAATCCCAACCGCGCCCTTGGGTCTTTTTCGACTAATGTTGTATTTGAATTTTACCTAAACCTATTTCACCCTTTTAGCTTGGTGGATCCTTTTTAGCATATTCACAGTTTATCTAGCTAAGATGTCAACCCAATTTTATTTTTCCTATATTCCTCAATGTTTAAGGTACTTTCCATTGATTAATGATACTACTGCTGGTTTCATTCTACTGCAAAGACAACCATGGGTTTTCTTATGAGAAAAAGGTGTTTGGCAAGTTAAGCAGACATTCTACTGCTGGTTACAAAGTTTATACTAATTAAAATTCAAATTCTTCAAATAAGCAGACATTCTACTGCTGGTTACAAAGTTTCTGCTGGTTACAAAGTTTCTATATCAAATAAGCACTGACGAAACTGAATAAGCAAAGATCAATAACATATGCACAAGCTAATCTTAATACGAGGTTAATTGTCATAGGGTATTCAAGGCATACATAAACTACAAACACTAAAAGAATTCCACTAAGGCTGTGCGGGAAGCTCGGTGGAGTTTCAACAGCTTCCTAGCCAACTCCCAATTCATCCTCAGATTTTCAGACTCATCATTACTCAAATTGCTGAGCTTGATATAAACCATCTTCAGCAAGGGGGAACACGCAAGTATGAGCTTTAGTATTGTTAATTCATTCTCTGATCTAGGAAAAGATCGAAACACCACACTCTTCAGCTACCCCGACCTCATTCTGTTGCTACCTAAATCTAATGAATAAACTTTCAAAGGTAGATCACTTTCCAATGCAGCCTGCAAATTGAGATAGTATTGAGATGCACAACCATGGCAATTCAAGATGATGTATTTCATACATATGCATTCCACTTACTATGGTTTCTAGAGTTTGCAATTTTGGAGCTCTACAAATCATTTGAATGATGAATGACACCATTGCATTGTTCCCAAAATCGACTCCGGATAGATTTAGAGTCTTAAGGGATACAAATGCCATGGGGACATACATCCAGGAGCTACCTTCTGCCAACAACTACAAAAGGTCAACTTTTCGTAAGTTTTAAAGATTACATTTCATAAGTATTAAAGATTACTTTAACATTATGTAATTTGAAGTGTAAAACTCATATTTGTCTAACCTTGCACCCCTGAAAATCCAATGTAAGGGACTCAAGATTGGGAAGAGTTCTAAGCTGAAAGATATTGTAAGTTGTGATTGTCGTGGGATGGTTCCAAACACCGAATGACAAATACAACTTCTTCAAATTTCCAAGTTGTGGAATATCCAACGGTCTCATGTCGTTTGTATCAATACGATTCATTTTAAGAGACTCAAGTAATAGACAACGAGAAATAAAATCCCAAATTGAACCGGTTTGAAAGTCAACAGATAACAATTCTAAGCTCAATAGATTTGGAAAGCTAATAAAAGATACCAAACTAGGAAGAGTACACCAATGAAGTTCAAGATGTTTCAACTCCATACGAGAGTACAGTTGGGTTGGCAACATAACTGGTTCACCATACCAGTTTCAAATTATGAGCTCCTCAATTCCTTCGCGAGCCAAAAACAACAGCCAAACATGAATCTCTTCATAATTGAAGTCATCTTGTCCAAACAGCGGTTTAGGATCTACGGAGAAAACAAACCTTCTTACGGGACCTTTGAGCTGAAGTAGCAGACTAGTAAGTTGCCTCCCATCAAATTTATTTGTCAAAAAATAAAAGAAATGCTCATCAACTATAACATCGGTGAGCAAAGTCCACTTAAAACTCCAGTTTCACGCTAAACTATCAGTCCTCACCGCATCTTTTAGTGGCAAACGATTCATAATATTAGTGATCACGTTATTTGGCATGTTGCTAATATAATCCGCCATTTTAGGAATAAAATTGCGTCCAAAAGACATGGTATTGTTGGAATTTGATTTGGTTTTGTGAGGTCTGGAAAATGAGAGTTTGGATTTCGTTTTCGAATTGTTCTTTTGATAAGGGTTTGTGTAATTATGATGGGTATATGGGTTTGGTGGGTGGGTTTATCGGTTCCCGCAAAAAATTAAATATTTGTCAGACGTTTGTAAACTAACTTGTTAATTACTTTGACGATGATCCTACAGTTGTAGGGTCTACTCCTTTTAAGGGTAAGAGGGTTTTAAACGACCTTGATGATGTTCAGCATGTGTGTGATGGAAACTCGGTTGTTGATGGTAGAAATGATAGCACCTGTGTTTGAAGTTTGTTTTTTTAACTTTCCAATGGTAACAATGTGTCTACGTAGTGCTTGTAATAGTTAAGTTAGGAACACTTTATCGTATTTTAGGGTTAATTGTTGTCATAGGTTAATTTGCAAAAGCTAATAATATGCGTTTTCAGAGCTTTTTGCTTATTTGATGTACGCTTATTCAAGTTCCTTAATGAAAGCAACTTTTGTATTTCTAGTTAAATAAGCTATAAAAAGTCCCTTAAGCGACTTTTAGGTGTGTAGATAAGCGACTTTCTAAAATCCAACTCTAGGGCGCAAGTGGCATGTAATGATGACTGCATTGCTTGGCAGGGTAAACAATGTCAACCAGACTAGTGGTTAGATTCAACCGAATTTTTTTTAAATGACATTTTATGAATTATTTTTTATAGCGCCTTGTAACCCAACAACCAAAATTTTGTGTGCGTTTTGTTTTGTTACGTTATTAGGGTCTTGTACTGAATTAAATATTGTTGCGCATCTAGTATGCATGTAGTCTATCAAAATCTACTAAAAGAAAGGATTTATCAAGTATGAAATTGAAATTGTTATATAACAAAGTTTAACACGTACAAGTCGCTTTATTTGGGTAACTTATAACGTGGGTGGTTGTTTTTGGCTTTAACGCAAGACCACAGTTGCGTTAACTTGGGTTTAACGCAACTAATAAACATATGAAATAAGAAAGTAAAGCACAAATATGCACAAGAAAACCTGTAAATAAAAAAATTAGCCCTATATGTTTAAATTCGATTGCTAAAAGTGGTAAATAATTTTTTGGGAAAAAATTATATTTTTATGCTTTTTATTTTATTTTTAATTAATAAAAAACACTTTTATACTAAATGATAGAACTTATGTACACCATCATCAAATAAGTTCCTGGACCGTTTTGGACTCTAGGTTGTTTAGACCTTGATCTAGGATAAACAATAAACACATGATAATAATAAGCACAGCGGATTAAACAATAAGAATATTATTATTATCACTAAGGTTCTTCGCCATCATCTCCTAACACTAACAATACACAAAACCTAGGCATCCGTTGTAGGAACTCGATGCCTAGACACAACCTACACCATTAGACGTCTACATCTTGACACACACACACACAATAATGAACGCCCCATGTCCTCTTTATATAGTAGAGGATTTGGGTTTACAAAGACTTTAACATAAATACACTTTAAGTCCTTCATCTTTGTCTTCATCCTTCATCTTTCATATTTTGTCAATATCAACTCTAAATATAATTCCCAACAATCTTCCCCTAGTTGATAATGACAAAACCAACATATGAAAGATGTCGTCTTCCCCTTAAGCCATGCATATCATCAAGGATCTTCAAGCTGCAATCTTCAATATAAATCTTCTTCCCCTTTTTGTCATCATCAAATAGGGAATGAAAAGTATGCAACCTTGATTTTCATAACCATGAACTAGTACCATACTTCCAATCTGATCTTACAATGTCTTGAATCGCCCTCCATTAATGAACACCAAAACGCTTTCTTTTATAAATGAATCCAAGACATAAAAATCACAAATCTTCAGTAAGAATACCAACGAGCAATCATGAAAACCTTCACCTCGATGCAGCATATAAATGGTTAAACATTTAAACAATACGCTTCCCCTAAAACCCATATGTTAACCATTTGAAAGAACTTGTCGAATAACTAACCAACAATAATAACGAATACCATGTTGTACCATCCATGAATGAGCGTTCTAATTTCACATTAGGTTTGAAAGATGACAAAAATAATATGCGATATCAAGCTGTAGTAAACAATGTAAATAGTTCTTTGGTAAAGCAGTAGAAACTATGTAGAAAAAGTAACGACCTCCAATCAGTATTAACATGATTACTGCCTCAATAAACTCTCACGAACATCCTGTGTGTGTCATCCAATATCCCATGTGTTTGTCTCAAATCAATAACCAATACTTCCCCTTACTGCTCGTAACACATGCATATATATCCCACCAAAAACTACTAGCAGCTGAATCTTATAACATAAGCAGTAGTATCTTATATGTCGAGTAGTAGAAATATTAAGCTACAGCAGAAAAATTAAACTATCAGCGCAGCAGCAGAAAAAAATAATGCAGCAGTGTCAATACCCGAGCAGCACTATTTGAAGCGTAGCAGTAGAAAAAAAAATATTCATGAGCAGCACATTCTTTACTTGCAACAGAGATATAGCAGCAGTATACACTTGACTCGTAGCAGGTCTAAAAATACTGATTCATTAATCAACCCCTCGTGAATGAAACAAACTATTTGACCAATGATTAATTAATTCCATATCAGTATGAGATAATAAATAATATATCGACAGTAAACTTGAATAAATCTCACCGACCCACTTGGACCTATGCTTATCCTTTTGACCAATGATAACGCACCATTCTTTACCCACAATCACATATGGACAATAAAATAAGCAACAACAGTAGCTACGTCCGATAGATGACAAACCCTTTTAATAAATTATCACCGTCCATTAATTTGTCTTCAAACTATCGACAACCAATCAGATCCAAGCAACAATAATTTACATAGATCACAGTCCCACGTGAAACAATAATATGAGAGTAGATCACATGCACACCAATTTATTCTTATTTGATGCAAGTGGATTAAATCTTTATTCAATGTGAAACTGTTGTCGTAAAAAAAATCGATATATTACAAATCGAATGCAAACCAATTCGTACCTTCACAGCTGCTTACTTTGACAAATAAAAACCTTGTAACATCCCTAGATCGAGAGCCCCCGCTCTGATACCACTTGATAAAACTTATGTACACCATCATCAAATAAGTTCCTGAACCGTTTTGGACTACACCATCATCAAATAAGTTCCTGAACCGTTTTGGACTCTAGGTTGTTTAGACCTTGATCTAGGATAAACAATAAACACATGATAATAATAAGCACAGCGGATTAAACAATAAGAATATTATTATTATCACTAAGGTTCTTCGCCATCATCTCCTAACACTAACAATACACAAAACCTAGGCATCCGTTGTAGGAACTCGATGCCTAGACACAACCTACACCATTAGACGTCTACATCTTGACACACACACACACAATAATGAACGCCCCATGTCCTCTTCATATAGTAGAGGATTAGGGTTTACAAAGACTTTAACATAAATACACTTTAAGTCCTTCATCTTTGTCTTCATCCTTCATCTTTCATATTTTGTCAATATCAACTCTAAATATAATTCCCAACACTAAAAATAATATTAAAAATAGTTAGTTAATACGAAAAATTATGAAAAATTATGGAAAACTACTTTAAGGTATTAGTAAGTTATGAAAAATAAAAAAGGAATCGACAGCTTATCCAAGGAACGAAAAAAGTCTATTGTGAAAGCAACTTTTTTATATGTAGTTAAATAAGCTAGAAAATAGCTGAAACACCCAACAGTAGGGTGCAAGTGGCATGTAATGATGACTTTCATTGTTTGTCAGGGAAAAAAGACGGGTTAATAAAGAAATTTGGCGGGAGCAACATCTTTTAAGCGACTTTTATGCGGTAGATACGCGACTTTCTATAATCAACCCCAAGGGTACAAGTGGCATGTAATGATGACTACGTAACATAATTGTGCTTAAATTCAATTCCAAATAAAGACATTATAATTAGAACGTGTCTAGTTGAAAAAATATACTGATCGAATTGTTATGGCTCCTAAGTTTCCAAAGTGTTTGAAGATAGCGAATCAAATTGGTGATCGGCGAGTTCATAGTGTTCTTCATGCTATCTTTTTGCGAGAGAAGGAGGCATATAGGGGTGATGAAAACAATTACAACGAAAGGATTGAAGAAGTAGAGTCTAGTTGAAAAGCATACTAGACGTGTTAATTCGATTGCTAAATTGCTAAATAATTTTTTGAAAAAAAGATTATATTTTTATGCATTTTTTTAATTAATAAAAAACACTTTTATCCTGAAAATAATATTAAAAATATTAAGTTAATACGAAAAATTATGAAAATTTATGGAAAACTACTTATCTAGATAAGCTGTGAATAAGCTAAAAGGGGAAATTCACCGTGTGATACTACTGCTGGTAACTCTTGTTAGTGTATTTCATAGTACTGCTGGAGATGCTGAAAATGTGAAGTAAATACAATTGGATACTACTGCTAGACGTAGAAGATACTACTGCTAGAGATAGTTTATACTGCTTATGTGATAACTATGTATAGCATGTTTAGATAAGTTTAGAATAGATACGAAAAAAAGTCATTTCATACTCTTATCCATCCAACCTATCATATCAATATGTAAGAAATTAGCAATTTACACCACGGGTCCTTAAAAGTTACACAAGTCTTATATGGAATTAAAAATTGCAAAACACAAAAAAAGAGTAAGTATCTGGAAACAAAGGCCAACATATTTTGCACAAAATACAACTTTGTAATGTAATAAATTTGAAAGCTACTTGCTTACTTCAAGTTGAAACTGATTTTTTTCCATTGATCAAAATCCCAAAATACAACTTGAAACTACTTTTTCCATTCTAAACAAAAGCTACATTCAAACAAAATGTACAATACATTAACTATTTCAAATCAAAAACAACAACAAAAAAGATCCAACTGAGAATAAGCAACTTCTTCATCTTCTTAGCTTCAACTTTCTTTTCTTCTGCTTCCCTTTGCAACTCATTCATTGAACCCAACAACCCTGGTATTATTTGGACAGCTCGTTCACACATTGGGGGATCATACCAATCGATTATCCCACAATTGATTGGCTATTACAAAAAGAAACGAAAAAATAAAAATTAGGTTAAACATCAAATTTGGGGTTTTTTAACCAAATTAATTACACTTACTTTTTTCCCACAACAATAGAATCTTCTTCCAGGGTTGATTGAAGTCCAAGAGGTTACAATGGTAGATCTTGCTCCACACCTATTGCACCGAATCATGCGATTCATGTTTGATGCATGTGTTGGGTTGTTTCAAGTGATAGCAGCTATCACTGGAACTTATTATACGTCGAAGACAATGGGCCAAACCTAAAATGACGAAATAAGCCCTCAATATTTGCTAGCCTAACCCAGGTAACAGTCAAACTAGGGACTAAATCTTTAGGGCTTGTTGGATTTGACATAAAGTAGTCTGTCCAGTCTTTTCAACGTCTTGGGAAGCGGCATGATGAATGTATAAGGCGGGAAAATAGTCTCTTAATCGACTTTTAGGGTTAGATAAGCGACTTGCTATTTAACCCATTTAGCTTGGTGGATCCTTTTTAGCTTATTCACAGCTTATCTAGCTAAGATGTCAACCCAATTTTAGTTTTCCTATATTCCTCATTGTTTAAGGTACTTTCCATTGATTTTTCATATTTTTGTTAAATAGATTAATATTTTGAATATATATATATATATATATATATATATATATATATATATATATATATATATATATATATATACACATTTTTCTAGGGTCAATTTATGAATTTTAATGAGTTTTAGAGCGTATATAAGCGACTCTATAAAATAAAACTATAGGGTGCAAGTGGCATGATGACTTCATTAGTGTCAGGCGAAGCATGTCAGTCATAACTGTACTTAAGTCATAACTACCTTCCTTTTTTATGGAAAAAAATAAAAAAGCGGGAAAAGAGTCTCGTAAGCGACTTATTGGGTGGTAAGTAAGCGACCTGATAAAATACATGTGTAGACCGATATTTACACCGATATTTAGTTTTCTACGTTACTCGAACAAAATCCACTTGTTAGCAAAAACAACACAAAGGGCGGGACCGAATAAAATATCCGTCACATTTGGTGATCGGCCAATATTTTCGGGTCTATCATTAATATCAAGATAGGCTATGCTATTTATGGATTTCCTAAGTTACTCTAACAATTTTGTAAGTTGTTAATTCCTTAAGATAAATTAGTAAATCATTGAGGTATATCATAAACATCATAACAATCTTTTAGAAAATATTTACACTACAAAACATTTTGGTGGTTGGGAAATAGGGAATAAGTTGCTTTAATAATAGTTTCAAACTCTTTTCAACACACACACACACGTCGTGTGAGACCCTAAAAAAAACAATAAAAAAAAACATTTCGCTAAAATATTTGCCAAACGCATAATAGATTTTTTTTCCTTCCTTATAATTACTCCCTCCTTTCCCCCAATCATACATAGCCACACATAATAGATTCTAGTTATAAATGTGGTTGGACTATTATGCCCTTGAAAATGTAACACAAAACGTGCCTTAAACTGACCATGTATGAAATTAAAACCTTTTATGACAATTTAAAAACCTTTTGTAACAATTACCAAAACAAAAAATATGAAATTAAAAAGAATTAGTAGGACGCAACAAACTTTTATCTAAATGTCGCATAATAGATTTTCGAAAGATAATTTTTTTCTTTTAAATGTGATGCAGTATTTTTATCACTTTAAAGAACACCAAAATTCTGAATTAAAACCACCATTCAACACTTAATAAAACAATTAGATAATAACTACGAATTTCATTAACATCATTCTGAAGATAAATAGTACACATTACATAAACTTCATCAAAACAAGTTTTCCCCTTTTTTTAACAAACAGCAAGATAAACAGTAAACATAACATAAATTTTCCCACGACAAGTTTTTTAAGCAAACCTACTCCATCTCGCTTAGCTTTTTCAACATTCTAGTATTCTCCAATGAACGACGCCCACTTGCCCGACGCCTTTCAGTCAGAAATTCTATTTCTTTCAGATCTTCTTTCTCTTCCAACATGAGATATTGAAATTGTTCCTTAAAGATGCCCTTAATGCTCCCAAACTGCTCCAACTCCGTTATTATATCGTGTCTTTTCTTAACACGATTTTTCAGTTCTTCAATCTTCTTCGAGTAATCTTTTTCATCAGATATGTTGGCCATTCTTTCCCTATTAAAAATAACATTCAGCACCTTATGCATTTTACCAGAACGAGCCTCTTCTGCAATTTGATCAATTATTGGAAACTTAGACTCCATTCTTTTTAGAGAGAGAAGATCTTTTTCTAGTTGTTTTGTTATTATTTGATGCTATGAATGAAAAAACGTGTTTGTTTCTACCTATATATAGAACTAAGAATGACGTTTAGTTTTTAAGAACCGTTTGGTTTCTAACGGGTATTTTGTACTATCATTAAAGATAAGAAAAATACGGAGTAAAAAAAAGATAAGAAAAATACGGGTATTTCTAACCGTTTAGTTTTTAAGAACCGTTTGGTTTCTTATCTCAACATTATTTTTTAGTCTAACATAGTAAGCATTATCCGTTCCATTTATAAGAAAAATAAAAGATTGTGTTTGTTGGGGAAAGTATTTTAAGATAAAATATAAAAATTACATGCTATTTGCAAAAAGGTGTGAATTCAGGATGTCATTTGAGGTTTAATTTTTAAACTTCCTAAATGATTAAATAAAAAAAATTAAAAAAAAAATAGAAAAAAGAATTATGTTTAGTTGATTAATATTTTATTTATTATGAATTAAAAAAAAATAGAAAAAGAGTATTGATGTGTAGGAGCAGTAGCAGCTTCATTTTCACCAGCAGTAGGATGAATCACTCCAGCAGTAGAATCAACCTTAGCTTTTTTATCACCAGCAGCAGATTCAACTTGAACGTCAACACTTTCACCATTCGAAGAAGATTGAAGATCGTAATAAAGTCATAGAAGAAAACCAACTTGAACTACATTTGGAAAAAATGTAGTTCGGGTCAATTTGGAACTAAAAAACTTCTTATTGAATGTGTGTTAAAGATAATATACGGTACAACTTTTGAGTTAGATTTAACTAGATTATAATAGTTATGGATGTGCTTGGACTATTATACCCTTGAAAATATAACACAAAACTTTTCGTTGACCTCACCATTGTAATTTAAGGATGAGGCTATTATACCCGAGAGACCGACACGAAAATTACCAAGTTAGGGTTGAGGCTAAATAAGTTTCGGGTCATTTTTTTCGATCAAGTATGATTAAATCGGGTAGACACGATAATCCGTTTAAATTTTATAAAAAATATGAAAAAGAGTAAGTACACATTCCTAGTTTGCTACTCTAGTTCAAAATGGACAATTAGTTAGAAGAAAAATAAAAAGCAAATTATTTGAAAGTTGAAATGATGAACTTGAAAACTGAAAAGGCAAATCTTGAGAAGGGAAATCTTAAGAAGGCAAATATTGCGAATCGGAAAGAGATCTTTTACACCTGCCACTTAGATCTTTTACACCTGCCACTTGCACCCAATAGTGGATTTTAGAAAGTCGCTTACCGAGCCACCGAAAAGTCGCATACTAGACTTTTTTCCTTCCCTAGCATAAGTGTTGGCAACATCACTAGTCCCACGTGAAGCAACAGTAATATCTCCTCTATATAAACCAGTTCCAACCAAAGCAGAACGTGCGCATTCAACGAGAGTAAGAAGTGAGAATACCATAACATAGTTAGAGTGTTAGAATCCTCAACAAACATAGAACCCAAGCCTAGCTTCTTTCTTTCTATCTCTTAATTGTCTCTCACCATAGTAACCTTGTAACTGTGCCCATCATGAATCATAAACTCGTTATGCTTTCAATGTCCAAATGGCACGTGTTTATGTTTATCTTGTTAATTCATGAGTTTCTCAAGCTTAAACCGGACCAAATAGTGGTTTCAGAGCTGGTGGATCATTCTTACGATCTAGATCCATTCTTAAATGACTACTAATAACTTTTAGCCGTTCTTAAATGACGACTAATAACATACAACCACCATCCTCTACAAAAACCCTAACATCAAAATCCCCTTTATTTTGTTGTCGAGTACTTCTTGACGTTGAACCTTTCGGTGTGTGGAAGTACTCAAACTGCCTATCCACAATCTTTCCCTTCACTCCACCTCAGCACCACCAGTTCTTAAATACTGGTGGAATCTTGTTGGGAACTTAGTCCCATGCAAGCTTAATGAGAGAGGGACATCCAAGGGTGTAATATGGTTGATCTCAATAACAACCATATTTGAAGCGAAAAATGGTGGATCATCAGAGGATAATAAAGAGGGCCATGTGATGGGAAGAGGATATGGCATTGGTGGATCAGTAGATGGATATAATCCCTGATCTTTAAGGAACATCACCTCACGACGTCGAGCGACAAAGGATGAAATAAGTTGATTTCATCCTTTGCTGAAATAGGTTGATTTCATCCTTTGTTGCTTGACGTTGTTAGGTGATGTCCCTTGAAGATCAGGGATTATAGCGATCCCTGATGTATGATTATTAGATCCTTGTTGCTGCCCATCTGAGTAACAAGATCAACCACTGAGGCCAGAGGCCAGAGTGTTTGCTTGTTCATAAAGCACTGAAACAGATTCAAAATGAAAAGGTTGCAGAACTGAAGATAACAGATTCAAGCTCCAGTCTCTATTTGTACTTCATCAGCATCAATAGAATTAGGTATAATAAATATTGTAAATCTTTGATGTAATAAGCAGTATGTAAAAAGTAGCCAAAGAAACTAATCCCCTTATCGTTTTGTGCCATTGTTAGTTATTTTGGTTGAATGTGTGTTGATTGTAATTTATAGGGTTGCTATAGAATTTAAGTAATAGGGAAAAAATACTACGATAACTTTTGGGTTACTAGATTAGAGTTATAAATGTGGTTGGACAATCATGCCCTTGAAAATATAACACAAAACGTGCGTTGACCTGACAATTATAATTTAAAAACCTTTTATTCAATTACCAAAACAACAAATATTCTGATACTACTGCTGGTGTCATTCTACTTCTGGGCTTAACGATACTACTGCTGGTAGTTTGCTAAAAACTGTATGAGGTTAATACTGACAAGCAAAATATTGACTTGTTCTCTTTCCAAAAATATTTACTTAATACCGTCATTCTACTTCTGGGCTTAACTAGCCGTTGTAACTAATGTGTCAGTAACATTTTTTTCTAGCCGTTGGGTAAAACCGTCAGTTACCATACTTATAGGGATTTTCTAGACAAAAATTGTCTTTTTACCAAATATTTACTTATTCTCTTTCCAAAGATAATTTTACCTGTTACTTAAAATTCTCAAACCCTAACAGTATAAATATAAAAACCCGATTGGCTGTGCACATCATCAATTAACCCACATACGATCATCTTTCTGATATAAACTTACAAAAAGCATCACTCATCATGGCTGTTTTGGACTTTGTTAAGTCGCATAATATGGTTGCCTTTTTGGAGAAAACAGAGCAAGGGGATGGACCTAAATTCTATGAGGTTGTGGATTTTCTCAACAATTGTCATATAAGGTATGCTTTAACTGTTTCCCCCACTCTTTTTGTCTCTCACATCACACAATTTTGGCAGACTGCTACTGTCATAACTAGTGAAGATGGAGACATAGAAATCCATTCTAAGGTGGATGGCATATCATTTATTGTTACCGAATCTACTGTTAGGAGACATCTTAAGTTAGAAGATTCAGATGGTATGAATAACATGCCATACACTCAAATTTTGCAAGAAATTGCCAGGATGGGGTATGATACATCCAATCAAAAATTAACTTTTCAAAAAGGATGTTTCTCCCCACAATGGAGATTTCTAATACATACTGTCTTGCATTCTTTAAGTCCTAAAAGAACATCATGGGAGCAATTCAGTAGCAATATTGCTATTGCTCTCATATGTTTGTCAACAAACAGAGTTTTTAACTTTTCAAAATTCATATTTGACTGTATGGTTGCTAATGTGAAAAGTAAAACAAAATTTCTTATGTATCCAAGATTTGTTCAAACCTT
Organism: Artemisia tridentata subsp. tridentata; assembly: GCA_021014915.2. Classification (NCBI taxonomy): domain Eukaryota; kingdom Viridiplantae; phylum Streptophyta; class Magnoliopsida; order Asterales; family Asteraceae; genus Artemisia; species Artemisia tridentata. The sequence goes on from CP139509.1 coordinate 220,529,503, forward strand.
TTTGAATAAGAAAAAGAATCTGCTTAAGCAACATAAAAAAAATTTCCTACTCCTAGCCTATGAAAAAAAGTTTTTCAAAACATGGCTATGGCAAGTAGACTCTTTAATGGGGTAGCAATACCTCTCTTTCCTGAAATGCTTCAAACTGAACAGGGTGAAGGGTCAGTCAACCCAAGTGAGCCCCAACACACACCCATTGAGGTTCCTAATATCACTCATGCACCCCAGTCACAACAACATATAGGAGAAGAACCAGAAAGGAGACTATGATTGCTCAGTCTAGTCCTCCTACTCATACCTTTGAAGCAAATGAGCCTATCTTTCATGATAGTATGGATGGGGCTTACACTACTGCATCTGGCTTAGTAGCTAGGCAGGTCAGTGTAAACACCAGTAAGACCTCTTCCATGGCAACACCTAATGTGGCAAGTATTCAAACACTTGCCATAGGTGGTGTAATCCCAGGCCAACCAGAAATTCTGGGTGGTTCAGGTGTACATCCTAGTCTCACTAGGGTGGAATCTGAATCTTTGCCCCATGACTCACCTCTCCTAGCAGGTCACACAGCTAGAAGTGATGAGGGCAGTTATTCACTAAAGGAATTGATGGTTATGTGTACCAATTTGTCAAACATGGTAGGATCTCTGCAAGAAGAACTGAAGAGCCACAATAATACTTTTTCCAAGGTCTACACTAAGCTGACACTCAGAGTGAAGAGTTTGGAAAGACAGCATAACAGGAAAAGATCCAAAGTGGTCCTTTCAGATAGTTCAGATGATGATGGGAATGATTCTCGCAAACAGGGGAGGAAATCAGGGAAATCTGGAAAAGAAGAAGTAAAGAGATCAGGAACTGAGGGGAGGAATGAAGAAGGTACTGGTGGATTAAATGAAGAAGGTACTGGTAAAGATGCAGATATGGGTGCTCAAAATCATGAACAAGGTACTGTTGGGAAAGGAATTCTGATTGAAGAAGATGAGTCAAAGAAGAAAAAGGTTGATCCTAAGATACAAGCTCAGATAGATTATGAAGAAGTAAAGAGATCAGGAACTGAGGGTAGGAATGAAGAAGGTACTGGTGGATTAAATGAAGAAGGTACTGGTAATGATGCAGATATGGGTGCTCAAAATCATGAACAAGGTACTGTTGGGAAAGGAATTCTGATTGAAGAAGATGAGTCAAAGAAGAAAAAGGTTGATCCTAAGATACAAGCTCAGATAGATTATGATGCTGCAGTAGCAAAGAAAATGGTTGTAGATGATGTTGTTGATTTCATGGAAGCACAGAGATTAGAAAACCTAAGGATGGCTGAAGATGCTAAGATTGCTCAAGAAATGGCTTCAGATGCTCAGGTGGATCAAGAACAGTTTGAAGAACAGGTACAATACTTTGTATCTGCTGATCCCATTGTGAGAGCTCAAGCTGTAAAGCTTCTTAAAGATAACAGGTTATGTGCAGATGCTAGATCAGAAATGCTTACTAGCTTCATTCTATCAAAGAACAGGGAAGTAGCTTGGAGTGATCTTATGCAGAAGATCAGGGATAGACAAGAGAAAGGTTATAAGAGGAAGATGCCAATAAGGAAGGAACAGATCATCTTCATGAAGAGTTACTTGAAGAACCAAGCATATTGGAAGCCGAGTTACTTCAAAGGAATATCAGATGCAGAGATTGAAAAAGCATATTATGAGGCTTATGCAAGGATTGCCGAACCAATTGAATTCACAATAGATACTGGGAATGATAAAGGAAAGAAAAGAGATCCAGAGGTGTTAGAGTCTGATACTTCTAAGAAACAGAAGACATGAGCTGAAGGATTAACAGATGAGCAGATCAAGAATATGATTGTAGTAGTCCCGAAATCCACAAACATCAAACCAATACAAGCAAAACACCCTATTATAGATTGGGAGGTATTCACTGAGGGAAGAATGAAAGGGTGGAAAATCATAAGAATTAGTGGAATAACTGAAAGATACAAACTGTTTGAGGATTTACTTAAAGGTCTTGACAGGGAAGATCTCAACCAGTTGTGGAACTTAGTACAGGAGAGATTCAGAGTTGCATATCCACTTGAAGACAAAGATAAAGAATTATATGTACAACTGAAGAGGATTTATGATCCAGATGGTGGAGAAGCAATATGGAGATTTCAGGCTAAGACCAAATATGTCACTTGGAAGCTGTTTGATACATGTGGAGTGCACAGAATTTCTACCAAGGATGGGATAGAAATCTATATGCTGGTTGAAAAAGACTATCCTCTCAAAACAGCAACCTTATTGACATTAGTGGTTTCAAAATTGCAGGTTGAGACTGAATCACAAATGGCAGATACACTAGTCAGAAGGATTTTTGATATTGCAGAACAGAGGAAAGCCCATACCAAGAGGTTGACATAGCAGGTGTTTGGAAGAATCCCCCCATCATGGAGATGAAGTTTAATTCGAAGAAACTTAGTGATTTGGAGAGAAATCACAAGAGCAGATGAGTAAGATCTTAGTCAGAGTTCCAGAAATGCTTCATGTTGACCCACTTCAGTCAAGACATCCAATAATGGATTGGGAGATCTACAGATAAAAAATTGGAACGGCATGGAAGATTACAAGAGTTGGTGGAGAGATAACAGTATTCAAGAATTTTGGGAATTTGGTAAGAATCCATGACAGAGAAGACCTGGACATTTTACGGAAATTGGTTCAATAAAAGCTCAATACAAAGAAGAAGGCAGATGTAAAGGAGCAAGAACTAGTGATTATTCAAGATAACTCGTATTATTCATAATAATATTGAATCGTTTGGGTTATTGTCATTGTCTTCATTGTTCATAAAATACACTGTTCCACTCATTCACAAACAACATCTTCTAAGTATAACTAAGTAGATAAACTAATCCCCGTATCGTTTTGTGCCATTGTTAGTTATTTTGGTTGAATGTGTGTTGATGGTAATTTAGGGTTGCTATAGAATTTAAGTAAAAGGGAAACAATACTACGGTACAACTTTTGGGTTACTAGATTATAGTTATAAATGTGGTTGGACTATCATGCCCTTGAAAATTAGTTAAAACGTGCGTTGACCTGACCATTATAATTTAAAAAAATTCTGCTGCTGAAGGTTCTGCTGCTCAAGTTGAAACTATTGGGATTCTGCTGCTTGGTTTGAAAGTGTAGGGTCGGTTTTGTAACTTGGCGCCAATAAAGCCCTAATTAGATCCGAACGGTATAAAAACCCAATTCGATCTCACAATTAACTTTGTGCGCCCAAAATTAAACCCAATTCAAACACTAACACATTTTCTTATCTTCCGATCAAAAACCCCCAAAATTAAAACCCTAATTCACAATGACAAAAAGAAAATTCTCCAAGCATCACAATCAAGTGGCGTTTCTGCAAAAGGTCCAAGAAGCAGAGGGTTTTACTGAGGTTATTGACTTTCTTAATTCTTCCTATATAAGGTATGCATTAATAGTAAATCCCACAATATATAAATCCCACATGAAAGAGTTTTGGTCCATTGTCAGGGTCAAAACTAATGATGAGGGAGAATATTTGAATGCTATGGTAGATAAACAAATTATAATTGTTTCTGAGTCAGTTGTAAGAGAAATACTTCATTTTACAACTGATGAAGTAATACTTTGCCTTGATAATGCTACCATTTTTCAAGAACTTGAAAGAATTGGGTATGAGAGGAAAATTAGTGGCTTAAAGTTTTTCAAAGGTCTTCTCTGCCCACAATGGAAATTTCTTCTACACACCCTTCTCCACTGTCTTAGTCCTAAAACTACAGGTTGGAATGAGTTCAGTACAACTCAAGCATCAGCCTTGATTTGTCTGGCCACAGACAACCCTTTAATTTTTCGGCTATGATTCTGGATGGGTTGAAAAAACAAATTTCTGGAAAAGTTTATGTTTACCCAAGGTTTTTGCAATTAATCATTAATAAACAATTAAAGAAACCTAAGGGACATAAAGGGACACATAACAGTCCTAAACTTATAAGAAAAATGTTTAGTTATTTGAGAAAGAATGGTACTGGCTTTTCTGGGGCTGTAACTCCTTTGTCACAACATATGCTACAATTGCCTGCTACTCAGGGTGAGGGTGCTGAAATCCCAACAGCTACCTATGACACACCCACTCCTAAATCTTCACCTGAACAAACCCAAAAGACCCAATCCCCTAGGATTTCACCCAATAAGGACACTGAGCAACCTGAGGCGAGTGTTAGGATGGCACCAGACGAGGCTGTCACGGGAGATGTAGGTGACATGATGGGAGAGGCTAGCACTACTGATCCTGGCTTAGCAGCTGGACAGGACAGTGCTAACATAAATAAGACCTCCAGCATGGCAACATCTAATGCAGAGGGTTCTATTAAACCTAATGCAGGTGATGGTAACCCCAGCCAACTGGCTCAAAAGGGGGGCTCAGATGATTAGCCTAGGGTTGATACTGGGTTTAAGCCCATTGATTCACCTCTCGGACCAGGTAACACAGGTCGAAGTGAGGAGGGCAGACTTGAAAACATTGAATTGATGGATACCTTTGTACATACTGACAATTTCAATGATTCACCTCTCAGGCCATGTAACACAAGCCGAAGTGATGAGACTAGCAAAGAAAATGAGGAATTGATGGATAAAAACAATGTACAAAATGCTAAATCCTGTGATCCACCTCTCGGGTCAGGTTACACAGACCGAAGTGGTGAGGATATTCTGAAACTTATTAATGAATTGACGGTAACATGTACAAAATTGTCAAAAGAAGTGCTTGGTCTCAAGAAGCAATTGCTGGTGGTAAAATCTACTCAGGGTGCAGAGATCAGAAGGCTAAAGATAAGGGTTAGGCATCTTGAGGAGCTACAGAGATCAAGGGCTTCACAATCTAAGGATTCCAAACCATGATTGGGGAGGATGCTCCTAAATAAGGGAGGAATGAGCACATGGGTATAGAGGAGATAGTCAAGGAATCAGGGGAGATTGAGATGAACTTGGATGAAAATGTTGCTGGTAATGAAGGGGTTAATGTAGATGTGAATATGGATGATCATAGTGGTGAAAATGTTGAAGAGTTTGTGGTTAAAGGTAGATCAGGAAATGAGGTGGTGCTTGAAAGTGTTGAGAAAGTATTAAAGGGTGATTCTGCTGCTTGTACAGGGCATCCTGCTGCTAGTGCAAATTTTTCTGCTGCTGAGACAGAAAAAGGTTCTACTGCTGGAGATAAAGAACCTACTGCTGAGATGGATGATGAGATAAGCTTAGCAGGAGCTTTAACACTGTTGGGACTAACACAAACTCAATCATCTAAACCACAACCAACACATGAGCAACAACCACAACCTCATCCTACTGCTCAACAATCACAACAACAACCAACTCCACCGCCTGCAACAACACCTGCAACAACTAAAGTGTCTCCAACACCTACAAATCCAAGACAACCAGTCAAAGAAGTGGTTATTAGAGAACTTGAACCTGTACCAAAACCTGCACAACCAACTATTTCATCTAAAGACAAAGCCAAAGGAATTCTGATTGAAGAACCCAATCAGAAGTTCAAATTTCAATCACCAATTGAACAAGAACAACAAAGTGAAACAGATGAAGAAGTTGCCAGAAGGCTACAAGCACAGATTGATGCAGAAGAGGATGCAAAGAGAAAGCAAGAACAAGCTGATTGGGAAACAGCTGTGAAGGCTCAAGAAGAAGAAAGAGCAAGCTACACTCCTGAAGAGAGACAATGTGCTATAGATGATCTATTGGGTGAGTTTAGAAAGAAATAGAGCCAGAAAAGAGATTATAAGAAGAAGAAGCTTACAAAAGATGAACAAATAAGGTATATGAAGAGTTATCTGAAGAATCAAGCCTACTGGAAGAATAACCATTTCCAAAGGATGACTCATGCAGCTATTAAAAAAGGCATATTTTGAAGCTCATACAATGATAAACAGACCTATTGATCCAGAATTCATGATTGATACAGGACTCAGTAAGAGTGAAAAAGAAAAGTCTGTGAAAGAAAAAAAGAAGGAAGCAGAAAAGGTTGATGAAGGTAAAGAAAAGGTGGATAGTGAGAAGACAGTAGAAGCTGAGAAAGAAGATAAGAAACATGAGGAAAAGGATGTAAAGGCTAAGTCTGATATTTGTGTAAAGAGGCCTGGAAGAAGATTAAAAATGCAGGCCAGGAAGAAGAAGAGATCTAAACCAGTAGTAATGAGTGATTCAGAGAGCAGTTCTACAGTGGAGAAGGAACCAAGTGCTGATGAGCATGAATCTGAAGAAGTAACTTCAGAAGATATGAAGAGGGTAATGGATTTTACAGTTATTTCTAAGCATCAAGAGACTGAGATCACAAATGCAACCCCCTCGAAAGTAAAGCATCCTATCATCTCTTATGAGTTTGGAATCAGGGATGGAAGTGAAGCCTTCTGGGAGTTCAAGAGAACTAATGGTTCCTACCACAAGTATACAAGGTTTTCACTAATGTTGTACTGGATGGACAGGGATGATATAGTTTCTCTTTGGAAGTTGTACAAGGAAAAATATGGAGATATGAGACCAGAGGAGATTCACGAAAGGGTGATCTATTACTACTTGAGAATAATGTTTGAACCACATGATAGTGATATAGAATGGAGAACATTGATAAATAAAAAAAGCTCACAGATGGTATTTGTATCAGTCATGTGGAGTTCATGCTTTGTTTGGACAAGGATTGGCAATTTATATGCTGACTGATAGGGATTATCCTTCATTAAATTGGCAACCGGAAATTCTTATGCAGATGTTACAACCTGGTAAGTTAGAGTTGCAGAAGGAGTTTTTCACAGATGATCAGGCATATAAGTTGATAACAAAGTATGACAAGATCTTAAACCAAAAGAAGAAGTAAGTTTTTGGAAGCATCCTCCTGGTGTTGTTCTATGCTTATAAGAAACTTGATGATTTTGGGATAAAATATCAAGTTTAGCGGAGGATTGTTGGGTTTTAGGATGCTGCTGCTCAGGGATCATCATACTGCTCTTGATTGTAAGTGGAAAAATGTCCCAAGTGTTATTCTACTGCTAGCCTAGTTTATTGTGCTGCTAGTATATTTCGTTCTACTGCTGGGTTACTGAACTGATTAAGGAAATGTGCCAAGTATGGTTCTACTGATAGCGATAGAAGATTCTACTGCTGGAAACTTTATTCTGCTGCTTATCAGATAAGCGTTTAAAGTTTGTTAGATAATTATGGTAATGATACGAATAGATATTATCTTGTATAGGAAGTCTTTGTAACCGACTAGGACTCCTTAGTCTATAAAAGGAGGATCTAGGGTTAGAGATAGAGTACGTACTGTTTTGTAAGTCGAATCACTTCAAGGTTTTTGTAACCCTGTTACTTTTGAGTAACCGTATTAATATATTGAAGTGTTTATTGAGAATTCGTTTGTGTTCATTAATAATTCTTATTAAGATTAAATACTAGATTCCGCATAGTATTCAATAGTTATGCTCAAGAACAGTTTCTTTACCTGTTGTCTTGGATTTATATCTAAGATAATTAATAAGATCGTTAGCTCAACTGGGATCAACAAAACTGAAAAAGATAGAGAAAGGGTAATGGCTCTCACAGTTCTCTCAAAAAAAAAGAACCTGAGACTACTAATGCAGTTCCTTTAACAGCAAAGCATCCAATCATCTCATATTCACACAAGATCAGGGGTGGAAGTGAAGCCTACTGGGAATTTAGAAAAACAAAGTGTACGTGTTATGGATTTGTTAGCTTTTCACAAATGTTGCATTTCATGGACAGAGATGATGTGGTTACCCTCTGGAGGTTATACAAGGAGAAGTGTGGTGATACAAGGCCAGAGGAGGTATATGAAAGGGTGATCTACTATTATCCAACCGATCCAAACAAGCAAAGACGTAAGTATTCAAAATTTATTCAACATAAATCATAGTTAAGTTCATCCGTTGGTGCATCTAAAAAATTAAAATGGACAATCCATGGTGTCATAGTTAAGCTCATAAGTTACAACTTCCATATAATTTGCTACAAATCATCCAAATGAACCAAGTGCGGGTGACCTGAGGGCCCCGTTTGTGTCTGAGTGTGGTTGTTAGGAGCGTTGACATTATTTGACGACCCCGGTTGTGACTGGAGGTCGTTGTTAGGAATGTTGCTTTGAGGAGTAGATGATTCACAATTCCATATAAAAGGACTGTTTGACTCAGCAGTTGGGTCTGTCTGTTGGACAGTTTCACGACTGCTGTGTACTTCCTGACCTTGTTGTTCAACTAACTCCTCGTGAGTAGAGGTGCATGATTCTCTCTTTCTTTTACGTTTCTGAGATGTAATGTCAGTTTAAAATAAAATTATATTATACTAGAAAGTAAATAACAAAAGTGTTTACATTATTCTAAACAAAAACAAGTACCTTTTTTTGGACCAATGGTACATTACATGACCGCCGTGTGTGTCCTTTCTTGTCACACCTCGAACATTTTGTGCTTTTCGGTTCTTCCCCCTGTGATCGGATACGTTCTTTCTCTTTTGGCCTTCCAGGTTGCTGCTTAACAATAAGCGGTGGTTTTACCACTTGCAGGTCATCAGGAGTACGTCACTGTTTCATGTCTTTTAGAAAATACACCTTATCTTTGTACGTATTTTTTAGCGCTGTTTTCTTAAACCATTTTAACGCCCAACTGCTATTGTTATCCAAACCTTCAGCTCTAGAAACAGCACAAACATGCCCACACGGTAAACCTGATATTTGCCATTTATAGCAACTGCATTCTTTTTTGTCAAAGTCAACAATATGAACCTCTCGTGAATCAGCAACTTGATACATTTTGAACATCTCAATCCCGCTAACAACCCAATTAGCGCTCTTTACCATTCTATCATTTACTTTTGCAGCTACCCATTCACTAAGTTCATCCTTTGGTGCATCTAAAATTAAAAAATAAAATAGTCTTACATAAATGAAATGTTAAACAAAACATAATACACACTTGTTTTTTTTTTACTTACCATTGTATTTTGCTCGACGATCACAATACCATTTTTGTAGAAGCTTTCTGTAGTACTCCATTAGCATGGTTATTGGAACTTTCCGAACAGAAGCGGTCAAAGAGTTTACTGATTCTGCACTATTCGAGGTCAAATAATTGTACCTGTCTGCAGGGCAGTAAGCCCGTGACCACTTACCAAATCCAGCGTCTTCTAGTTTTCTATAGACATCTGGTTTTCCGCGTTGAATTTCAGATATTGAATCATCAAAATTCCTCACTGTGTATGCTTTGCATTTCCTTCAATATATAGCCTTCCACTTTCTACTCTTCAAATTGCAATTCATCATTAAATGACGACAACAGTACCCATGAAAGGCATCAGGAAAAATGGTACTACACGCATGTCCAATTGCCGGATGTCTGTCAGAGATGATGGCCAAATCGCCAACATCACCAATGCATTCTTTAAGTTTACTCATAAACCAAGACCATGATTCGTTTGTCTCACCTTGAAAAACACCAGTGGCGATAGGTATGATCTGGTTGTTACCGTCTATTCCAACAGCAACCATGTTTGTTCCAGGGTATCTCCCTTTAAGATGTGCGGCGTCAATTATTATCAATGGCCGCAAAAAACCCAAGAAGCTCCGAATCTATTTTATTAAACCACATATTGGTTAGTGAATACTATATACATAATAATCAAGGTAAAAATTAAAAAAATTTAAGACGAGCTTACCGCAACACCGAACCCTATGAATACCATCTTAAATCGATCTTCATCATCTGTCTCGATGTGTGTTACCGTGCCTTCATTTTCCAACTTTAAGTTGTAGCAATAATACAGTAACTGCTCAAAAGAATCCATAGGGCTACCGTTTACCAACTGTAATGCAATGTTTTTCCCACCCCAAGCTCGTTTATAAGAAACGTCAATTTTCCATTTGATATTCAGATCTTTTTGTATGTCCTTACATGTATAGATCCTTCTGCTATCCTTCAGTTTGTCTACCAGCAAGCGACCCAACAATTGTTAGGTAGCGTTTCGATGATTAGGATTAATTCTAGTTCAGGAACATGTATGCACGTCGTTAATGCTTGACACATAGAATCTACATGTTATAATACTTTTTCGTGTGTGAACGTACCAGTTGAAACCCTTTTCCACACAGTTTACACTCAACCTACTCTTGCTAGACCTAATTAATTTAAACTCAAAACGTTCAACTAAAGCTTTTATTCCTATTGCATAAAAGCACTCAGCCTTATCATCAAACCAAACACCAAGCTGAACTTTGGATACCACAGCGTGTCTAAGGGTATTAATCATTTTAATTATAGGATCAGGTAAATTGGGTGGGTCAGGCATGTTTTCAAATGTGGATTTCTGCCAACGGGGCTGAACATCGTCAAACAACTGTTCGCTTTTAAAATCATTATCATGATTTTCAACTTTTGGTGTTTGATAATCACATTCTTCAGGGAACAAAGAAACATTAAGATCGATATCAAGAGGCCTAGAAGAAGAAGATGGTTTTACCTCCAAATTTTGATCGATACGTTCGATGTATATTGTCTGAACCATGGTATGCTTAACACATATTTCGTTAACAAAGAAGGCAACGCCATCATCGTCACATACTTCAATTTATTTGGATCCGGATATGTAGTGTAAGCTGATGTCCTTATCTGTGATATCGTATTTTGCCTTGATATACGTTACCAACATGATGTAATTAGCGTCTACCGGAAGTAAAACTCCACGAGCTAATTTTTGAAATTCAAATAAAACTTTTAATTTTGAGGGATTAGTTGAATTCATCTTGTTTGGCGTGTGAAAATATCACAAGTTACTTATTTGTGGTGTGGGGTTGTGCAGAACCCCAAGTACCAGTCGCTTAAAATTTTACGATCTGGTCACTCAATTAAAAAGTCGCTTAAAAATTTCCCTCCAAACTTTCGTTTCCCTCTCATTTGCACTCTAGATTTCCCTCCAAAATTTATTTTCCCACTCATTTAGTATGTACATGTGATTGTAAAAAAATTGGCCAAATAACTTAAATAATGGCTTCATCTTCTTCCACTTCCAAATCAAATAAAAAGAGCATCGAATACTACCTGAATGCTGCACATTGCGAATGTCCAAAACCATTACCAGTCGCACTACAAACTGCTTGGACCCCGAAAAATCCTGGTAGAAGATTCGAGGGTTGTCCCATTTATGTAAGATTATTATCCCAAAATTTTATTATACTTGTTTAAATTGTTATGTTGAATATGTGAAGCTGAAACATAATTTGTTTAGGACAAGGACATGAAATGTATAGTTTATGGGTTCATAGACCCGGAGCTACCAAGTGAATACTACAAAGATTTGTTTTACATGCGGAAAAGAAGCGGATATACAAGAAGGTGGGAAAGACTACAGTTCCCAATGAAGGTGATGCACTTTCACAAAATGAGCTGATGATGGAAATGTCTGAGGAGTTGACTTTTATCAACTCAAAAGTGAAAGTTCATGACAAAGTTGTATTCGTTTTATTTTTCGTTGTTCTCTTCATTGCTTTTGTTATAGCAACAAGTGTTATGTACTAAGTGTTATGTACTGGGCTGTAATAAACTGGTAATGGCTGTTTACAAGTTAATGTGTCGTTTTAATGCGCATCACATGCACTCACAGTTGTGGTGCTCTACATTGTTAAACAGTCGATCAATATACAGAAACCTACAATCAATATATAAAAACATACAGAAACCTACAATAGTTAAACATACATGAGTTCAGACTAGACTACCATCTCAGACAAAGTTAGTTGTTGTAGTTACATGTTGTAGTTATAATTCCCATTGCCATAGAACACAAAACCAAAGTATAATTCCACGCCTCCACTATATTAACACCCTTTTGTGAAGCTCCACACGAGCTTGGTCCAAATCGTCTCTCGGCTATCGCTGCCCTAACATAAAGTTCGTTCATCCACCTCCAAAGATCCCTACAAACATCAGAGATCGCAACATTTTGTAACAATCCTAAAAGATCCTCTACATCCTCACATGCTCTCCCTCTAAGATCCCTAACCAAATCACATTCCCATTTCAAAACTCCATCCAACCATGTAACACCCCAACCCGACAAGGGTAAAGATATCACAATAATGGATTCATATCAGATCAAAACAAAGCATACATCTACAGTAATACAAAAATCTCAAAGGATTACAAACGAAATACTGAATCTACAAGGTTACAACGAAAACTTTCAAAACTAATTCTAAAACATAATAGCTTCTATCCAACGCTAATCCAGAATAGCTATCAAGCCTTCTAAGTCCAGAGGTACACTCTCACTCATTCCCAGCTTCCTACTAAAACCTGCCGCAGGAAAAGAAATGCGGCTGAGCTTCAAAAGCTCAGTGAACAGATATATAGATAACAGAAACGATAACGGATAGCAGTACAAAGGAAATCAGAAAATACAGATCATACAGAAACAAAATCAAATAAGGGGTAGGAATAAGAAATGGAATAAATGAAACGAAATAAGAATAAGAAATAAATAAGGTTTAAGAATAAGGAAAACAGTAATCTATCACGAGCCCAGATAACAGATAATATCATAACAGTGTAAACATATAAGCAATCTAGAGGGGATACCTCTCAAGTAACCAGATAATATGAGGGGTGACCTCATGTATCAATTGGAGTGATCAGCTCCCAGATAATGTGAAAGACGTGTATCGCACACACCATCAGTCACCAGAGATATATATAACAGATAACATAATAACAGATAACAGAAATCAGATCAGATCTAGGATGCATCCATACGCCCCAGTAGGCCAGAATCTTCTCCTACATAACAGATAAAATCAGGGACGGAACAGGTCATCACTCTCCTGCCCTAGAGTCATGTCACAGGTGCATCAATGACATGGACATGAAACCCTCATGCCTAGTGATTGGCTCGGATATCAGACTGTGGTCAAGGTCAGATGTCATATAATAAACAGAGTCATATCTAAGGGTTCATGGCAGAAGGGTCATGTCAACAATTCAGAATAAGATAATAAGGTTCAAATCAAAGTTTATCAGATTAAGTTTAATATCAAAACGTAAGTTCAGATTAAAAGGTTTATTTCCAATAGTCCAAAAGAGTATATCAAAGGTTAAGAATTACAAGTTTATAGCAATAATCCATTTCAGAAGTTCCTGTCAAAAGTTCATTTAAATCAATCCTTTAATAATGGTTTTCATTGAAATGATCTTACAAAATAGTTTTCATAAAAATGGTCTTCCAAAACTTTTAGTAACTTCCATTTCAAGTGGTATCGCTTCTTTTTAAAATAGCTTTTCTTAAACAGTTTCATATGTAGTTTAATAAAGGTTCAAAATCAATTAGGTTCAGATAAGGATTTAACAGGTTAAGGTTTATACCAAAAATCAAATCAAAGTTTACAACAGATATATCAGGTTAAAGTTCAGAACAAGGTTCACAGATCAGATTCAATCAAGATTCACAAATTCAGGGTTCAGAACAAGAGATCAAAACACAAAGGTTCAAGAAATGTTCAGAACAGAAGAAACACATCAAAGGTTCACAAACAAGTTTACAATCAGAGTTCAAGAAAAAGGTTCAGAATAAAAGAATCATAGCAGAGGTTCAAACAAAAGGTTTAAGACAAACAGATCACAACAAAGATTCACAACAGAAGGGAACATAGCAGTGGTATCGTAAATCCTAATAAAGAAAATGAAAAACTGAAAGAAAAGGGGATGAAAAACCCTTACTGAAAAAGGGCAGAATATCTGTACCTTATTAGCAAAGCAGAATAAGCAAAACAGACACAGAACAGAAATCAGGACTTCTCCTTCTTCACACCTAAAGAAGTAGAAGACGGAATTACTACGGATTCTAATTCAGATTGTTACTTTTAGTTTATCTTTCCATTTTTTAGTAACTTTCTATTTTTACCAGGTTTTCAGAATTAACAGATTTCCATATTTAACCAGATATTGATATTACAGATTTAGTTAAGTCCTTAAATACAGAATATTATGGTATTAAGGTATCTTTTATCAAGTTACAAAACTTTAGGGTTAATTATGACAGATTTACATAGTTTAGGGTGTTAATTGAAATTTCAACAATTTCAGAGTTATAATATGAAAATACTTCAAGTTACTGATTTAATACACATTTTATTCAGAATGACATCATAACCCCTTTAGTTTCACAATTTACAGATTATACCCCTCTAGTTACAATACTTCAAGTTACTGATCTTACAAAATAGTTTTCATAAAAATGGTCTTCCAAAACTTTTAGTAACTTCCATTTCAAGTGGTATCGCTTCTTTTTAAAATAGCTTTTCTTAAACAGTTTCATATGTAGTTTAATAAAGGTTCAAAATCAATTAAGTTCAGATAAGGATTTAACAGGTTAAGGTTTATACCAATAATCAAATCAAAGTTTACAACAGATATATCAGGTTAAGGTTCAGAACAAGGTTCACATATCAGATTCAATCAAGATTCACAAATTCAGGGTTCAGAACAAGAGATCAAAACACAAAGGTTCAAGAAAGGTTCAGAACAGAAGAAACACATCAAAGGTTCACAAACAAGTTTACAATCAGAGTTCAGGAAAAAGGTTCAGAATAAAAGAATCATAGCAGAGGTTCAAACAAAAGGTTCAAGACAAATAGATCACAACAAAGATTCACAACAGAAGGGAACATAGCAGTGGTATCGGAAATCCTAATAAAGAAAATGAAAAACTGGAAGAAAAGGGGATGAAAAACCCTTACTGAAAAAGGGCAGAATATATGTACCTTATTAGCAAAGCAGAATAAGCAAAACAGACACAGAACAGAAATCAGGACTTCTCCTTCTTCACACCTAAAGAAGTAGAAGACGGAATTACTACGGATTCTAATTCAGATTGTTACTTTTAGTTTATCTTTCCATTTTTTAGTAACTTTCTATTTTTACCAGGTTTTCAGAATTAACAGATTTCCATATTTAACCAGATATTGATATTACAGATTTAGTTAAGTCCTTAATTACAGAATATTATGGTATTAAGGTATCTTTTATCAAGTTACAAAACTTTAGGGTTAATTATGACAGATTTACATAGTTTAGGGTGTTAATTGAAATTTCAACAATTTCAGAGGTATAACATGAAAATACTTCAAGTTACTGATTTAATACACATTTTATTCAGAATGACATCATAATCCCTTTAGTTTCACAATTTACAGATTATACCCCTCTAGTTACCATATTTACAAAACAAACTCTAGATTTACAATATTCACAATTTAATCCCTACAATATTCATATTTATCAAACAAGCAACTTATTTTACATAATTACAGAATGTATCATCAGAATTAGGTATATTACAGATCAGATCCCTCATAATTCAGAATTTACATAAATGGTCCTTTAAGTTTACAAAACTTATAAATTAAATCATAATTTCATAACAATTACATATTAAGCCCATAAATCCTCAAAATTTCACATTACACTTTTAATATCAGTATTTACTCAGAAAAATATCAAGATTCCAGAATTTATACTTTTAGTCCCTCTATTTTAATTAATTTCAAAACAACCCTTATAAATACCATTAATTCATTATCTTGCAATATTTACACTTAGGACCCCAAAGAATATTTTTCCCACATTCCTACAGATGTATAAAACATTATAAAAATACCCTACAAGTTTCAGAAATTTCAAAACAGCCCCTATACTTTTATTTTTCAAATCATTAATTAACAAAACTATTACAAACCCTAATATTAAATTCCAATCATTACCCCATAATAATGAAAAACCTTAAACATCATTAAATGACCAGAATCATACACCAAAAACCCTAACCCTAATTTCTTTCTCTTTTATTTTATTTCTTTTCTTTATTTTCTAAATTAGCGATTAGAACATAAATTCACAAAACATGATCCAAGCCTCAACAATTGGAATTAGTATTTTTTTTTGAGATCATATGTACTGTATAGAGTCCAAATAAATAGATTTCATGCCAAGAAAATTCGTATAGAATTAGTTAGAGTTTTATTACGTTTTTAAGGTTTAATTCACAAATAAATTATAGATCATGCATGGTTCGTGTTTATCATTTTATACAGACCCTATGTGATGTAGAGGTCATGGGAAAAATACCAGAGTGATCTCAGAATGATCGAATGGAAGATGGAAAATTATACCACACAATTTGCTTAAATCGAACAAAAATTCCCCACGAGCACAAACGCGACCAACAAACCTTGTAATCATTTTTCACAGATCATATATGATATAAGGAACTCAGGAAAAATGGAAAAAGAATTTATAAAGGGTCGTATGAATTAATAGGGAATTATACCTTACGTATGAACAAAATTCGACAACAATGAATTCAGGCCTCTATAATTCGAATGGCTATTTTTCTTGGCTTCCTAGCAATATAATGAACTCATAAAAATTACTCTTGGACCTCCAGAAATCGTATGGAATGAATGGTGAATTATTTTGTGTTTGTGTTTTCTCGGCTTGATGAAAAAGAAAGAAATAAATGGGATAAAATTATATAGAATAGGAAATCCGGTCTTAGGGGGGAGATACATAGAAATCGGCCTATATTAGTTAAGGGGATCAGAATTTTGATTAGTTTGATCCTTATCTTAATTTAGTTGTATTTATCTAACTTTTAAATCACTTTTAATTATACCGAAATTAATAAAAGTAATGTATTTTCGGTTTTTAATTTTTGTAAGGTGCAAGATAATTATTTTGGACATATAAAAATTAGTACAAGACTTGTCTTAATTTTATTTTACCTTATATGTAATTTATTTAACATAATTCGGATTAATTTGGTACTTATAATAGCTTGTAATTAAATTCTTAAGTAGTGAGGACATTTTGGTCATTTTACATGTTATCTGAATTTCAGGTATTACAACTTCTTCCCCACTAACAAAAAAATTTCGTCCTCGAAATTTGCAGAAAGCAGAACGAAAAGAGAGCAGAAAACAAAACAAAGACATAACAGACTAAGACGAGAATTGAGGTGAAACGAAACAGAAACACAACTGACGGTGAACAGACATATGAAAGATTTGTTTCTCATGACTCGAACTTGTAGATTCCAAAATTGTTTCAGATCCTCAGAACAGACATAACATACTGAATCCAGATCAGAAGAATAACATACCAAACGTAGTAGATGAAAATCAGATTCTCTCGGAAAAGACAAAGAAATACATAGGGTTTTGACGGATATGTCGTTCACAGACATTGATTAGACAAATCAGATTAGAACGTGCAGGAAATAGATTATTGATAACATCAATTGGCATAAAGTTCTACAATGTAACCTAAGATAGTTATCAGAAGTACAGAGGTCAGCAAAACGCGTGACCCAAGAATCCAGACGTATCAATTCGCATAACGGTGGTAGCAGATTACGCGTACAGTCAGAAATGAACTTACAGTCTCACTAAGGCAGATACTCCCAATAGTTATCAGAATTTCTAAGGTTCAAAGGCACTTCCCGAAATATCCTATGCCCACAACAAGTGCACGTTATATGATGTAAGTATTATCACGTTGGCCAGACGTCATAATACTGGCATCATATAAATATGCCCTCATGATGGTCATACTTTATCTCAAGTCGTGAACAGAACAAACTTATCCTAATCCACCTAGTCTTCCTACGGTCTCAGAGGTCATCAAAATCAAATACCCTAACTAAGAGGAGAACGAATCACTCGAAAATGTTAACGGAAGTCCCAGAATTTCTATCAGAATTTGGTACATCAGATCATCCATTATTTGTCAAATTTCACAAAACAAACCATCGTCCAACATGCGCAGAATGAACACAGAGCGGAATTACTACAGAGAACCTAAATCATTCAAAGGATTTTATCATCAGTAACAAAATTTAAATAGGTCAAGAGGAAATCAATTACGTCATCCATAGCTTCATCCATCACAGAATTCATTCTTCCAAACCAAACGTTCGCTTCAGAATTTTCTTCCATTCAAAATCACGATCTCAATTTCCATTCTCAAGTCTGCTTCTGCTCCCAATTCATCTTAGTACAAGTAAAATGAATAGAGAAGCAAGACTGCGAGTCTTGGACAAGTCTGCTAGCACAGTTCGGAATTCGCCGACTCAGATTGCTGTCATCATCGGATGCTTGGTAGTGGTGTCTGCTACAATCTCTGAACGCCAATTTCATCTACTCTTCCAGAACAAAGGTCATTCCATTTAATACGAAGATGGTCTACATGTTTCCTCGTTCGTCTCAGGGCACAACATGCTGTCATACTATGACAATTGTCCAGATACTCGTGAAAACATGATTCTTATTAGCCAATACTATTGGCATTATTTAAGACTCATAATGGTCACAATGAGTACGAAAACAGTTTTCATGAATCTTTTCAGGGATAACTTCATATAAAACTGAAATACTTTACGGAAGCTTCTCTCAGTTAGTCATCTCCCATCTTAGGAGTTCTTGTGGTTGCTTCTTCAGTCATTCAAACATTAAATAAGGTTGTCTGATACAGAGTTCACAAGGATAGAATAATTTAATCATTTATACTCGGAAATGAAAAGTGATTACGGTTGAGATTACGGTTAGGTTTACGATAGTTGATATGCAGACGCAAAATTTTCTCTTTCTTCTTTATAAATTAATAGGGTATTTAAAGGGGACACTGAGGTGAAACAAAATCATATCTCATCAGTTTCTTCAATCTCTCAACTTCTATAGCATCATGGCTCGTCAACCGAGATCGGTTCAGAATCAATTCTACTTCTCAAACGGGAGGAAAACCCAGGAGTTTCATCAGAAAATGCCAGAAAATTTGTACAACAAAACTTTCTAGGGGTGGATACTAATAGGTGCCAGGAGAATTTGACAATCAAATGAGTTCATGGTAAATATTTCCATAACAGTGATAAGCTTAACAGATTTAAGCGGTTAAAGGTTATTATAACAAAATAGGGTGGGTCAGATTGTTACATTTCAGATGCGGTAGTTTATGATAGCTGAAGAACCAGCCAATCAATAATCACAAGATCTCCAAAATCAAGTATATCAATAGTAAACAGATCCGCAGAACGAATATGGTCATTAACCCAGACGGATAGTTCATATGTTAGAGTCAAGTACGTGGTTCAGTATAGTGTTGGGGATAGATAAGCGAACAGTTCAAGGTGTTGGGGTTTCATTTAGCTATATATCACAAGCGGCAGGTAGGGTGTGAATCATCGATAATACGAACATCGAATACTGTCAAAGTGAGGCTTATGAAATATCGGTTATCAGCATCATCATGCTTAGTTAACAGTTTCATACAGAGATAGTATTTGCATCAAATCCTTCCAAAGGAAAACTGATGGGCAAATAAGATTCATCATTCAAGGGAGGGAACAAACTTCTATACCCAAGATTAAAATCACCAGAGTTCTCATAGGAGTGGTATGGATTTTGCAAGACAGAATAGTATCAGATGATACATTTATATCCAGCACGGGTAATGAATTATAGAAGGTTTCAACCACATTAGGGTTAAACGGCCTTCGGGATGGTCGGAAAGATATCAGACTGTTTATCAAACAGATCGGAAGTGAAGGTCAAAATCAGGTAATGGCAGCAAAAGTTTAACAATTGGTAATCATGTCGGGGTTCCAACATTGTTTCAAACGCCAAAGGTGAGACATAGGAGGATAGTCATCAATATTTTAAATGATCATTCAATTTATCCTTATAAGAATAAAATCAAGGTTACTACCAAGGAAAGACGGATCAACAAAGCAGATTTTACCATTCAGAATGAGAGGGAAAAGCATCTGTGTACTCGTGGTTAAAACACCACAAGGCTTCTCATGGGAACAGAGATGGTTAAGTCGAAATCAAATAGTATCAGAAGATTCATAGGTGATTATTAGAAACGAGAAAAACTAACAGAATGTATCAAGTGTATCATCGTCATGGGGATTCTCAGATTGCCCAAAGAGGCATCAGAATGATTAACAGAAGTTTCAGAGGTCGGAGTGGAAATCGGAAGGCAAGGATCAAATAATGTCAGATAATTACTACGCAATTTCCAATGCTTCATATTTTATTTAGGTTTCAATTCTTAGGTGGTGCAAGGCATAAGCTCTAAATTTCCAAATGTGATTTTTAACCAAAAGCAAGAAACGAATCAGAGAGGTGCGGAAGCAAGATACTTAAGCAAATGACTTATAGTCTACCCATTCCTCACTGGTTAGAATTTAAGTTCCTATAGGAAAATCCTAAAGCAAATTCTCAAAGGTTGTCCTACGAGCGCCTACAGTGGAAACTTAGTGATCCAGACTTCACAGGTCAAGGGTAAATGTATTACGAGTCGCAGCCTGTGAGCTCTGATACCATAAATTGTAACACCCCAACCCGACAAGGTAAAGATATCACAATAATGGATTCATATCAGATCAAAACAGAGCATACATCTACAGTAATACAAAAATCTCAAAGGATTAGAAATGAAATACTGAATCTACAAGGTTACAACGAAAACTTTCAAAACTAATTCTAAAACATAATATCTTCTATCCAACGCTAATCCAGAATAGCTATCAAGCCTTCTAAGTCCAGAGGTACACTCTCACTCATTCCCAGCTTCCTACTAAAACCTGCCGCAGGAAAAGAAATGCGGCTGAGCTTCAAAAGCTCAGTGAACAGATATATAGATAACAGAAACGATAACGGATAGCAGTACAAAGGAAATCAGAAAATACAGATCATACAGAAACAAAATCAAATGAAGGGGTAGGAATAAGAAATGGAATAAATGAAACGAAATAAGAATAAGAAATAAATAAGGTTTAAGAATAAGGAAAACAGAAATCTATCACGAGCCCAGATAACAGATAATATCATAACAGTGTAAACATATAAGCAATCTAGAGGGGATACCTCTCAAGTAACCAGATAATATGAGGGGTGACCTCATGTATCAATTGGAGTGATCAGCTCCCAGATAATGTGAAAGACGTGTATCGCACACACCATCAGTCACCAGAGATATATATAACAGATAACATAATAACAGATAACAAAAATCAGATCAGATCTAGGATGCATCCATACGCCCCAGTAGGCCAGAATCTTCTCCTACATAACAGATAAAATCAGGGACGGAACAGGTCATCACTCTCCTGCCCTAGAGTCATGTCAAAGGTGCATCAATGACATGGACATGAAACCCTCATGCCTAGTGATTGGCTCGGATATCAGACTGTGGTCAAGGTCAGATGTC
This sequence comes from Artemisia tridentata subsp. tridentata, assembly GCA_021014915.2. Classification (NCBI taxonomy): domain Eukaryota; kingdom Viridiplantae; phylum Streptophyta; class Magnoliopsida; order Asterales; family Asteraceae; genus Artemisia; species Artemisia tridentata. The sequence continues at coordinate 220,550,849 of CP139509.1, forward strand.
ATATAATAAACAGAGTCATATCTAAGGGTTCATGGCAGAAGGGTCATGTCAACAATTCAGAATAAGATAATAAGGTTCAAATCAAAGTTTATCAGATTAAGTTTAATATCAAAACGTAAGTTCAGATTAAAAGGTTTATTTCCAATAGTCTAAAAGAGTATATCAAAGGTTAAGAATTACAAGTTTATAGCAATAATCCATTTCAGAAGTTCCTGTCAAAAGTTCATTTAAATCAATCCTTTAATAATGGTTTTCATTGAAATGATCTTACAAAATAGTTTTCATAAAAATGGTCTTCCAAAACTTTTAGTAACTTCCATTTCAAGTGGTATCGCTTCTTTTTAAAATAGCTTTTCATAAACAGTTTCATATGTAGTTTAATAAAGGTTCAAAATCAATTAGGTTCAGATAAGGATTTAACAGGTTAAGGTTTATACCAAAATCAAATCAAAGTTTACAACAGATATATCAGGTTAAGGTTCAGAACAAGGTTCACAGATCAGATTCAATCAAGATTCACAAATTCAGGGTTCAGAACAAGAGATCAAAACACAAAGGTTCAAGAAAGGTTCAGAACAGAAGAAACACATCAAAGGTTCACAAACAAGTTTACAATCAGAGTTTAGGAAAAAGGTTCAGAATAAAAGAATCATTGCAGAGGTTCAAACAAAAGGTTCAAGACAAACAGATCACAACAAAGATTCACAACAGAAGGGAACATAGCAGCGGTATCGGAAATCCTAATAAAGAAAATGAAAAACTGAAAGAAAAGGGGATGAAAAACCCTTACTGAAAAAGGGCAGAATATCTGTACCTTATTAGCGAAGCAGAATAAGCAAAACAGACACAGAACAGAAATCAGGACTTCTCCTTCTTCACACCTAAATAAGTAGAAGACGGAATTACTACGGATTCTAATTCAGATTATTACTTTTAGTTTATCTTTCCATTTTTTAGTAACTTTCTATTTTTACCAGGTTTTCAGAATTAACAGATTTCCATATTTAACCAGATATTGATATTACAGATTTAGTTAAGTCCTTAATTACAGAATATTATGGTATTAAGGTATCTTTTATCAAGTTACAAAACTTTAGGGTTAATTATGACAGATTTACATAGTTTAGGGTGTTAATTGAAATTTCAACAATTTCAGAGGTATAACATGAAAATACTTCAAGTTACTGATTTAATACACATTTTATTCAGAATGACATCATAATCCCTTTAGTTTCACAATTTACAGATTATACCCCTCTAGTTACCATATTTACAAAACAAACTCTAGATTTACAATATTCACAATTTAATCCCTACAATATTCATACTTATCAAACAAGCAACTTATTTTACATAATTACAGAATGTATCATCAGAATTAGGTATATTACAGATCAGATCCCTCATAATTCAGAATTTACATAAATGGTCCTTTAAGTTTACAAAACTTATAAATTAAATCATAATTTCATAACAATTACATATTAAGCCCATAAATCCTCAAAATTTCACATTACACTTTTAATATCAGTATTTACTCAGAAAAATATCAAGATTCCAGAATTTATACTTTTAGTCCCTCTATTTTAATTAATTTCAAAACAACCCTTATAAATACCATTAATTCATTATCTTGCAATATTTACACTTAGGACCCCAAAGAATATTTTTCCCACATTCCTACAGATGTATAAAACATTATAAAAATACCCTACAAGTTTCAGAAATTTCAAAACAGCCCCTATACTTTTATTTTTCAAATCATTAATTAACAAAACTATTACAAACCCTAATATTAAATTCCAATCATTACCCCATAATAATGAAAAACCTTAAACATCATTAAATGACCAGAATCATACACCAAAATCCCTAACCCTAATTTCTTTCTCTTTTATTTTATTTCTTTTCTTTATTTTCTAAATTAGCGATTAGAACATAAATTCACAAAACATGATCCAAGCCTCAACAATTCGAATTAGTATTTTTCTGAGATCATATGTACTGTATAGAGTCCAAATAAATAGATTTTATGCCAAGAAAATTCGTATAGAATTAGTTAGAGTTTTATTACGTTTTTAAGGTTTAATTCACAAATAAATTATAGATCATGCATGGTTCGTGTTTATCATTTTATACAGACCCTATGTGATGTAGAGGTCATGGAAAAAATACCAGAGTGATCTCAGAATGATCGAATGGAAGATGGAAAATTATACCACACGATTTGCTTAAATCGAACAAAAATTCCCCACGAGCACAAACGCGACCAACAAACCTTGTAATCATTTTTCACAGATCATATATGATATAAGGAACTCAGTAAAAATGGAAAATGAATTTATAAAGGGTCGTATGAATTAATAGGGAATTATACCTTACGTATGAACAAAATTCGACAACAATGAATTCAGGCCTCTATAATTCGAATGGATATTTTTCTTGGCTTCCTAGAAATATAATGAACTCAGAAAAATTACTCTTGGACCTCCAGAAATCGTATGGAGTGAATGGTGAATTATTTGGTGTTTGTGTTTTCTCGGCTTGATGAAAAAGAAAGAAATAAATGGGATAAAATTATATAGAATAGGAAATCTGGTCTTAGGGGGGAGATACATAGAAATCGGCCTATATTAGTTAAGGGGATCAGAATTTTGATTAGTTTGATCCTTATCTTAATTTAGTTGTATTTATCTAACTTTTAAATCACTTTTAATTATACCGAAATTAACAAAAGTAGTGTATTTTCGATTTTTAATTTTTGTAAGGTGCAAGATAATTATTTTGGACATATAAAAATTAGTACAAGACTTGTCTTAATTTTATTTTACCTTATATGTAATTTATTTAACATAATTCGGATTAATTTGGTACTTATAATAGCTTGTAATTAAATTCTTAAGTAGTGAGGACATTTTGGTCATTTTACATGTTATCTGAATTTCAGGTATTACAAACCATCTCCCCTTGTTGTAGTTACATGACTAAACCATCTCAGACCAAATTACATGTTGTCGTTACATTAGTTAATAGTAAATAATAATAATAATAATAATAATATAATAATAATAATAATAATAATAATAATAATAATAATAATAATAATAATAATAATAATAATAATAATAATAATAATAATAATAATAATAATTAAATAAATAAAAATTACAACCAACATATAAACCATAATCTATTCAACATCTGTATTCACAGGCACCTTATACTTCCAAAAGTATCTTACCATGTGCTCTCGATAGGCTAACGCTACCTGGAGAGGATCATCAACCCTCATACTCAAGTTGTTAGCTAACCGATGCAAAAAAATGCACACCCAAATACCACAGTCACCATATTCGCCAGCTTGTCTAGGGATATTATCTGCCACTTGAAAAGTTATCTTATAATTTGAAGCAGATATGGATTTGGCGTTGAAAACTTTACACGACTTTAGATACTTGGGGAGCATTTTCTCGAAAGTGGCCCTCATCTTCAGATTGTCCTTTCTGGTCTCTGGATCTGGCGTACCAAGTGAGTCGTAAATCGTTACGACTCCGGTACTAATTTCTAGCTGTGCCAGAAACCAGTGGTCAGATGGAACATTGACCGGAAAGTAGACCTGCATTTGAAGACAAAAATACTATGATTAAAATTTTAAAAAAAATGACTAGCGGTTTGTGAGAACAAATGCAGTTTATACACCCACCTTATCAACACTGGTCCATGGCACAGGATACCGTACTCCATTTGCATAAAAGGCATGCATTCTTCCCTCGAAAAGAGTAGTCGTGAAGAACGTACCCGCCATAGCCCAATCAACATTGGCTGGTCTGAAGTGCCACATTAGATCAACCCAAAGATCCAAATGCTGTAAGGTTTATATAAAAATCATACTGTTAAACTATTCAAATATAAAGCCATTGTATTATGTAAACTAATAAATATTTAATAAAACACAGACACCAACTGATTAATTTAGTACCTCATCCCCAAGCCATCCTCCTTTGTGACCTCTTCCATATGCCAACAAAGCTCTCCAAAATTTGTGACGAACAACAATGTCGGATTTACCCCAAGGAAACGTATGAGCTGCAGTTCTTCCTTTTTCCAGAAAAAGCCCCATACAATCTGGCTTAATTACGTTCTTGGCTGCCTTCTTGTTACTAAGTAAACCAGCAGGACGTGACAAATTCTGGAAAAATAAAAATTTAAAATAAAACATATTAATGCATCATCTAGTAACTTTGATTACCATGATCCTATATGACCAATTGAGTTAAGTTGTAGTATACCTCTACCCAAGGCTCCAACTGATTGAGAGGGGGAAGCTAATTCCTTTATTCGGTCTTTTGGAACGCCTTTTGGCCATTGGTGGAGTTGTAGGTGGTAGCTTCACATAGGTGTCCTTCAAAAACTTACCAACCTCTTTCGTCCTCTTTTGTTGAACGTCTGATTTCAACTCAATTGTCTTCTTTTTTGTCACATTCGGCCTACCGCGTTTCTTTTTTTGTTGTCCAAACAAGGGTGACTGTACAGCCTTACCCAACTTCCTCTTCCTTTTTAGACGCGTGAACATTTCTTGTACGCAAAGTTCAGCATTCATATTAACATCGTTTTTAACCTTTGATATTTGTAATAACAATGATACTACTGTTAGTGTATTTCATACTACTACTGGAGATGGTGAGAAGGTGAAGTAAATACACCAAATGGATACTACTGCTAAGTAGATGCTATTGCAGGTAACAATTATACTACTGTTAGTGTATTTCATACTACTGCTGGAGATGGTGAGAAGGTGAAGTAAATACACCAAGTGGATACTACTGCCAAGTAGATGCTACTGCTGCTAAGAATTATACTACTGTTAGTGTATTTCATACTACAGCTGGAGATGCTGAGAAGGTGAAGTAAATACACTAAGTCATATATTTAAAAGGTACCTCAGGATCCCGGTCGAAAACCTCCTGACCAGAGTTATTTTGAGATTTAAGGAAAACGGCGTTTCTTGCTTTCTCAGCATCCCGGTCGATTTTGTCAATATACACCTTTTCTTTGTCAAACACCGTATCCGTTACTTTCTCACCAGCAGCAATGTTTTCTTCATTTTCTAACGACGCCTTTCCCAAGTTATCAGAATCATTACCACTTCTGTCACCAACATGGCCATCAGCCTTGTTGGTGACGACATCATTGTATTCACTAGCCTTCGTCTCTTCCATAACTAGGACAACCTCGCTTAATTTCTCAAGATCGTTATCATATGTATCAGTAACAAGCCCATCCGCAATGTTCTCTTCATTATCCAACACATACTCGCTGACTTTCCCACCATCATGAGCTTCTCTATCTGCATGCCCATCAGCCTTGCTCTCTTCAACGGTAGACACCGACTCTCCTAATTCATCCGGACCTTTTGATTTTTTCTTCTAAACCAATTGATTCATCACCCGGTTCTATCGTATTAGCAGAATGACAATCAACTTGCGGCTTAATTACTTTTGGCAAAACCGTAGGAAGGAAATCATCAGGAAAGTTATTGGGCTGTAAGTTTACATGAAAACACAAGTATAATAAGAAAGTGAATGTAGCAAACAACTATAACATGTGGATTTTTTATAAACTGCATACTTACATCAACAGCCATTTGAGAAAAATGCTCATTTAAATTTGGTAAATGGATATCACTAGCATTATCAACTTGCATGTGATCAACTACCGGGTAATCTTCATTTCGAAGATAATTGTCAAGTTGCGACATGGAGGATGGATACACGGCAGCGTCAAGATAATTAAGCTTCCCATGTTCGTCATTCTTTTGAGCAGCATATATTGATGTCTCGCATATTACATTTTTAACATCGTATTTGACGTCGACATGAGTACGAATAGGGATTTGGTTCTGAATTTCATTCTCAAAGGGGATTGAAGTCTGAATTTGAAAATGTACAAAAAAAAGTAATTATAACAAAAGAAGGATACCTAACGGATTAAAAATTTACTTAAAGGATATTACCTTGGCATCTTTGGAAGCTAAATCTTCATCCACTTGAAGTTGTACCTCTGAATTGTCATGAACAGGACTTGGAGTCTGAAATTCAAAATATAATATGAATTTACTATAAATAAAAGAAAGATGGATATATTTGACAAATTGAAAATATCTTCTTACATTTGCAACTTTGGAGACAAAGTGATCACAAACATTCGCCCTTACTTCAGACGTTTCAGGAATAGATGTTGAACACTGTTTCAATAAATATATATATTTTCTTCATACTTTTTGTGAAAAAATAAAATAAAAATGGTATCCTCATAGTAATTTTGTTGATAAAAATATAAATTTATACAGCTAACCCCTTGAAGTTGTACCTCTGAATTATCATGAACAGGACTTGGAGTCTGAAATTAAAAATATAATATGAATTTACTATAAATAAAAGAAAGATGGATATATGTGACAAATTGAAAATATCTTCTTACATTTGAAACTTTGGAGACAAAGTGATCACAAACATTCGCCCTTACTTCAGACGTTTCAGGAATAGATGTTGAACACTGTTTCAATAAATATATATATTTTCTTCATACTTTTTGTGAAAAAATAAAATAAATATGGTATCCTCAAAGTAATTTTGTTGATAAAAATATAAATTTAGACAGGTAACTGATGTTTTATACTTTTATGATTTAAGCTACCACTAATTACCTACTAATTACCTACTAGATCTAGAGAGAGAAAGCTAGAGAGAGAAAGAGAGGGAAGGGAGATGATTACACACACTTAATAATAAAACTTCTTAATTCATCAACCAACAACCCTTTCCCTAAGGAGGGAAGGGGTATTTATAGTTTTACATGGAAGAGGGCATGTAGCCCTAATTCTCTTAACTAATACATCATTAAACATAATAAAATAAATAAACGACACAGCCCATGGGCCTTCTACACGGGCTGGGCCTAATAACAAACCTAAAGGCCTAAGCAACCTTAATACAATATGATCAATACTTGAATAATACAAAACGTGTTCCCAACAATCTCCCCCTAAGTATTGGTCATCAAGGTTGCTTGACGTCGTCTTAGCTTCTTTTGGCTTTGACGTCTTCAAAATCTTTGTTCTTTGTTCTTGATAGTGATGTGATACGATATGGTAGTGATCTGCCGTGTTCCAACGATCTTTGCTTCCGGTGTCTTCACGTCTTCTCCACCATGCTCATATTTCTTTTGACTTTAGTTCTTCAACTTGTTCTCAGTTCTTTAATCTTTAACTTTGAGAAAGGTTGTAGCGCTTGAACTTTAGACTTTTCTTTAACAATTCTGAACTTTTGATATTTCTGAGTCTTTGTGAGAACTTCTCTTTAGGATATGAGCATGATGGAGTCTTGATGGTGGCTGAACTCCAGGTCTCCAAGCTCCGCAGCAGCAACAGCAGAACCAACCGGTACTTACAGGCTCAGACTTGAGATCATCAACAGCATAGTGTGAAGACTTTCTCAAATCCTAACCCAGACCGTTCTGAACCGGATTCCCCCGAAAGGGATAACACGGACACACCGAAGTGCACCCACGATTCAGTGAGTCGCTGGAGATCACCCCACGACTGTAGACCGTTTGGAGCAAACACTAAGCGTAACCCGCAAGGAGTTACCGAAGTGACCTGCTGTCAGAGTTGTTTGATGTTACTCTGGCAGAATTTCCATTCAATCATTGATAATCACAATTGTGACTTTTCTCATGAATGTTCTTGGCAGATTGCTAAGATCTGCGAAGGACACTTTCTTAATTTTACATCTGCTGCCCATGATGTAGAACAGCAGAGTAATACTAAGTGTACCTAAGAGATCTTTTTATGAATCTCATGGCTCTAGACTCAATTAGTGCACATTTGTTTGGTCATCGGAGGTGTGGAGCAGATTGCCTCCTTTTCAATATCAACACTCTCGTAATGAGAGGTCGATAGATTATGAAGGGTTCTCCGTGTGAATGAAACAAATGTCTTTTGAGAGACACTTGAGTAGCTTAGAAGGTTTAGTGCAGTGCGTCACTGGGTCCATGACGACTTTGATCTTCAATACCGGTGATTCTTGATCAACCAGTAGATTATGTATTGAACCCGGTGTCTGCCCTAAGGTTGAACAAATGGAGGGCTATTTCTTTTCACCCTTTTCTTTTGCTTTTCTTTTTAATTCTTCAACCCCTTCTTTCTCTGTTCATTCATTTTCTCCCTTTTTTTTAATATCATACCTAGGACTTTCTAGTTCTAAACTATTGGTATTGTCCTTGGGTAGATCCCTCCGGCTTTGGCGGATCATAGGACGGTTTTCCCTAACCTTAGTCACCTTATAACTCCATGACTATCCTAATGATGCCATAAACCAAACCTTTTGAAAATCTCTCAAAGTGTTTATGATTGTAAAACACATTTTGTTAACACTTTGAGAGTTTTGTTATTTTCAGAAGAACTCCCCCTTAACATGTGCTCATATTTGTTAAAGTAAAATCTGCACATGTCGGGACGAGTTGGCACTTTTTTGAATTGATTGATTTTCAGTGAACCTGATCATCGCGAGACATGCTTACATCACCAGTTGGACTGGCTTGAAGTTATTACCCGTCCAGATCAGATTCAAAGATCATCGCTCGAAATTGGTACATTCTACTCAGACATATCCATCGCGAGAAACGCTTACATCACCAGTTGGACTGGCTTGAAATTATTACCCATCCAGGATATGTCCTTTCGACTTCTGACTGTTGTTATCGTCAATTCGATGGTCAATTCTTGAGTCTTATACTCATGAGATATCATCGTTGCTTCCACCATATTTTAATCACATTTTCATTCTCCCCCTCAAAAAAAGCATAATAATGTTGTTTTTGACAAACTTTTGATTAAAATATGCTCTTTTTGAGGTGTTTGTGGAAGAATGTCAAGAACGTTTGTAGATTTTGGAACAAAGATTTTTCAAATACTCCCCCTTAACAAGGGAGTACTTGTCCTTATGAGCAGAATGTTTGAAAAACTTTAGAAAACATTCTGGTTTTAATTCTGCTCATAAGTAAGAAGCTTTGGCTCCTTTTTTCAGGATTGAGGCACTGAAGCGTACCTCAGGGTCATTTCTTTGGGGTCCGGGTTGTGCACTGTTATGTGTGCACAAGCCGTTGTCGATGAAAATATATGATGAAAAATGATGAGATGATGACAAAAATGTGACAAATGATACCATTGAGTTTACTCAGGATGGCGGAAAGTGGGAATGTTTGGAACTCTGGCTCGTCCTCCCACGTAACTCTCTTGTCTTCTCATCTGCACCCGAAACTTAAGTTGGTGATCAATTGGAGCCAAGAACTTGACTGTTAATCCAGTTCTTGCTACATGTCTTTAGCAGCTTCTTCGTACGCTTCTTTTTGGCGAAGTTTCTGAATCAGCTTCCCCCAAACTGACAACCGTCTTTCGCAGATTCGTAATTTTGATGTAGTTACCATGTCTTATAACTTTTGAAGTTTTAAGTACACAGCGGAATTTGTAGATGACATCGTAAACCAAACCAAGCAAATTTGACTAGTCACTCAGTAACGATTATACTCAATGCGGAAACTTCGATTGGGGGGGTAACATGCAAGAAATCAGCAAGATCTTTTCTCATAAGTAGGCTACTTCACACATCACAACCATGAAAGTTGAAATGATTACACCAAAATCACAAAACTGAACCACTGATCATCTCTGCGGACATCTTTCCGGTAGTAATAAAATTGTTAGCTCGATCATGTGAGTCTGTTATGCATCCCCGATGTGCACATTTCTTCCCCCTAATTGTAGATACATGTGGGAAAAGAGTGTTTTTCGCAAAAAAAACATCAAAGAATGAAAGAAAAGTCAAAGAACATCCACTATCTCTTCCCCCACGATGTCTTCGCGGAATCGGAAGCATACACACTATGGTTACGATGGAAACGGAGGCAGCGTAAACCCTGTATGTCCAATTAGTCGAAGATGTGTGAAGTACCATAAATAGCTTGTTGATAACTCTGCCGTCATAACTGGATGGTGTTTGTTTCATGAAGTGGGGGACCTTCAGCTGTAGTCTCAGTATTGGAGGCAGTTTGTTCTACTGTTGATGGTGATTATGTTGTATGTGCATTTGCAGCAACTTAAGTTGTTGTAGTAACAGATGTATCATCTGTTTGGTACTTGAATTTGGACAGGTTGTGCAGCGGAACTGGTATATACATCTGGTGCACGACAAACAATAGAATCATCGAAGAGTTGGAGCAAACAAGTCTTCCAAATCCTTTTCGGTTATGAGATAGAGGTGCAGCTGAAGATTCAGGGAAGTTGAAACGGTTGGATTCGGGTCCTAAGCTGTTGTGCTCAGAAGCCATAACATTAAGCACGGGTCCGAAACTGAGTTGTTCCGAAGCCATCACATTAAGCACGGGTCCGAAACTGAGTTGTTCCGAAGCCATAGTCATATCTGAAAAGAAAGAAGAGACAAACAGAGCACATGGATCCCCAAGGAAAATTGGGTTCCAGATGTTAGAAGCATGAAGTTGTTGTGTCAATTATCTTCTTGACACCCGAGCATATGATTACTATGGTGTTCTTTCAAGCCTCAGGGATAGATGTTGTGGAATTCACATTCGTTTTGGTGCAACTGTCTAAAATCTTTCCAGTAGGAATCCACCTAAGACCAATCATTTTGAAGACTCTACCCGTGGGGACCCACCTAAGGTTAGATCTAGGAGATGTTTTCCTTCTAGATGCAGTGGAATGAAATGTGGGAGCATCACTTAGTTGAGAAAACCTATGTCCTATATTGATCCATTTTTTAGGTTTCTGATTCTTTTCTTTTGGTTCAACGGGTTTGTTTGGTTTGATTGTCTTAGTCGATTGTGCCTTTGCACGTGAATTCACTTCATGAGGATGTTTTGGCACACAGACATTGCAACTTCTCTTAGATGCCAGCCAATTCTTATTCGTTTGTTGAGTGCTCCTAGGTATTGGTTTGCAACTATTAGCAGTGTTCTGTAAAACAGTGGAAGGCATCACACAGGGTTTTGGACCTAGAATTCCATCCTTTTGAAGTAGTGCCTTTTTCCTCGCCTTTTCTAGATCATAGTTCTTGTTCATGTCATTTATGCTATAAGACTCTTTACTTCTAATGCTCGCTTTTGACACTGTTTTTGAACTAATCTTAGATGAGCCAGGTATAAACACTTGTTGAGGTTTAGCAGAGACAGATGCATTTTTCTTAGACCAAGAATGTGGAGTGACTGGTTTTGTCAAATCATTTTTCTCAACAACTTGGGAGGTAAACCTAGATTTTGAATATTTGGGTCGTTCAGATTTAAATGCAGTTGGTTGTCTAACCACTGATTGTTTTCTGATAGGTTGTAGAGGCGGTTTTCCCAAGATTGATGGTTTTGCAAACTTAGTATCCACACTTTGGCCAGTCAATCTTCTTAATTTGTTTTGCAATGCAGCATGTGCAAACACCTTCGCTTGAATTTGAACTTTCAACAACTCATTTTCTTTAACTAATGTATCCATACGTTTACTTTCTTCATTCAAAGTTTTACCATTGTTGCCCGAATTTAAAGATTCGTTTTGCAGTTTAAGTTCAAGTGAGATGCAATGTGCCTCTAGTTTTGAAAAATCTTTTTGAAACTGTGCAATGGTCCTTTTGAGACAAGCATTTTCAAACTCGAGAGTTTGATTTGATGGTACATTTGTTTTGTTTTCATTTAATGGATCAGACAAAGGTTGTTTGACAAGATGTTCATCAACATTCTGATCAACCCCTCTTTCATTACTGAATTCAGGTTGTTCAGTAAGTTGGCGATCATGAGCAGACATACTATTATTGACAATTGATTGTACCTCGGCCATTGGCTCTTCGTCAAATATGGGCTCTGTGTCATATGTGGGTCTGACATCTGCACCATCAACATTTGTATCATACATTGATATGCTGCTGTCATCCTTAGCCGTTGGCTCTTTGTCAAATATAGGCTCTATGTCTTTTGTGTGTCTGACATTTGCACCATCAGCATCTGTATCATTCATTGATCTGTTGATGTCATCCTTAGCCGTTGGCTCTTTGTCAAATATAGGCTCTGTGTCATATGTGGGCCTGACATCCGTACAATCAGCATCTGCATCATTCCTTGAACTGCTGCTATCATTCTGCTTTTCAGATTCTATCCCACTGCTTTCTGTTTCTATTCCACTGCTTTCTGTAACACCCAAATTAGCTTCCAGTACTTTAAGCGTATTAGCTTGCTCTTCTTGAATCTGCACCTTCTTTTCTTTCACTCTTTTGTCAAATTTTCGTCTGTGAATTACTCTATTAACAATTGACTTCTCTATCGAATCCATTTGTTGAGTCAGCATGTCTTTGAAAGTTTTAACCTCGATTCTAGTGTATTCCAAAAAATACTTGCATATCATGACACTGTGAGAATCTGATGATAACCAGGAAACGCTGAACCGCTGAAATTGTTCCTTGAGCACTCTACAGGCGGTCGTGGATTCACTCTCGTGAAATTCTGATCTCTTTCAAGTTGCTTCTGCAGTTGATCCATATTGAGGAACATGGTTTTTGTGAACACCTCAACATTTTCTCTAAAGAGTGATGGAAATACCCGTTTAAATCCATACTCGGTACGTGTTTCTGATAAGTCTTTGTTTGAGAGGACTTTAAGGTGTGAATGAAGTAATCTAAAACATTCCATGCATCTCTCTTTTGTTTCTCTCTCTTTTTCTTGCATTAATAGCTCTTGCGTATCGCTCTCTTGAGATCCTTGAGTAACAAGGTTTGATGGAGAAAAATTAGAGAAAGGTGACATCTGTTCATTAATTTGCAACCTTGATTGATGCATTTTCTCTCCCCCTTGATTATTGCGATGAAATCGGAAGAGTCAAACTAAAATGCGTAAAGTTGAAGTAAATTGTGAAACGAGGAACGAGTAATCTTGAAGTAGCTTGTGGATGTAGGATCTTTAAAGGATAATAACGGTTGTTGTTGAAGATTAGATATTTTAGCGGTGAATAGCTTGAATAAATTCTGAGGATTTTACTCTAGAAACTCATGAGATTTAATCGTTGAACCTCGGAGGATTTTATACTAGAAACTCGGAATATTCTTATGAAACTTGATAGATCTCACGAATCAAATGGTCACTAAACTAATAGTTACCAAAATAAAATGATGAAAAGACTCACATCAAAAGCAACGAAGACTAAATCTTAAACACAATAAATTTGAGCGACAATAAATTGCACACGATAAAAAATTAATGCCAACAGTAATACACGTCAAAAGCAATTTGAGCACTAGAATGCACGTCAAAAGCAATTTTTATACTGATACTCAATATCCTTCACTTGAAACGCATCTCAATGTTAACCACACGTCATCTCATGCAAACCACACGCAACAATTTATACACGTTGAAAGCAATTTATACACGTATGCTTAATATCCTTCACATGCAAACCACACGTCAACTTTTCATGCAATGTTAACCAGTTGTTAAACGCATTTCATGCAATCTTCACTTGAAAAGTATATAAATTCACATGTACGAGAATGTGCGAACTTTTCAAAACAGACGCAAGATGTGTTATACTCTTTATATAAAAACGCATGCACTTTCAGAATCACAAAGAAGCTCGAGAAGATGAACTTAGTATGATGAAATTTCTGGTATGACAAATACAAATTATGGTTCGACAATGATAATTTGTTGGTTCGTCTAAATGGTTGTTGCTTTGACTAACTGGTTCGATCAATTTGGTTTGATGAACAAGTTGGTTTGATCAAAAGTGTTGTTCGATCAGTGGATGGTTCGATTAGATGAGTGGTTTGATTAAGGGTTGTGGTTCGACTAAATTGTTCGATGACACAAATTCGATCAATCACTTGTTCGGTTAAGCACTCATTCGATCAAAGTTGTTCGTGTAATCCTTTGTTCGGTGACAATTGTTCGGTTAGTATGTTCAGTGAAGTTGTTCGGTTAAATTGTTTGGTGAAGAGAGTTCGATCAAGACTTTTTCGGTGAATGAACATTCGATGAAAAGTTTGTCGATCAAAGTTTTTCGGTTAAGTCACTTATTCGATCAAATGGTACTTCGATCAAATAGTTCGACGAAAAAACAAGTTCGGTTAATTTAATCTAACTCGATTAAACAACCTAAGTTCGATCAAACCCAGAAGTTCGAATAAACCCAGAAATTCGATTATATCACCTAACTCGGTGAATAATCAGTAGTTCGATTAACGTAAAAGTTCGATCAATTAAACTAGGTGAAGAAACTTCGGTGAACAAGAAACTCGATGAATATATATCTGAAGAACAGTAAAAACTCGGATGAACGATAACAACAGTAACTTGTCGGATTTCGATTTTATTTCTTTTAGATCTAATCTTTTAACAACCTAAATTACCCCTAGGCGAATGATACCACTTGATGTTTTATACTTTTATGATTTAAGCTACCACTAATTACCTACTAATTACCTACTAGATCTAGAGAGAGAAAGCTAGAGAGAGAAAGAGATGGAAGGGAGATGATTACACACACTTAATAATAAAACTTCTTAATTCATCAACCAACAACCCTTTCCCTAAGGAGGGAAGGGGTATTTATAGTTTTACATGGAAGAGGGCATGTAGCCCTAATTCTCTTAACTAATACATCATTAAACATAATAAAATAAATAAACGACACAGCCCATGGGCCTTCTACACGGGCTGGGCCTAATAACAAACCTAAAGGCCTAAGCAACCTTAATACAATATGATCAATACTTGAATAATACAAAACGTGTTCCCAACAGTAACCCTTTGAAGTTGTATCTCTGAATTGTCATGAACAGGACTTGGAGTCTGAAATTCAAAATATAATATGAATTTACTATTAAAAAAAATGAAAGATGGATATATGTGACAGATTGAAAATATCTTTTTTACATTTGCAACTTTTAAAACAAAGTGATCACTAACATTTGCCCTTACTTCGGACGTTTCATGAATAGATGTTGAAGCCTGTTTTAATAAATATATATATTTTCTTCATATTTTTTGTGAAAAAATAAAATATCCTCAAAGTAATTTTGTTGATAAAAAAATAAATTTAAACAGCTCACCCCTTGATGTTGTATGTTCAGAGATTTCTCAATATTCGCAATTCTTTTTTTAACTTCATTAATCACGTTAACATCAACCTCCTTAACTAGTGACTTCACGGCCGCAAGCTCAGCAAGTATCTTACGCCTTTGGAGGTTTTCTTCTAGTCCATCATCTACACCAGCATTTGCCTACAAGAAAATAAAAATTGGTATCAAAATAATTTTGAAGTACGGTTATAGACCCCAACTGGTGCAAAACTTTCTAGTTATACAGTATATAGTTAAACCTTTTGTCCACTACCTGCATTTATTATGACTTTAATGCTCAAATGGCATATACGGTTGTCTGTATAGGTAAACCATTTTTTAGAACTATGTCTCAGTGTTTAAAGGGTTTAGGATCAATTTTTTTTTTAAATTGACAATTTACCTGAATGGCATCATCTGCAACGTCTTCTTGGCTTTGAATATAATTGAGCTCAACAAAATACTCATTACTACGTACAAACCATGGTTGCAACCTTTCTTCACTAGTTGCAACAAGTTTCGATATTGGATTCGAACCCTAGATAACAAATTATAGTAATGTCAAAAACAAATATAGAGAATTCGTAAGTTATTTACTGATAACAAAAAACAATGGAAATGCTTACCGAACCACAAAGTAGATCATGCTCACATTTTCGGAAAATTTTACCCTTTGACCAATTAAGAAATACCACGTGGGATCTTACTCGAGTCTTTGTTCCACCATGAGCTGCTATTGGGATAACTCTCAAAAATCCAAATCTAACACGAAAACAATACAACTAATGTTACTCTTAGTACACGAAAACACAACAATAATTACAAAAAGTGTTTTACCAAAATCAAACCTTAAAAGCCCAAATAAAACCAGACAGAGTATATGTGGGAGAATTAGGTGCCATTAACTTCCGATTCTTCTTGTAGTAAGCTTCACAACGCCTAGGAACTACATTTGCTAAATGGACGTATAAACGTCTCCACAAGAACTCCCCCCATGGATAGGCATTCCAAGCAGAAAATCCTCAACCAGTTGGAAAAATGATTAGGAACAACGTACCAAGATCCACGAACATTGAATATGACGTCGGCCACTATCAACAGGCAAACTCTAACCGCATCCTCATTAGATAATGCATCAAATTGTTTATCATTTTCGAAAATTGCTAAAAGCTCAGTACCTTTCACATTGAACTTTTTATCAAATTTTTTATCAGGAAACAGTCGCAAACCTAACAGGGTATTATCAACTTCTGCAAGGTCAGGCAAAGGACCAAAAACTAAACCAGTAATCAATAGAAACTCCCAACGACCAAATTGCAAAACATTATCCCCAATTCTGAAGGAAATAGGGGGGCAATGATCAAGCAATTTTGGAATATATACCTGGTTCTGTAAAACAAAGTTTAGCAAATGGTTATCATTTGCATGACAAGGGGGTATATCTAAATCTAACCATGGACCGAAAACACTTTCTCGAAACAGGCTAATTCTAGATTGATTCTTTTCCAACTTACCTTTAATCTTTCCTAGATAATGTACCTGCGACCGAACAGTGATCTTTGCATCAAAGTATTCATTT
Source organism: Artemisia tridentata subsp. tridentata (assembly GCA_021014915.2). Taxonomy (NCBI): domain Eukaryota; kingdom Viridiplantae; phylum Streptophyta; class Magnoliopsida; order Asterales; family Asteraceae; genus Artemisia; species Artemisia tridentata. The sequence continues at coordinate 220,567,592 of CP139509.1, forward strand.
ACCATGTGGGTCTTCAATAATTAATAATGTGTATGTCTAGGGTTAGGGGTTATTGAAATTGATACCTCTATTGAAATTGGAATACAGAATTTGGGGTTACGGTTTATACTTTGATTTTGATTTTATTTTTGGATTTGATTTACAGTAGGTGTTTTTGGGCAATTTGAATGGGTGTGTGTGGGGTGGGGGGCTTAATGGGAGAATGTTTTAAAAACGAAAGTTGATTAAAGAAACTCAAATTCGCTTAAATGATTTTTCAATGCTTAAACGAAGCGTGTTTCATACACCTTTTTGAATTAAAAATATAACAGTATAAAAAGTATAAAAAATATGAAAAGTATTCAAAGTATAAAAGTTGGAAAGTATAAAGTTAACTGGCAAAAGTAAAAAAAGTTGGCAGGTAAAAAATTCGCTCAAAGTACAAGAGTCAGTCGCTTAAATGAAAAAAAAGTCGCTCAAGGTGTGGAAGGAGCAAAAAGCATAAAATAACATTTTTCAAAGTTTGAATTTTTGGCTGGAAAAGGACAAAATAGAAATTCGCTTAATTAAGATAAAGTCGCTTAAGGAAAGTTGCTTGAAAAGTACACAGCCACATGTCACTCCCACATTTAAGCGACTTTGGCTAGTGCTATTTTGGGAAAGCGACTTTTTTGAGGCCAAAAAAGCCCAACACTTCAAGCGACCGGGCTATGTCTATGTTTGCCCCGAGTAAATAAATAAAAGGTCACGGCCCATGGGCCTTCTACATAGGCCGAACCTTAATAACTGACATAAAGGCCTAAATAATAAAGCAACCTATTACAAAAAATATGATCGATACTTGATAATATAAAATGTGTTCCCAACAATCTCCCCCTAAGTATTAGTCATCAAGGTTGCTTGACGTCTTCTTTGCTTCATTGGCTTCGACGTCTTTCGTATCTTTGTTCTTTTGATCTTGTGTTATGTGATATGGTAATGTCTTGATCTGCCTTCCACCAACGTTCTTTAATCACGATGTCTTTACGTCTTTTCCATCATGCTCATACTTCTTTTGAATTTTGATCTTCATACTTCAAGTAGTTCTCACTCTTTAAATTCACTCTTGGACTTTTGAACTTTTACTTTGCTTTAATCTTTGTGAGAATTTCCTTCGTAATGTTAGCATGAGAATGATGGAAATGGGGGTGGTGGAACTCCTGGTCTCCATGATTACCTGCAATTTAAACAGTTAGCAACAAATCATCCGGCACTTACAGGTTCGGACTTCGAGATCGTCAACAGCATAGTGTGAAGACTTTCTCTAATCCTTGCCAAGGCCGTTCCTGAACCGGATGCCCCCAAAGGAGCTAACACTGATACACTGAAGTGTATCAACGATTCAGTTGAGCCGCTGAAGTATACCAATGTATCACTCCATGACTGTAGATCGTTTGGAACCACCTCGAACACTAAGCGTAATCCACAAGGGATTACCAAAGTGACCTGCTATCAGGGATGTTTGATGTTGACCCTGGCAGGAATTTCCACTCAATCACTGAGAATCACAATTGTGAGTTCCCTCATGAATGTTCTTGGCAGATTACTAAGATCTGCGTAGGACTCTTGTAATTTACAACTGGTGTCCATAATATTGAACCAACCAGTGTAGAAATGTTAAGTGTTCCTATGAGATCTTTTGATTTATCTCGCGGCTCTAGACTCGATTTAGTGCTTATTTTGTTTTTAGTCGTCGGAGGCATGGAGCAGAGTGCCTCTTTTTCAATATCAACTCATCTCGGAATGAGAGGTCGATAGATAATGAAGGGTTCTCCATGAGAAATGAAACAAGGGTCTTTTGAGAGACACCAGAGTGGCTAGAAGGTTTAGTGCAGTGTGTCACTTGTTCCATGACGGCTTAGTTTTCAGTACCGGTGTCACCGTAGTAACAACTAGTAACATATGAATTGAACCCGGTTTCTGCCCTAAGGTTGAACATATGGAGGGCTATTTCTTTTCACCCTTTTCTTTACTTTTCTTTTTAATTCTTTAACCCCTTCTTTCTCCTTTCATTTCTTTACTCCTTTTTATTAATCATACCTAAGGACTTTCTAGTTCTAAACTATTGGTATTGTCCATGGGTAGATCCCTCCGGCTCTGGCGGATCATAGGATGTAATTCCTATTACTTTGTCACCTTATATCTTCATGACTATCCTATGTTGCCATAAACCAATCATTTGAAAATCTCTCAAAGTGTTTATGATTATGAAAACATATTTTGTTAACACTTTGATAATTTTCATTTTAAAGAAATACTCCCCCTTAACATGTGCTCATAAGTGTTTAAAGTAAATATGCACATGTCAGGTTGAGTCAGCACTTTTAGAATTGATTGATTTTTAGTGAATATGACCGTTGCGAGACACGTTTACATCACTAGTTAAACTAGCTTGAAATTATTACCCGTCCCGGTCATATTCAAAGACGGATCTCTCGAAATCAGTACACTCTACTCAGACAAGTCCTTTGCGAGACACGTTTACATCACTAGATAAACCAGCTTGAAATTATTACCCGTCCAGGACATGTCTTTTTGATTAATGACATTTGATATTCGTCAATTCGAGGGTACAATCTAAGTCAAGCTCATGCGAGATTTCATCTTTTCAATTACCATATTTTAATCACATACTTATTTTCCCCCTCAAAAATAGCATATTCATGTTGTTTTTGGAAAACTTTTGATTAAAATATGCTTTTTGAGGATTACGGGAATAATTTTAACAAGAACTTTTGTGTTTTGAACAAAGATTTTTGTTTCAAGTACTCCCCCTTAACAAGGGAATACTTGTTCTTTTGAGCAGAATTTTGAAAAAACTTAAAAAATTCTGATTAATTCTACTCAAAAGTATGAAGCTTTCGCTCCTTATATTAGGATTAAGGCACTGAAGTGTACCTCAGGGTCTTTTCTTTACAAGTATGGGTTGTATACTGTTATTTGTGCACAAGCCATAGTCATATTTAAACAATTTATGAATGATGACAAATATTTGACACTGATACCAGTGTTTACTCTGGACGACGGAATGTGAGAATGTTCGGATCTCTAGCTCGTCCACCCACATAACTCTTCAGCCTTCTCATCTGAACCCGATGCTTTAGCATGTGGTCAATTCGTACCAAGAACTTGACCGCTTGCTTCACATCGTTCCTTTTCCAAGTCATGTGCCTTAGCCAACCCTGCTTCCTTCCTTGTGTGTGATTTTCTAGAATGTGATCAAGTTCAGCCCTAACTTGGATCAAAGTTTCATCGCTAAACTTATGAATATCTTGATAGCCCATGAACTTTGGTCTTCCAGATCTCACGTATACTACCCCAAATGGTCTGTTGCTAAAGGAATATGGCTTCATTTCTGCTATACCCGGAGGCTGAAGATCAGGTTTGATTAGATTCAACTGCTTCTAGTAACTTTCAACTCCAGGATGAACATCTTCGACTCTTGTCTTGATCACGATACTTCGGATGTAGAGAAGTATAGAGTTGATGATGTCATATTGAAGGCTACCAGGGAGATGATCAAGTTTTCCTTGAAACTTGAGCAGGTACATATCTTCAATGTCGTTTAGATTCAAATAAGGATAATCGGCTTTGTTGAATGTGTACTCCTTGTCATCTTGTCGTTGAATCGTGATCTTGGTCAGAAAATTATATCCATACTTCGACTCTGTCTTTGCACTCTTAATGGAAAGAATTTTACTTTTGGAGTATACCTTATGTTTCGAGATAAAAGTAAGTTTCCATTTGTAGAACCATTTTCTCATGTCAGGCCAGTGGAAGATTCCCATAACAGCTTCATCATTGTATTCTTCAATTGAGTTGATAAACATGTCTCCAATCTGTTCTTCTAAACCTTCTTGCACATATGTCGCTGCCTTGAACTTTGTAAGGGAGGTAGCATAACGCTTTTCTGGATTCGTATTCCCATAAATCAGATACTCCAAGTCATTGTTAAAGAAGTAAGCTTTGGGTATCTTGGGATTATGGGCATGACCGATGAGAGGTAAGGGTTGTGAGTAGTCACGGAATTGGAAGGTGTCGATTTATGAGAAGATCTTGCATCATCCCAGTTAGCGTTCTCAGATAAGGCCCGTGCAACTTGTTCCAGATTATACTCGAATTCCAGTTGAGAAGTTGTTGCAGTCTTGAATTGTGAGAAGCCTGCTTTGCGGATTTTGACAATATTGGACAGTTGTAGCTTCTGAATCTTCATTACTTTCTATAGTTTCTTAGTGAAATCCACAACAGAGCCTTCTGTAGGTGCTTCATCTTCTGGAATGTCTGGGTAAGCATCCACCATCCCTTCAAACCATTCAAACTTTTCAGCATCAGATATAACCCATTCAGGAGCGGGTTTGAGAGGTGCATCAGCAGGTGGTGCAGGAACAATTGCAGCTTTTTGAGGAACAGCTTCAGCTTCAGCTTGATCAATGGTGACATCATCATGAGCTTCAGCTTCATCAATGGTTCCAGTCTCTTGAGGCACAAGTCCTTCTTCGCCCGTTTGTTGAACATTAGAGGATGGTAGTGTACCAATAGGTTTAGTTGTTCTCGTTCGTTTCTCGCTTGGCTTCGCTTGGTCATCTTTGTCATGATCATCACGATGACGTTTGCTAGGCTTGACCTTCTTACATGACTCATCCTTCTTTTCTGCTTTCTTCGTAGATTTGATTAAAGCGTTGCGAAGATCTTCCTCTTCCAGATCATTGATGATAGCCTCTAACAATTGTCCTTTAAGATCAGCAGCGGAAGGCTTGGATGGTTTTGTTTAGATTGTAAACGGTGTGGTTTTAATGTGATGTGCTACAATTCTATCAAGCTTCCTTTTGACGTATTCCTTCAGAAGAGTTGGAAGCGTCTCCTGAAGATGTCTTCCGATCTCTTCTGGTAAGTTATTGTTGAGGTAGTGCTCCATTGCTAGCCGGATATCATATGCTTTGAACTCATTAATATCATTTTACTATGTCGTCACTTGAGTTTGTAACGCGCTGAGCTGCTCTTTAAGGGCTTGGAGTTCACTGTTGTCTGGTTGTTGGGGTGTAGTATTGGTGATGGAGGCTTGGTTTTGGAGGTTTGATCCACATATGATGGAATAACCGGTGGAGTAGGTATAAGATCTTCATCTTGATTATCATCATCTTGGTCATCATCATCCTCATCACTTTCATCGTCTTTGTCATCATTACTTTCATCTTCTTCATCCTTATCATCTTCTCTATCCTTATCATCACTTTCACTTTTATCTTCATCAGTTTTGTTATCATCTGATTCTGAGGGTGTGTGAATGAGTTGTTCAGATTCTTCCGATTCACCCTCAGATTCACTTGGTGAGGCACTCAATGATTTAGACAGTGTAGTTTCAGTATCATCTTCAGACTGAGACAAGGCTTCTTCTTCCCTAACCTGTGATGCAGATCCTTCACCTTTCTTCCTTTTCTCAAGTCTCTCAATATCAGCCATATATTTTTCCTTGTTTTCTTGTAAGGCTTTTAGGAGTTGTGCAATCTCCTCTTCTTTAGTCTTTGGTGGTTGAAGGGTGTCATCAGGTTTGTCTTGAATCTTGATTGATTTTCCCTTTCCTTTACCCAGTCATTCATCGTGCATTTCCTTCTTAATCTGCATAATTCTTTTTCTTCCCTTAGGCTCTGTTCCTCTTCTTTTTCTTCCTCAATAGATTCATCCCTGAGCATTGGTTTCTTCTTTGTAACTCGGGTGATTTTCTTTGTTCTAGTAGATCTAGCTTTAATACCTCTTCCTCTTCCTCTTGTTCCAGTAGTACCTGATGACATCAAATAACGACATATTATTAGCATCATTTATCCTATGTTATTGACTTGTTTTATATCACTTTGTATGAGAATTGATACTTAATCGTTTGCTTTTGTAATTCTCAGTTATAAACAAGCATTAGGTGAAGGTTAATGATTTCGGACGAAAATTGGAGCAAAATGAATCAAGTTGGAAAAGTCTGCTGAATTGAAGAGATTAAAGACCATTGCCTGACTTTGAAGCATGCGCCGCATCTGATTTTATCATGCGTCGCATATGAAACTTTGGTCAACGAAGAAGAACCAACTTGTTCTATTCCAGATACGCCGCATCGGACCAATCCGATGCGCCGTATCGGCTATACACAATCCTTACCAAGAAATCAAGTGGAGATTAGAAGCTTAATGAAGAAGTAAAGATTACAAGTCGACACTTGAAGATGCTCTCGTATTTTGGCCATAAAATCTTCATCCGGACTCCGTTTTAGGTGATTCAAGCGGCCACGGAAAGAGAAAAAGGAGATCTACCTGTATCTGAAGGAGATGCAGCGCATCTGGTCCTTAGATGTGCCGTATTGAGAGATGAGGCGCATCTGGTATTTAGATGCGCCGTATTGGGTCAGTTTCAGACTTGGAGGCTACGTTTACTTATAGATGCGGCGCATCTAACTCTATAGATGCGCCGTATCGACCCAGATTTCAGAATCTATAAATACCGAACTCATTAACGAATTAGGGCATCTTTGGGAACCCTTAGGGGCATTCCCAGACGATCAAAGCCTCTCCAAACAGTAGAAGATCATTATTGAAGACCTAATCATCCTTGAAGAACATCTCTAATCATTGTTATATTACTTAATCATTCGGTTAGCGTATCGTATTCATTATGTTTCATACTTTATTCGTTATGATTATGATTATGTTTATGTACTTTGTTACAGAGATTATGGGCTAACACCCTTAGGTGTTAGCCAAGTTTATGAAGTTTTATTAGTTTATATGATTGTGTTGATTTGATTTACTTTGTTATTGGATTGGGTGCTTGTCGATAAAAACTCGTTTATTGCTTATAACTAGTAGAAGTCTATGTAACTAGGTTATGATCCTTATAACTTTAATTGATGTGACTTAACTACCTGTAATTGTGGTTGCTTTGGTTGAGTTATATGCGTGTTAACCCGAATCTCTATTAGGAATCATTGTTTGGCATAAACGGAACGTGTCTACAACCTAATAGGACTAGTAGCGTGTAATACCAAACTAGGTTAGATGGTTTAAAGCAATAAGTTAGTATTGATGCTAGACGAGTCACTATGATCTTTCGTCATATCCGCCCCGAGGGCTAGTTACTTAATTGTGACAGAATTTCGTAATTGATATGCCGATTAACAATTGAATGAATTAAAACAAGTAGACATAAGCATGTATAACTATAAAATGGATTAGACTTGGCTAACCCGTTCTTCCTATCTTTGGTGTCTTCATACTTGTATTGTTTGTTTATCTTAGTTTAGTTAGAATAAAACCAAACCCGTGCCAGTCTCTCAGGCTGAACCCCCCTTTACGTTAGTTTAGGAGAGTCGAATACCTCTAGAATTAGTATATTAGAAATCTCACTCCTAGTGAACGACCCTTGCTTACCTAGAAACTATCTACATTGACCGGGTACACTGCTCGTTAGTGTTTAGAGTCTATAGGTTAGTTCGGCAATAAATAAATTTAAAACTTGGTAGTTTATTATAGACCTAAAAAAACACGTCAAGTTTTTGGCGCCGCTGCCGGGAGTGATTGTTTAATTTGATTTATTGGTATTTTAGTTTTTATTTGTTTTCGTTAGTTTCTGTGTGTTTTTGTCATTCTGTGTTTCTGTCTCAGAAAGGCAATACGGCGTATTCTTGTCTGTGAATACGGCGCATCTGTCTGATTTCAATACGGCGTATTCTTGTCTGTGAATACGGCGCATTGACGTTCTGCGACAATTTTTTTTTAGTTTGTGTGATTTTTTTTTAGTATTATATAATTTGAAAAATCTGTTATAGAAAGCTAATACAGCGTATCCATTGTCTGTTGGATACGGCGTATTATCTTGTGTCGATACGGCGTATCCATTGTCTGTTGGATACGGCGCATCGATTTTCTGTGACACCAAAAATATTTTTTTTTTATTTTTATTTTTTTATTTTTTGTGTTTATTAAATTTTTATTAGTTTAGTTTTTATTTTTGTTTAGGTTACTGCTGTTCTTGGTTGTTTATCTTTCAGGTAATAATGACGATGGACAATCCGGACATAACTATGGAAGAATATCTTAGGCTTAACAATGAAAGATCCTTGAGCAATAAAAAGGTTTACGATTGGGAAAGAGCAAGATATGGTGCACAAGTCATCAATGATAAAGAACCCACGATGGAAGAGTACTTATTGTCAAAGCAGGAAGAGTCAGGGAAAGAAAGAAAGACATTGCCATTTAGACACACTTGGACTTTATCCAATGATGATGATGAAGAAGAATCATACGATTTTGGTGCAATTAGGTTTCCGGCAATAGTTATTGATGATGTTATTTCTCCGGAAGTTGCCCAAGATGAAGAAGAGTCACAAGTGTTTGATTTGAATGAAAATCCGGCAATTGTTTACAAAGAAGCTTATTCATCCGAAAGTGCTTATGATGAAAATGAAGATGAATGTGGAACAATGGTGTATGGTGCTATTACTTGTGATTTTTCACCCGAGTTGGAAAATATATTCTCATCATATCAAAAACACCATGATGATATTCCATCGGATGAAGATAATGAGTATTCTAATATTGAAAGTTTTGATTGTATTGTGTACGATGCCATACCGCAATTGCCACAACAAAATGAAATATTCAGGCGTGGAACGGATAAGCCAGATTTTGACCCAACGAGGGATTTTGAAGAAATCTGGGATGACTTATTTAAGGCGGATATTCGGGAAGATGGAGACTCACAAGATGAATTGGAGTCACTTACAACAAAAAGTGGTACTAATTTATTTAATATTATTAATCCCGTTACTAATAATCTTGCTAGTTTTCCTAAACAGGTTGCAAAACGAAAGAATGATGAGGTGGAATTTACTACACCAACTAATGATGAATATAAAGCACCTGTTATCAACCCATTTTTGGTGGAGCTCGAGAAAGAATTCAAGGATGAGCTGATGGACACGACCATGATTGAAGAGGATGATTTCAATCCTATGAAGGATATAGAGGAACCCGAACTTTTACTCGCCAAAGACCCTTTCTCATCTTTTATGGAAGTCAAGGGACGCCTTACTACCAATAGAACAAACGAAGAAGAAGGGAGATTCATTGATCCTCAACATACTACTCTCTCACATGTAATGTTCATGTCATCCAATTTAACAACCAAACCGGGTAAGGTAATGAACGAAGTACACATATTGCCAAGGTATTATCTTTACATATTCTATCCATCTCTAGTAGCAAATTTACACCGTTATGGTGCTTATCGCTACTATCACCCACACTTGACCGCAAGTGGGGGGAAAAACACCCTATTGCCTAGTAAATAAGGGTGGAGTCAGGCTCGTGACTCTAACAAAAACAAGCGCTTCTTGGGAGGCAACCCATGCTTGTCTTTTATTTTGTTTTTAGTTTATTTTTATTTTCGTATTTCTGTCAGTTGGTCAATACGGCGCATGCACTTTTAGTGGATGCGGCGTATTAATTACAGGAAGTTGATGCGGCGTATCCAATATTCCATGGATACGGCGCATCGACACTCTGGCCTGTAATTTCCCATAGTTTTATTTTCCTAACCAATGATTAACGAGATGTTCTCAAGTCTATTTTTTTTGTGGTCTCTATATATTTACAGGTCTGGACGAATGAAGATGTTGATGAACTCCCACATTTTATATGCTCGCATTCTTACATGATGGATCATACCGAGCAAATCTCAGGGGAGTTCTTCGTTCTAATTCTTTCTATCTCTTGTTTTTAATTTTAAATACAAACAACGAGGACGTTGTTTAACTTAAGTGGGGGGATGGAGAATTAGAACGTTACTTGTCCTAAATTTTCAAAAATATGCTTTAATCTATGCTTAATTATCAAAATTTAATTTTTTTAGCATGTTTTTATTTAAAGTCTAAGTTGCATAGCTGCACACATAACGTTATTTTCAAAAAATTGTGATTTTTCAAAATTCACAAATCTATGAGTGTGCCGGTGACTTGTAAACTTTAGAACTTGGCTTGTATACTATTCGAGACCACCATAATAAGTATTATTTATATAATTGGAATGACTTGTCTAAATTGGTAAAATTTCTAGGATTACACCCAAATAGCCTATTATATGTTATGTGTTATTAGCTAACTACACTGGTTAGTTAACCCCCGTATAAACCCTTTTGTTACTCTCACTTTTAGAGTAAGATACCCCTAGAAAAACACTCAGAGCCATTCCTTTCGTTTCTTACACCTTTGTTAAAATGTTTCGTTACACCCTTACACCTTAGCCTACCCTGTAGATTAAAATCCGTGGTTGGTTAATTGCTTTAGGCAAAGTGTGTTTCCTTACATTACCTGTGTTCGCGTGCGTAATTCATTATCTATGGTTAGGTCGGGAAATTGCACAATGCAATTGGAGTAAAAGTAAATATTGTATATCTTTGAGTTTATTTTTCGTGTGTTTACTACTTTCACTATTACCGTTATTTCTGAAGTCATGAAAAGTATGGAAAAATTATCCAGAATTATCATTATAGTGATGTGGTGAAATTTTACACATCTATGTTTATGTTAAAAAAAAAAAAAAAAAAAAAAAAAAAAAAAAAAAGGAGAAAAATAAGAAAAGAAAAAGAAAGAAGAAAGTTGGAAGTTTGTTAAACCAACAATGTAAAGTTATGTAAGTGGTTCATATGGCTACTATTTGTTGTATATTATATTTATGGATTGAATGGGAGTTGGCTGTTATGGGAACGCCAACTAAGGATATTCTTTGATTGAGATCTTGTTGAGTATAATTCGTGTCTACCTAAAGCGTGTGTTTCAAGTGTTAAAGCGTGAGTTATCCAATGATATGAGTCTTATTCTTGGGATGGTTGGGAAAGTGATTGACCACACTAGGACTTAATCTATTTGTTTGTTGATTTTATATTTTACACCAATTTAAATCCCAAATATTATCCATACCCTATATCATTCTTCATCCAAACCTTTGATTTATTGAGATTAGGGATTTGAGCAATCTTAAGTATCGTAGTCGTGGATTCGGCTATGTATTTATGATTTTGTCGCCCTTTTTGATATAATATTATTGGTGAAGATTACTTGGTCCTATCTTTAGCCCATTCGAGTTAAGGATTTGAGCAATTGCAAGTATCGTGTTCGTGGATTCGATCATGTATTTGTGATTTTGTCGCCTTTTCTGGAATTTGAGATCGATAGAGATTAAGAAGAATGATTAACCCTTAACCAACAAACCTTTTTACCGCTTTAGACTTGTTATTCCTTAGCTTTAGTGGGGGAGATGCGTATACTTGCCAAGCTTATGATAGAATATTCGTCACGACTGGACAGTTAAACGATTAGATTTGCTTTTATCAAAATATTTTATTTTGTTTCTAATTCGTTAAGTGTTTGGTTGTGCAATTATGATAAAACGAATAAATGCTTAATTGTAAAAATACATCCTATTTAGGATACATTTTCATAAGTTTAAATCTAAGGTTTACTTGAGGACAAGTAAAGTTCAAGTGGGGGGATATTTGATGACATCAAATAACGACATATTATTAGCATCATTTATCCTATGTTATTGACTTGTTTTATATCACTTTGTATGAGAATTGATACTTAATCGTTTGCTTTTGTAATTCTCAGTTATAAACAAGCATTAGGTGAAGGTTAATGATTTCGGACGAAAATTGGAGCAAAATGAATCAAGTTGGAAAAGTCTGCTGAATTGAAGAGATTAAAGACCATTGCCTGACTTTGAAGCATGCGCCGCATCTGATTTTATCATGCGTCGCATATGAAACTTTGGTCAACGAAGAAGAACCAACTTGTTCTATTCCAGATACGCCGCATCGGACCAATCCGATGCGCCGTATCGGCTATACACAATCCTTACCAAGAAATCAAGTGGAGATTAGAAGCTTAATGAAGAAGTAAAGATTACAAGTCGACACTTGAAGATGCTCTCGTATTTTGGCCATAAAATCTTCATCCGGACTCCGTTTTAGGTGATTCAAGCGGCCACGGAAAGAGAAAAAGGAGATCTACCTGTATCTGAAGGAGATGCAGCGCATCTGGTCCTTAGATGTGCCGTATTGAGAGATGAGGCGCATCTGGTATTTAGATGCGCCGTATTGGGTCAGTTTCAGACTTGGAGGCTACGTTTACTTATAGATGCGGCGCATCTAACTCTATAGATGCGCCGTATCGACCCAGATTTCAGAATCTATAAATACCGAACTCATTAACGAATTAGGGCATCTTTGGGAACCCTTAGGGGCATTCCCAGACGATCAAAGCCTCTCCAAACAGTAGAAGATCATTATTGAAGACCTAATCATCCTTGAAGAACATCTCTAATCATTGTTATATTACTTAATCATTCGGTTAGCGTATCATATTCATTATGTTTCATACTTTATTTGTTATGATTATGATTATGTTTATGTACTTTGTTACAGAGATTATGGGCTAACACCCTTAGGTGTTAGCCAAGTTTATGAAGTTTTATTAGTTTATATGATTGTGTTGATTTGATTTACTTTGTTATTGGATTGGGTGCTTGTCGATAAAAACTCGTTTATTGCTTATAACTAGTAGAAGTCTATGTAACTAGGTTATGATCCTTATAACTTTAATTGATGTGACTTAACTACCTGTAATTGTGGTTGCTTTGGTTGAGTTATATGCGTGTTAACCCGAATCTCTATTAGGAATCATTGTTTGGCATAAACGGAACGTGTCTACAACCTAATAGGACTAGTAGCGTGTAATACCAAACTAGGTTAGATGGTTTAAAGCAATAAGTTAGTATTGATGCTAGACGAGTCACTATGATCTTTCGTCATATCCGCCCCGAGGGCTAGTTACTTAATTGTGACAGAATTTCGTAATTGATATGCCGATTAACAATTGAATGAATTAAAACAAGTAGACATAAGCATGTATAACTATAAAATGGATTAGACTTGGCTAACCCGTTCTTCCTATCTTTGGTGTCTTCATACTTGTATTGTTTGTTTATCTTAGTTTAGTTAGAATAAAACCAAACCCGTGCCAGTCTCTCAGGCTGAACCCCCCTTTACGTTAGTTTAGGAGAGTCGAATACCTCTAGAATTAGTATATTAGAAATCTCACTCCTAGTGAACGACCCTTGCTTACCTAGAAACTATCTACATTGACCGGGTACACTGCTCGTTAGTGTTTAGAGTCTATAGGTTAGTTCGGCAATAAATAAATTTAAAACTTGGTAGTTTATTATAGACCTTAAAAAACACATCAGTACCCTTTACTGTTATACCTATTATACCTGCCTTCTCAGCTTCGTCATACCTTACATATGCTTCAGTTGCCCTCACCGCCTCCGTTAATAACTTGTCTGGAATTCTAAGGCCTTGTGTGGTGGTGTTAGTGGTATGAATTCTCACTCTAGAAAGAACATGGTCCATTTGTACTGTGTGGGCCTTTTCAGTCGGACGTTTATCAATTACTTGTTCTTTTTCCATGAAGTGAGCTATGAGAAGTTTGGTGAAGCGTGGGAAGGGAATCTTGTAGCCCTTCTTTTTTCCAAACTGGCGGGCTTGATAGATCATGTTCGTCCAGATGTACTTGGCATAGTCCATATGATGTAGGTTGATGACACCCTAGAAGAATAGTAGGTGTTCAAGTCTGGGGTGCTCGTGACCCGTTTCTTTTCTTGTTATGCAGTGGCTCAAGATAGTATACATGGTTAACCAAGGTTGAGGAATGTATTTTCTATCCACCTTTTAATGTGAAGAGAGTTCTTCATACGAATCGTCATAGCCCAGGTGTTTTAATGACCTGACTACACGTTCAAAAGTAGGATCTTTAAGAAATTTTGTATGTTTTCCAAATACCATTGGAGGAAGCTCAAGAACGCGGCGAAGAAGATGAACATCGAATTGGATCCTCTTAGTATCAAGGGTGACTGCCATCGTCTTGTTGTCTCGACTAATGAATAATGTGTGCCAGAACTGGTTGAGGTAGACTTCTGGTACTGTAGCGGATTTAGTCAGATCATGTCTGTAGAAGTGTCTCTTCAGAATCTCTACCATGACTTGGCAGGTAGGATGGCATGGCAATTTCTCCAAGTCAACTCTGGAGTTGGATTCTCCAATCTTACGCTCATCACCTTCTGGTATCAAGTCATTCCTTTCTATGGATGTTTGAGACATTTTGAACCTGAATAGTATAAACACCAACAAAAACACACAATGGAAATTGTATATATATGTTAGAGTAAGTCACTTATTACATGATTTGTGCCTAACTGATATGATGCACCATATAGAGAGACATGTAATATGATCATGAATAATATGAACACATTAAGCAAACAACCATATTGGAGCAAACACATTTTTTCACCTTAACCACAATTCTACACTTAGAAAAATTTTACTAAGTCTGGAAACATGGTTTACTCGAAGGAATGTTGGTTACTCGAAGGTAGAATTAAAAATAACCCTTACTCGAAGGATTTGAGAAAAAATTTGAACATAATATCCCTTACTTGGAGATAACCATTTTCCTTACTCAGAAATCTTGAAACCCTCCTAACTATATCATACTTACTTGAAGAAATAGCACACTTAGTCGAAGATTTGATAAAACCTTTCTTACTCGAAGAATAAAGTCTTACTCGAAGAGTTCAATAAAAATTCCTTAGTTGAATAATTTTTCCTTACTCAAAGAGTTAAGGAAATAATCCTTACTCGAAGAATTTTTACAAAACTTTTCTAAGTAGAAGAAATATTACTTACTCGAAGAATTTTGTAAAATATTTCTAAGTAGAAGAATTCTATCTGTTACTCGAAGGATTTTACAAAATTTTCCTAAGTAAGTAATATTTAACTTCTTACTCGAATTCCTTCATCCTTAGTTGAAGGATTACATTACTTACTCGAAGACATTCATACTTTTTCAAATTCTTATTAAGACTGATTAAGACATCAAGTAAGCATCAAACATCTTCCTAATCATATTCTAAACATATCCTATTACCCATAAATCCAAATAATCAAGCACATTAGTCACCACAATTGATTATACCTTATGCAATTCTTCGACTAAGACTTTATGTTTGATTCAAGCTATAAGACTTTAAGCGCATTATCTAGGGACATATACAAGCACAACCATCAATTCAAAACACATATACACTTCACCATTTGGTACCAGCCAACAATACGACCATATAAACCCTAAAAATCTCAAATTTCATTCACTGAAGTTATGCAACACAATTAAGCAGTTGTAAAACACTCCTAGACATGTTGTTAAGCCATACAACTAACTTAATTAGATTATAAGCTAGCATACAAGAAATGCCTAATCCGAACCCTTAAACCCTAAATCGTCGATCAAGCAATTTAGCCACAGAAATGGTACAAGAATTCGAGCGAGTGATTAATATGCATAACTGAATGTATATAACACTTACAATCGAGATTTTGAAGAAAATCAAAAATTTGGCGGTAATTTGATATCGTAATGAGTATTGTGTGTTTTTAAAACTGAGTTGGGGCTTATATAGGCCTAAGTTTGATGTTTTGTCACATATAGTCCCTTAACCCGTTTTTCTATTCAAACAAAGTCCTTATGTGGTAAACTTTTGACAGTTAACAAATCCAGTCCTTGAGGTTTGTTATTGTTAAAACCTTGGTCCAATTTGTTGTAAACAAAAGTAATTATAATTTATCCCCCTTGAACTAACACATACTTTTAAAATTTTGTTGAAATTTTAGTTCAAGAGATCACAGAAATATTGCATGATGAAGATTTTTGTAAATGATGAAGATTTTTTATAAGAGTGTGCAAAAATTATAAAAAATTATCCCCCTCAAAATATGTTCGTGATTAAAATTGATTAATTTTGAATTACAAGAACATATTTTGATTCGTTTTGAATTTTGCACACTGAAAAAGAGATGAAAATTTTGCTTTTTTTTTTTTTTTTTTTTTTGATAAAGTATTTACAATGATTGTGTTGATCTTTGACTATCTTAATTGTGTTTAAGAAAATTGTTTAAATCCTCTGGAGTCAAACACCGCATACCAATTTGGTGAACTAATTCCACAAATTTTGCATGGGGCAAGGCTTTGGTGAATAAATCCGCCAGTTGGTATTCTGTACCCACAAAATATAATTCAATAGTATCCTGTTCCACATGCTCCTTGATGAAATGGTATCAAAGTGCGATATGTTTGGACTTCGAATGTTGAACGGTGTTGCATGAAATGACAATGGCACTCTTGGAGTCGCAGTACATGGGAGTCTTGTTGAAGATGTAACCGTAGTCCATCAACTGTGATCGCATCCAGATGAGTTGAGCACAGCATGCTGACATGGCTACATATTCTGATTCTGTAGAGGACAGTGAGGTACAATCATGCTTCTTTGACTGCCATGAGACAAGTTTGTCTCCTAAAAACTGCACTCCTCCAGACATACTTTTACGTGTATCTAAATATCCTGCATGATCAGCATCTGAAAAAGCAAGTAGTTCAAAACCAAAATTCTTCGGATACCAGATCCCCAAATGAATGGTTCCCTTTATGTATCAAAGGATTCTTTTAACCTCAGAGAGGTGTCTTTCAGTAGGTCGAGACTGATAGTGGGAGCAAAGATATGTTGCAAATACAATATCTAGTCGGCTGGCTGTTAGATACATGAGTGACCCAATCATACTTCGGTATTTCGTAGGCTCAATTGGTGTCCCATATAAATCAGCGTCCAGCTTTGGAGATGATGCAGACATAGGAGTATTATATGTGTCACAACTTGTCATGCCATGTTTCTGTAAAATATCTAGAGCATATTTGGACTGGTTTAGAAAAATACCACAGGGGGATTGATGAACTTGAAATCCTAAGAAGAATATAAGTTCACCCATCATAGACATCTCAAAATTTTGTTTCATTAGTTTAGCAAAAGCATTTGAGTACTTTTTATGTGTTGAACCAAAAATGATATCATCAACATAAATTTGAACAATTAAGATGTCCTCTATGTGTTTTTGTATAAACAGTGTTGGATCAACAGATCCTATGGTAAAGTGATTAGCAAGCAAGAATGCGGACAATTTATCGTACCATGCCCTCAGGGCTTGTTTAAGGCCATAAATAGCTTTCTTGAGTCTGTACACATGGTTTGGATTATCTGGATCGATGAAGCCCTTTGGTTGTGTGACATACACTTCTTCACGGAGTTGCCCATTCAAGAATGCAGTCTTCACGTCCATTTAATAAACGATGATGTTCTTGTGGGCAGCATACGCCAGAAACATGCGGACAGCTTCAAATCTAGCCACTGGTGCAAAGGATTCTTCAAATTCAATGCCTTCTTCTTGGCTGAAACCTTTGGCAACCAAACGAGATTTGTTGCGAATAACTGTTCCATCAGCATCCACTTTGTTTTTCTAAATCCATTTAAGTCCGACAACGTAGACTCCATCAGGTCTTTCTACCAGTTCCCAAACTTCAAGACATTTGAATTGATCAAGTTCTTCTTGCATTGATTCAATCCAATTGTCATAAGTTAAGGCTTCTTTAATATTCTTTGGTTCTGATTGACAGACGGTAAGTGCATAAATGCATGTTTCACCATCTATGTGAAGTCTTTTCCGTGTCATGACTGGATTGTTTGGATTACCAATCACATTCACTAAAGGATGATCTCTTGTCCATTTGTGGGTTGAAGGGTAATGTTGAAAATTATTGTGCATATTAGACGGATCCAAGTTGCTTGTTGACGACTCAAAAATATCGGGAACGGTTGGAGCCAGAGCAAATGGATTAAAGAATGCATTTCCGTCATAGTTTGCAGGTGTGGGTACTTCTTGTTGTAGGAGATCTTCAGCTGCATTCTCAGTATTGGAAGTGGTTTGTTCTTTTGTTGATAGTGATTCAGTTGGAGGTGCATCTTCAGCAACTGTTGTTGTAGTAGCAAGTGTATCAGGTACTGGAATATGATCAGGTTGTGCAGCGGAACTTGTAGATATATCTGGTGCACAACTAAAAGAAGCATCGAACAGTGAAGCAAATAATGTTTCCAAATCCTTACGGTTGAGGGAGAGTGGTGCAGCTGATTGATCAGGAAAATTGAGACAGTTAGATGCGGGTCCTAAGCTGTTTTGCTCAGAAGCCATCTCTGTGAGCTCATCAAAATTAGCATGTATTGTCTCTTGAATTTCTCTAGTGCGACGGTTCCAGATACGAAAACCTTTCGAGTTCTCACAATATCCAACAAAGATTCCAATGTCAGCTTTGGCTTTTAGTTTTCCAAGATCATCATGATCATTATTTGGGTAACAAAGCGCCCCAAATACATGAAAGTAATTTATGTTCGGTTTACCGCTGTGAAAAATCTCATATGGAGTTTTGTGATGCCTTTTGGTGATCATAAAACGGTTTTGTGAGTAACAAGCAGTGGAGACAGCTTCAACCCATAGGTAATCAGGTAATTGAGCGTTTATTAACATCGTCCTTGCAGCTTCCACTAACGTCCTGTTGCGTCTTTCGACAACCCCATTCTGTTCTGGACTTCTGGCAATAGATGTTTGGTGTTCAATTTCCACTTTCTTAAATTAATCTCGAAGAGTTTGATTCTTGAATTCAGTTCCATTTTCTGTTCTGACTTTTCTAACTGTATTACGGAGCTGAACCTGAATTTTGGTGAGAAAGGTGATGATCATAGAAGGAGCTTGATCTTTGGTTCGTAGAAAGTAGACCCAAGTCCATCTAGAAAAATCATCGACGATTACTAATATGTAGTGTTTCCCTTTGATTGTTTGAACACGCATTGGGCCACATAAATCCATATAGAGAAGTTGTAGAACATGATCAGTACTGTTCTCGGTTTTAGAAGGAAATTGAGCACAAGTACTTTTCCCTTGTTCACATGCTGGACATAGGTGATCTTTTGCATACCGAAACCTTGGAAGACCGTCGACTAGTTTATGACAAGCAAGTTCAGTCACGGTCTTGTAATTCAAGTGCGACAGTCGTTTGTGCCATAGCCAAGATTTTGTTGAATGTGCTTTGGAGAGTAAACATATAGGAGAAGAAGCGGTCATGTCAGACATAGAAATGGTGTAGAGACTCGTTTCGCGTTTGCCCGTCATGAGGTCGTTTCCTTGTACATTACGAACGAAGCAAGTTTTCTCCCTAAACGCTACTTCCAAATCACCATCACAAAATTGCCCTACTGAGAAAAGATTGTGTCTAAGGCCTTCGACGTAATATACACGGCTAATCGCGATATTGCCATTGACATAGTCTCCATAGCCCATGATAGCAGCGAATTGATCATTCCTGAATCTGACAGTGCCTATGAACTTGGCAACAAAGTTTACTAGAAGTTTGAGGTTGCCTGTCATATGTCGGGAACAACCGCTATCAACAATCCAAAGAACGATTTGAATCACCTGCATCACATGAAGACAGCGCAGATGGATAAATGGTAACGGTGGAACCCGTTGGGTTAGTAGTACAATTATTAAGCACTTTAGGTAACCAAGTAAAACTAGGTTTCCTTTGTAGCCAGCATTGCCATGTCCAACTAGATTCAGCTTTCTTCTTAGTGAATGCACTAGGTGATTGGATTGTTTTAGGAGCAACTATGGTGTTGTCTACGGCATTCTTAGAAACTACATTTGGCGGTTTTCCTAGTATAGACTTAGAGGCAGTAGTGGGTCTAGAGAAAATGTCATATGTACGTTTCTGATTACGAGACAAAAGAGACTTTGCAACACACTTTTTATGATCACCAGATAATATGCTATTTCGACAAAACACACAAGAAGCATCAACATTCAAAACATTCAAGGCAGTCAAAGTATTAGCATTTGTTACATCATGATTAGAAATACAAGTTTTTAAGTTTGATTCTACATGAGACACAACATGCTGTTTATTCAAACTCCTAAGGTGGTCTTCTACTTCTTAATTTTTTAGTGTGCCGCTCTTACGTTGCCAGATACTAGTCTTCTTTTTGTTTCTTTCAGGCTTAGATCTGCTAACGCTATAAGGGGTGACTATTCCTGTAGAAATCGAAGCATTCACATTAGTAGTCTGAGAGGATGCTTTCCTAGGTGTTTCATCTAGTTTATGCATTCCTGGTGCAATCACATTTGTGTGAACAAATTTCCCTTTTTCAAGTAATTTAATTTTCTCTTTGATTTCAATGATGATGTGATTCTTTTGTTGAATTTTAGAATCCAATTCTCGATTTAAGCGAACAGTGTCATTCTGATTCTAACAAACTTCATCAATGTCCTTTTCATGTTCAAAAAGTTGACGTTTTAAACCAACATTTTCTTTTTCAAGAGTTTGAATTTTGGAAGCGTGACTGTTTTGAAGGGACATTGTTTCGTTTTGACTCTGCAGTTTAATTCAAAATCCAGACTTTGAGTTTGACACCATTGCAATTTTTGATTGAGTTGAAAAATCTCTTTTGAAAGTTTGTTTTGCACATCATCATTGACTTTGCTTATTCTCTCATTTTCTCTTTTTAAATTCACAACTTCTAGTCTCAACATTTCAGTATCAGCAGAATGATCATCAACAAGCATTGCATTGCGAGACAGATATAATATCAGAACATAGAACATCTTCCATGAGTCGATCTGCTTCTTCTTGTAAAACTTTGTTTTTGCGTTTTTGTTTTGAGATCGCATTTCAGTTGCATTGAAAGTGTTCATCATGGATATTACTTCTGATTGAAGTTCCTGTTCCCAGTGTGTAGCACAAAGACGCAGATATTGAACGTGTGGCAAAAATTGTTTTTGAAAAATTTCTCTCTTTTCTTTTTCATAGGGAGAAAGAAAAGTAGAAACTTTTATCTCAGAATTATGTTCAATTGCTTGTTCCAAAAATTTTATGTCTTCCATAAACGTATTAAAATATCTTAGTACAAGACATTGTTTTGGTAATGGTGCAATTACACCTGAATTTGGTAAAGGACCATTAACTTGTGACACTGGTGTAACAGGACCAACTTCAGAAGAAGATTCATTAACTTGCATTAAAAACCATGATTGTTCTGTTTTATCTTGTTGAGGACGATGGTGTCGGTAATATGAGACACTTTTGAGTAATCAAATGGTTTATTAAACTTGACATTGCTCATTTTAGATCGTCTCTCTTCTTCCTGTTCCATTTCTTCCTCACAATTATGAACTACAACACGCATAATAGAGTCATCAAAAAGATGTTCTGCACTATATAACTTTGGATTTTCCTTGAGTGCTCTATGTAGAAAATGGGGTTTGTCATCCCCAATAGCAAAGCCATATCCTTGGGGATTTTGCTTTAGAGTAAATTTCTGAATTGTTGTTACTGACTCACCAGTTTTATAAACAACTTTTTGAAACTCTTTAAGTTTACATTCCAACTCTACAATTTCCTCAAGATAGGAATCAATCCGTTTCCTATATACTTGTTTGTGTTTAGAAAAATTATCTTGACAAGTTGACAACTCTGTTTTTGTTTTTGAAAGTTCGGAGTGTAGGAGTTCAACCTGTTGTTTGAAATCTAATTTTTCTTGTTCCATTTGAGAAATCAAGTTATTCTTGGAAACAGTTAATTCTCGTATCTGATGTTCTAACTCTTGTTCTTTACCATAAGATTGTTGGCATGCAACTTCAAAAAAAATTTCCCGTTTTTCTTTTGTTTCATAGTTTGAAAGTTGTATTTTATAGCACTCAAGATCCTTAGTCAATAATGCAACTTTTGCTTTTAAGTTTTTATTTATCTCATTGCATTTATCAATTTGGGATTTTTGTGAGTCCAACTGGGTTTGGGTGGTCAATAGCAAGGTCATGAGTTCTTGATCTGGACCAAGCAAAAGATCATCTTGTTCAAGTTGATCATTATTATCATCATCAAGAGGATCATCAAATGTAACAATCGGGTTATTTTGATCTTCATCAAATGTAACTATTGTGTTTATTTGTTCATCTTCTTGAGGAGATAAGAATGAGTCATCTTGAACAACGTGCTCTTTGGCTGATGCAGATGCAGATGGGGATACAATTTCATGTATGAGACATGTTGAATCTGGTACCTGAGACAAGCCATCAGTATCATATACTGGGCCTGTTTCACTCTAGTGCATTTCTTGCATGTTAGCCATCAACATCACGGCTACATTAGCTTCCAAATCTTCCGTATCATCATCAGAGTATGCATTGGCTATGAAGCTGTTCCCCTTTTCAGTAAGAGTGTCCCTCGATTCATCCTTAAGAGCAAGAAATAGTGCTTGCTTGTGGTATTCACTGCCTCTTGTTCTCGGTTTGGGGCATGCACTAGCCAAGTGACCCTTCCCGTTGCAGTTGTAACATCTAACCATTGTGTAGTTGAAGAAGTAACTTGTGGATGATGGATCTTTTAGGATAACGAAGGTTGGTGTTGTAGTTTAGATCTCTAAGTAGAAGAGATTTGAAAAAAAAAATCCTTAGTAGAAGAATTAATGTCCTTACTCGAAGCTTCTTTACTCGAAAGACGGTTACTAGAAGAAATCAGTACTTACTCGAAGCCTTTGTTACTCAAAGAGTTCAGTTGCAATACTCGAAAAGTTGTTACTCGAAAAACTTGCTTGCATGATAAAGCCTTACTCGAAAAAACCTTGCTCGAAGAATCCTTACTCGAAGAATAAGATTTCACCAATTATATAATCCCTTATTAGAAGAATTATAAATAAAGAAGTTCTGATTTCCTAACTCGAAAAGTATAAACAGAACTTAAGAGTGATCTTGTAACTCGAAGAATGTTCTTATTTGAAAGATTCACTTCTAACTCGAAGTATTACTCGAAGGATCAAGGCTTACTAGAAAGCTAAGTTGAAGAATGATGACGTATAGTCCGCATTCGGGTCACGAACCCGACCAATGGACGCTACTAACACTCAAGCCCATCACGAATGGGCTCAAGTCCATCACGAATGGGCTATCACGATAACGGTTTGGGCTCACGAAGGCCCAAACCCGAAGTTATTTATGGTCTTGATATAGGATATCTCTTATTTATGAGATATGTATCAAACAACCGACCCATGCGGGATACGCTGAGGAGTGAGGAACACGAAACCAACTAGGGTTTCGTGTGTATATAAAGAGTCTCTCGACTCTCATTAAAGGTACGATCTACAACCCTAACTCTTCAACTAAACCCTAAAACCGATTACTTACTCTCACGCCGGAGGATAATCGTGGGAGACAATCCCACGATAAGCCTAACGGTGTCTTTTTGTTTTCTTAGTGCGCAGGTCTCAAGCATTAAGATCTAATTGGTACGGAAACAAGGAACGCCCAACTTTTGTATCAACAAGTGGCGCCATCCGTGGGACCCTACACTAAGAACTCTACGAAGAACTAGAATGACGAAGCATGGAAACCCAAACCAGCGGACTCCGCTGGCAAAGAAAACGCATGACGACCTACTGGGGAAGAAGCAGCAAACTGATTCAGCCGCTAAGCAGGCCTCTGGAACAACCAGTGCGCCCAAATGGTAGAACCGATCACAAGGACTACCCATGCTACTACAACAACCACTAGCGCGGTAGATCTACTGCGCACTCCTCTCACCATGCCAGAATTAAACTTCACTGAGCCACCAAATGCGCCCACCCGAAACAAGGGTCCTGATTTGGAAACAGACATCCTCGCGCTAGAAGGAGTCGCGCCTGAACTAGCGCCAAGTGATTTCGTGTCCCAAAACTACGAAACCTTGGCTGCGCTGATGCGAGAGGAAGCAAAAAAGAGGTCAAGTCAGAGCCTGCAAGCCAGGCTCAACTTTGATCCTGAGCATGAGGCATCCCCACCGCGTTACCGAAAGGAAAGGCGCGAGAAGGATGGCCGCCGACATCCTGTGTTTACTAGGATCGGAAGAAAAGTTGTGGACGATGAAGCAGCCGACTTACAGTCTCTGGAGGAGCATGAAGATGATGGAAGGCGCACCAATGTCCACGCTAGACTTGGCAGTTGCAAGATCCACGATAGACTTGGGCGACGATGCTCCCCAAGCGAAAGCCCTTCAAGCTCGGATTCCGAGGATAGTCGGCGCAAGCGCCGCAAAAGGGTAAGCTCATCCTCAAGTGACTCCTCGGACAACGAGGACAAAGAAACAGGACACTGGAAGTCCAGGGGAAGACCCCGCGACTGGGAAGACGAAGATATGTCTCGTCCCTGGCGCCGCCAAAAGGTTGACGCATTCACTCGGCGCATCAGTGATTTTTCAGAAGATAAAAAAAGGCGCATGCCCGCTAATGTTAAGACTTATGATGGGACAGGTGATCCTGATGACCACCTGAAAATTTTTGAATCAGCAGCAACCATCAAAAATTGGCCACAACCTGTGTGGTGCCACATGTTTAACTCTACTTTAGTGGGGAATGCGCGAAACTGGTTCAGTAAGCTTCCACGTAGAAGCATCAATGGGTTTGAAGAGTTGCGGAAGGCGTTTCGTTTGAACTTTACTCAGAGGAAGAAGTGCGCCAAGAACCCTGTAGAGCTCGCTAGGGTAAAACAGCGCCAAGGGGAATCCACAAGCGCTTTCATGGAGCGCTTTAAAGATGAATGTATACATGTCAAGGCATGCCCTGAAATACTAAAGATCTCAGGATTTATGAACGGAATCAATAATCCAGAACTTATCAAAAAATTAAATGATAGGGTTCCCCAAACCTTTGATGAACTCATGAAGCGCACGAGGTCCTTCATCCAAGGAGAAGCCGCCGCTGCGGATAGCAAGAAAGGCTACTCAAACTATAGGTCACAAGAAGAGCCAAGGAGACAATCCAATGACCAGAGTAGCAATCGTAACAAAAGCTATCGCAGTCAAGGGAGCGGACGGGGGAACGACAAGTATACCCCACTAACGAAGACTCCAAAGGAGATATTTCCGAGGGAAGGCGCGAACTTTCCGAGACCACCACCGATGCGCACCCCAGAAGATCGGCGCGTAGGGAACGGATACTGCGAGTATCATGCACAGAAGGGCCACACAACTAATGAGTGTGTCCAATTGCGCCAACTAATAGAGAAGCTAGTAAAAGAAGGCAGATTGGACCATCTAGTTAAGAACATCAAGGATGGAAAAGACAAACAGAAAACCGGGGGCAAAAAAGAAGCACCCAAGGATAAGGCTGACACGATCTACATGATCCAATCATGGCAGCGAAAGACTAGGCAAAAGATCAGCCAGAAATTTTCTCATGGAAGCGAAATCTCTTTCCCGACCTTGGCTGCGGACAACGCAGCGGCGGAACCACTCACCATTGAGATAAATGCGGGGGGTCACGATATCCACCGCATGTACGTTGATGGAGGGGCATCAGCGGATATAATGTATGAGCATTGTTTCAAGAGATTGCACCCTGAGATACAAAGACAGTTGAACCCAGCCATGACTTCGTTGACTGGCTTCACAGGAGAAAAGATATGGCCCATGGGGAAACTACGACTACTAGTCGCTGTCGGTAATAAGGAACACTCCACGACAGCCTGGATGAATTTTATGGTGATCAGATCTCCTTCACCATACAATGGCATTATTGGAAGACCGAGAATATCGGTAATACGCGCAGTACCGTCCACAGCACATGGGATGCTCAAATTCCCGGTAGTAGGCGGCATTCTCACCATCTATAATAGCGCTGCGCCACCAGGAGAGTGTAACACGATTACATGCGAGACGACGCAAACCCCAGAACAGAGCGCAGCTAAAGTACCAAATCTGAAGGTCGCAATTCACCCTGAATACCCAGACCAAGAAGTATCGATTGGAGGATCGTTGTCTGACAAAGGAAGAGCGGCCGTGTGCGCGCTCTTGCAGAAGAATCTGGATATCTTCGCATGGGAACCAAAGCACATGACTGGTGTGCCACGCTCGATTGCAGAACACAAGCTAAAAATCCGACAAGGATATTCCCCAGTAAGGCAGAAAAAGCGCGGCCAGGCTCCAGAGCGCGCAAAAGCCATTCTGGAAGAAGTACACAAACTTGTAGACGCAGGCATCATGCGAGAAGTCTATTACCATGACTGGCTCTCCAATCCAGTAATGGTCAAGAAAAGTGACGGTAGTTGGCGGATGTGTGTGGACTTTACTGACCTCAACAAAGCATGTCCACAGGACTGCTACCACTGCCAGAGATAGACTGGAAGGTAGAATCTCTGTGCGGATATCCCTTTAAATGTTTCTTAGATGCATACAAAGGGTACCACCAAATCCAAATGGCCAAGGAAGACGAGGAAAAAACTGCTTTCCACATAAGCCAAGGTGTCTATTGTTATACAAAGATGCCTTTCGGCCTGAAAAATGCGGGCGCCACCTACCAGCGACAGGTAGATAATGCATTTGAAAAGCAAGTGGGCCACAACCTAGAGGTCTATGTGGACGACCTTGTCATAAAAATCCATACTGAAGACGAAGTGGTGCGTGACATTGAAGAAACATTTATAACGCTACGAAAGATCAACATGAAGTTGAATCCTAAGAAATGCACTTTTGGCGCTACAGAAGGCATGTTCCTGGGATACTTGATAGAACCAGATGGCATTAAGCCATGCCCAAAAAAAACAGAGGCTGTCATCCAACTCCCTTCACCACGCACGTTGAAAGAAGTTCAGTCTCTGAATGGAAAGCTAGCCGGTTTGAACAGATTCCTGTCCAAATCAGCGGATAAATCACTTCCTCTCTTTAAAACACTCAAGAAGTGTACAAAAAAGGGAGACTTTCGCTAGACTACGGAAGCGGAAGAAGCTTTCACACAGCTTAAGCAACATATAGCAGCGCTTCCTAAGCTAGTCGCACCCCGACCAGGGGAGGAGTTAATCGTCTACTTATCTGCAACTCATGGAGCGGTCAGCGCAGTGCTACTGACGGATAGGGACTCCGTACAAACACCGGTATATTTTGTTAGCAAAGCACTCAAGAAGACAGAGATTAACTACAGCCCAATGGAGAAGTTGGTCTTGGCGTTAGTATTCGCCGCCAAAAGGTTGCGTAGATACTTTCAAGCGCACCCAATAGCGGTGATCACAGACCAACCTATCAAGCAAGTTATCTCTAAACCTGACGCATCGGGGCGATTACAAAAATGGAGTGTGCTGCTAGGTGAGTATAACATCTCTTATAGACCACGCACTGCGGTTAAAGGGCAAATACTAGCAGACTTCATCATCGAAAAACCAGACACCGATGCCGCACCTCCACTGAGCAAGGTAGAACTACAAGAACCATGGGTCCTATTCACGGATGGATCTTCATGCGTGGATGGGTCGGGCGCTGGTCTTATTCTCACTAATCCAGAAGGAATGGAATTCACTTATGCACTGCGCTTTGAATTCACAGCCACGTACAACGAGGCAGAGTATGAAGCCCTGATCGCCGGGTTACGCATTGCAGCTCGAATGGGTATACGTAACCTAGAAGCAAATGTGGACTCCCGATTAGTAGCCAACCACGTGTTGGGCGAATATGTGGCTAAAGAGGATAACATGGTTCAATACCTTGACAAGACCAAATCACTAATCCAAGGTTTTGACAGGTTTACCATCAAACAAGTTCCTAGAGGTGAAAATAAGAAAGCGGATGCGCTAAGCAAGATCGCATCTACAAGCTTTGCGCACCTGTCAAAACAAGTGTTGGTGGAGATTCTAAAAAACAAATCCATATCGGAGATGGTGATATCTACGGTGATAGAAGAGCAGGATCCTACATGGATGACCCCTATCATCGAATTCATAAGTAGGGGCAAATTGCCCGAGGAGCAGAAAGACGCTCGACGGATACGGCGCACAGCGCAGAGGTTCGAACTTCGAGATGGTATCCTATATCGGCGCTCATTTCTACAACCATGGCTTAGATGCGTTGGACCTCTTCAGGAAGATTACGTACTCCGAGAGATCCATGCCGGCTCATGCAGTATGCATTCAGGACCACGGTCCGTGGTAGCACGAGCCTTGCGCTCAGGATACTACTGGCCCACTATGCATCGTGATGCGCGCGATGTGATAAGGAAATGTAGCGACTGCCAGGTTCATAGACCCATCCCGCGCAGACCACAACAGGAGCTAACGCCTATCACTTCTCCATGGCCATTCTATAAGTGGGGTATCGACATTGCGGGTCCCTTACCTGTTGCAGCGAGGGGACTGAAATTTCTTATTGTGGCAATAGACTACTTTACTAAGTGGATTGAAGCAAAAGCAGTGGCGACAATCACGAGTAACCAAGTAAAACTCTTCGTTTGGGAAAATATTGTATGCCGCTTTGGATTACCAGGGGAGATTGTTTCGGACAACGGAAAACAATTCCGCGATAATCCGTTCAAAGACTGGTGCGCAGAACTAAATATCACACAACACTTCGCGTCAGTTAAACACCCACAAACCAATGGTTTAGTTGAGCGCGCAAATCGTAGTCTAGGCGAAGGAATTAAAGCGCGCCTGGACAAGCACAAAGGAAGATGGGTGGACGAATTGTCGCATGTCTTATGGGCTCACCGCACGACAATCAAAGTTAGCAATGGAGACACTCCTTTTTCTCTTGTCTATGGGACAGAAGTTGTCATACCAGTTGAAATTGGGATGCCAACTATTCGAACCACGGAAGTTAATGTCGCAACCAATGATGACGAACGACGTATCGACTTGGACCTATTGGAAGAAAGGCGTGAACGCGCAGCTATACGCGAAGCAAAAGCCAAGTCAAAAATGAAGGGATATTACGACGCTAAAGTTCGAAGCACCTCATTCAGACCAGGCGACTTTGTATATCGCGCTAATGACGCAAGCCACGCAGAAGACACAGGTAAACTAGGACCGAAGTGGGAAGGACCCTATGAGGTCATTGAAGCACTAGGCAAAGGCGCATACAAGCTGCGTGACATGGATGGCCGCGAGCTACAACGCACATGGAATGTTTGCAATCTTAAGAGATGCTATCTTTAGGAAAGGTTACGACCTCACACACGGACACCTCCGCACTTTAGTAAGTGCTTAATAAATATCCGTGTATTTACATTTTGTTGCATTTAGGCAAATGTCTTTCTTTTTTACAAAAACTTGCAAGTATTAATTCAAATGTCGCGGTTTCTAGCTAATTCCGCGACACATTTCACTTTATTGTTTACATGTTATTTATGTCTCAATATTGTTGTTACTTTAATTTTCTGCCTACATGGCGTGCATGCACTTATTAAAACCCACGATGGTAAAAGGATGAGTAAACCTACTAAACAACTCGTTGAATAAGAGGGTTGCAAACCCATCAACATCGGATCACGCATCCTTGTTAAACACCTTACTCTCAAGACGTTGGAGTAAGTTCAATGTGTATTCCACGACGGATACACAACATTGCACACTGTGCGCGTTTAACAACTTAGGAGCTAAGACACTTAACTCCTTGATATGCTATTTGCAGTACGCTGCACATAAATCAATAAACTTGTAAATTTTATGAACTTCATACACGATTATGGATTTCTTATAAATTTTCCTAAGTATATACACAATAAGTTGCTATGTTGGACACAACATAGACGTCTTTTACGCAAAGACAAAATAACTAAGTACAAACATTATAACCACAATCACATTTGATATAATATGCGTACAATCGTATCTTTCAACATTTTATTGTAAACTACGAGTTCATACAAGATATAGACTTAACATGCACAACAAAATGTTAATCTATTACAAAAATTACCAAGACAAACTACGGGTGCGTCTAAGCCTTGAACTGCCCACTTGGCGCGCCACACTACCAGCCTCTTCAAGCTTCTTCAACAGGTCAACATCCTTGGGTGACACCGTTGGCACGCTAACGGGCACTCCATCAGACCTCGAAATATGGGCCGCACCAAGACCACAAAGGATGGCTTTACCCTTCACACCCTTCTTCTTAGCAAGTCTCATCTCATGGGCCTCTAGGGACTTCTTTAGTGGAATCTCCTTCTCGAGAGCGAAAGGATTCAGGATATCACGCGGACAAGCAAAGATGGGTACATGCAGCTGCGACACATCGGGCTTCAAAAAATAATCAAGTTGTGCCTCAGCGTCATCTGCTGTGTGCCTAGCCAAAGTCAGCCCCTCCATAATCACACCTATGGGATAATCCTGGTCGCGCTCCAGTTGAGCAATATGAGGAAGCTCCAAAAGCTTCAACTTCTCCATCGCAGCAACAAGATCATCATAAGTGTTCTCATTGTAACCCGGTACTTGGGTGGCGGGCACAGTCAAGATATTGTTCGCACACAGCTCCTCTACAGCCTCTGCCTTACCACGCGCCAGCGCACACTGAACAACCTCCCCAAAGGAGTCCTTCACCTCTTGAGACTCCAGCGTTCTCAAGGCAGCAAGGCGCAAGCCATGGCTGATAAGCCACCTGCGCTCAGCAATGGTTGACACCAAGTGAGGGTACAACTCTTCATCATATTCAATGCTAAGCTTACGCAGCTTGCTCTCCTGTTTCTCCAGCAAACACCCTACGGACTTACGGAACTCCTCCAAATTAGCGAAGTGCTCCTTCTTCCTATTCTCCAAATATTTCAAAACCCAAAGACAAGAAGCCTTGTATTCTTTGAAGTTAGCACGTTCTTGGTTCACTTCAGCAAACAAGGATAGCCTCTCATCAGCAATCTTCTGAGCGTACACAGTGGTTGACTCCACTTCAACCCGAGCATCAGCTAACTGCGCCTTCAGTAGCGCAATTTCCCTATCCTTCTGCGCCAAGCTACTACCTTCATCCGCATACCTAGCTTTGAGCTGTGCAACCAATGAGGCTTGATGCGCAGCAGCCAAGCTTAATTCTTCAACCAACTGGTCCATAGGCACATCTTCAGAAGCCTTTGTCCCAGATTCTTGGCCCCCCTGCGCAATATGATCAGTAGGCGAAGGACCCGCCTTAGGGGGCGATTCCCCAGCGCGCGCAGCATCATCACCAGCAACCTCAATACTGCACGCAGATAACAGAACTACTTTATAGTATCATTACGGAATAAAGAAATGCAAATCTAAAGATACAAGCCTAATTACTTACTTGAAGGAAGGAGTTTCAGTTGTATCCTTATGCGACGCATGCTCCTCTGATGATGATGATGGCTCACTAGAGATAAGATGGCGCCTTCTTTTGGACGTACCAGCGCCATCATCTCCAGCAGCTTTCTTGCGCTTCACCCCTTGGCCAGCGCCTTCTTGCCCACCTTCAGACATGGCAAACTCCCTACTTTTCGACGAATCAGTCGACGATAGCTCTTCTACATGGATTTGTACTTCAGGAGTGGGAAAACTGCGCAGAGGAGTCGCTTCTAAAACAATTGGGGGCGTATCCTCTGACTCCTCCTGCACGATTTCCATAGTGCGCCCCGCGGTAGCCTGTAGAATTGGCTCCTCGCCATCTCTCAAAGGGCGCACCCCTACAGTCACTCGTTTTGGCCTCTCCAAGCGAACAACACTGAATAGATCCATCTCTGCGCAACAAACAACAAACAAACACAAAATGAGTTAGATAAACTACAAAGGGAAGAACGCTTACAACTAATAAGCGAAGAGGAAGGGAGAGACAAGCACCCACCCCGGCTATTCTCGTCCAAAAAAGTTGGCACCTCCTCCGGACTACCGAAGTAATTGCGACTGATGCACATGTGCACCAAAAACTCCTCTGGATACGTCTTGATCGGTATGCGATTGGCATTAATCGTCTCCGCATCCTCTGCGCTATACGTTCCGGGGAGGGGGCGCTCATCTCTTGGCAATGATTCTTGAGTATAGAACTCAAAAATCCATGGAAAAAATGCACTATCAACCCAGAAGAACTTTTCCCTCCAAACCCTCAGCGCGTCTAACTTCTCCGTATAGCACTGCAGTGGCCCTGCGCGATTGGAGAAGGACACCCACCCGTTTGACCACGACGTGTGGTAAAACGCGCGGAATAAATGGATTGTGGGTTCTATCGCTAACAAGCGACAATTCACTTCAAAATTAGTTATTTTTGCTGCACCTATACAGTGCAGCTCTGAAATATGTAGACGATAATGGTTTAAAATATCTCACAAAAATAGGGAAACGGGCACACGTTGGTTCGCAAATTCGAAGAAGCGCGTGTAAACCCCCACTTTCCCTTGCGGGAAGTTCGCTATTGACGCAGTCGCCACCGGAACTTCCGGATGCAATGCGAGAGGGATGTAATAATCTGATGTGAACTGAAGAAGTTCGTCCGCAGATATATCGGAATTAAAATCAGATAACTGAAGCACCATGGTTAGAATTTAAAGGATTCTGAAGCGCACGCGCTATTACCTTAGCTTTCGTTGATTTTTGATTGCTGTTTGAAGGTTTAACAATGGTGGCAAATGACGGTTTTTACTGTGATAGCCACAGTGAAATGATGGCTCAACTTTATATAGGGTTACACATATTCGTGGATGGATGACATGTGTACCCCACTTGCTATAATCGTGTGGCTGGGAAGTAAAAAGGTGAAGCACTTTTTCACTCACCCCTCACGATTTACGAAGGAGATACGGATGTACTTGGACGAGTTTATTATATGACTTCTTTAGGCGGGAAACACTTGAAACTTCTCCACTACGCATCGAGGAATATTTTTGCTACATTTGTTAGTCTAGCATCCGCAGTCGGTACACTACGCATACTAGACTGGGGGGACATGATGACGTATAGTCCGCATTCGGGTCACGAACCCGACCAATGGACGCTACTAACACTCAAGCCCATCACGAATGGGCTCAAGTCCATCACGAATGGGCTATCACGATAACGGTTTGGGCTCACGAAGGCCCAAACCCGAAGTTATTTATGGTCTTGATATAGGATATCTCTTATTTATGAGATATGTATCAAACAACCGACCCATGCGGGATACGCTGAGGAGTGAGGAACACGAAACCAACTAGGGTTTCGTGTGTATATAAAGAGTCTCTCGACTCTCATTGAAGGTACGATCTACAACCCTAACTCTTCAACTAAACCCTAAAACCGATTACTTACTCTCACGCCGGAGGATAATCGTAGGAGACAATCCCACGATAAGCCTAACGGTGTCTTTTTGTTTTCTTAGTGCGCAGGTCTCAAGCATTAAGATCTAATTGGTACGGAAACAAGGAACGCCCAACTTTTGTATCAACAAAGAATTCTCCTAACTCGAAGATCTTTAACTTACTAACTCGAAGAAATGAAGCTTACTAGAAGAACTAACTCCTTACTCGGAGAACTTCAACTCCTTACTCGGAGAAAAACGCTGCTTACTCAAAGAACAGTAGCTTAAATCTTCAAATTTTCTACCAAATCTAATCTAAAACAACCTAATCTATCCCTTGGCGATTGATACCACTTATTAGGTCACAAATCTTAATCACACAAGTTATAGATCTAGAGAGAGAAAGTTATAGAGAGAGAGAATGGAAGGGACATGTTTAAGAATAATGAAATATGATTAACATGAACCAACAACCTCTCCCATCAAGGGAGAGGGTATTTATAGTTTTACATAAGTGTTGGGGTGTTACCCTAATAGAGTAAATAAATAAAATGCCACGGCCCATGGGCCTTCTACATAGGCCGAACCTTAATAACTGACATAAAGGCCTAAATAATAAAGCAACCTATTACACAAAATATGACTGATACTTGATAATATATAATGTGTTCCCAACAATGAACAAAGTTGCAATCCAAATTACCATCTCCCCCTTGTACTGACGAGAAAGTCCCATATAGTTCAAGTAGAAATCCTAGTTAATGGTTGATTATGATCAATATTTTTATGATCAAAGTAATATTTTACTAATTATATTTAACCAGCCTAATTACTACAAATTTAAGGGATCAAAGAATCACTTAAATAAGCATAATGTGATGTTGATAGTCAAGTAGAAAGGTGAAAAGAGAAACCTGGAATGTGTAAGACTGAAAGTAATGGATGTCCCCCTCCCCCCCCCCCTCCCCTGACAACTTTGTTGTCCACCTCAACCAGATGTGTCCCCCTTATTACATATGGTCTGATCGAACGTGTCCACCC
The DNA here is from genome assembly GCA_021014915.2 of Artemisia tridentata subsp. tridentata. NCBI lineage: Eukaryota > Viridiplantae > Streptophyta > Magnoliopsida > Asterales > Asteraceae > Artemisia > Artemisia tridentata. The sequence goes on from CP139509.1 coordinate 220,601,679, forward strand.
CCTACACCAAATTCATTTGGTCTGTGAGTGGACCAAATAAAAGCAAAGGTTTGTGTATGTGTATTTGTATTTAATTAATTTTGTGGGGTATGTTTTTGGTTGTTAGTGTGGTCCTCTTACTACGTGTGTTTGGTGTAGGTGTTGTCTAGGTGGTGTTTGAGGAGAGAGAAATCTGATGTGACGCTGATGTGGCGGTGTCTAGGGTGGTTTTTTGGTGTCCCATTACATTTAGTCTAAGTAATTCTGTAAAAAGAAGACTATTAGACTAAATGTAATGGGATACCAAAAAACCACCCTAGACACCGCCAAATCTGCTTTCTCTCCTCAGACACCACCCAGACGACTCCTAGACCAAACCTACGTAGTAAGGAGACCACACTAGCAACCAAAAACATACCTCACAAAAATAATTAAATACAAATACACACACACAAACCTTTTCTTTTATTTGGTCTACTTACAGACCAAATGAGTTGGGTGTTTAGTGGGGGGGGGGGGGGGGAGGGACACGTCCGGTTACTCCTCAAGTAGTAAGGGGAACGCGTTTGGTTGGGGTGGACAACAAAGTTGTCTTGGGAGTGGACACCCATTACGTTTAGTCTTAGCAAAATATATGAAAATCTGATGAGCTTTATAATATGGAGGTTGCTAGTACAATATATGACATGATAGAGACTTGGTAGACAAAAGTAATAATGTAGTTGTCCACATGCAAATGAACAAAGTTGCAATCCAAATTACCATCTCCCCCTTGTACTGACGAGAAAGTCCAGTACAACCCCCCCCCCCTTGCTTTCAAATTCCCTAGCAGAGCAGAACTAGAGGCTCTTTCTTTTCACCTTATTAATAATCTTGCATTTTCTTTTCCCAAACATGATATATACTATAGACCAAAGAAATTACTAAACTGGAAGGCCTATTGTTGCAATAGTTCTTATCTAGACTTGTTTAATTAAACTTTCAGTTGTTGTTGAAATGAAAGACATAATTATATTTTAGCGCAAATTTTTTGAAAAAGCATCATACTTGTCACAAATGTAACTTTCGCATACTGAACTAAAAAATTTCATTATTTGAGCATCCAACTCGACTATTTTGTCTCTTTTAAGTATTATGACCATTTTACCCTTCCAAGTTACATAAATGGTCCCTGTGGGTTTGCGAAAATTGCACCCACCGTCCTTACGCTAAATTACATAAATGGTCCCTGTCGTTTGGAGAAAATTGCGTCCAACGTCCCTTTTTTTTTCCAATTTATTTTTTTTTCGAAATTTTTTTTTTCCATTTTTTTTAGAATTTTTTTTTCGAAAAAATTTCTAAAAAAAATTCTAAAAAAATTATTTTTCTAAAAAAAAATAATTTCAGAAAAAATATTTCTAAAATAAATTTCTTAAAAAGAATTTCGAAAAAAAAATTGTAAAAAAAATTCGAAAAGAAAATAGGGATGGTGGACACAATTTTCTCCAAACGACAGAGACCATTTATGTAATTTAGCCTAGAGACGGTGGATGCAATTTTCGAAAATTCAAGGGTAAAATGGTCATGACAGAATTTTTTTTTTTTTTTTTATCATTAGTACTCACAAGTAGACAAAAATGTCAAGTTTAATGTATAAAAGAGTTTTTTTTTTTTTTTTTTTTTTTTTTTTTTTTTTTTAGTTCGGTACGCGAAAGTCACATTTGTGACAAGTACGATGTTTTTTCAAAGAATTTGCCCTATATTTTAAGACCACTAGCAACTAAAATAGCAACAGTAGATGTTGCTTATGAACATAGAAAACAAATCGGAGGGAACATAGAACACATTTATAATTGTTGCTCATATGTTATATTCATTTTGTCTAAGGTACACATTTCTATATCGAATATTATTCAAATAAGTGGTCACTTCATAGTTTTTTTTGGTAACCATGGTTAACCGATCTTTTGGTGTGGTCACTTTAAAATTGTTTGCACGTAGCAAAAATTGAACTTAAGACATCACACATTCTAGTGTGATAGTCACAAGTTATTTTGACACCAAGTCACCTCTAAATAGGTGGTTATTCAAATAAGTGATCACTTAATAGTTTTTTTAGGTAACCGTGGTCACTTAATACTTGCAACAAATCAGAAAAGTTTTTAAATTTAATGATAGAATTTACGATTGAATACTATAATTGTTGGACATCTTAGGGTGTGTATGGTAAAAGTAGCGAAGTGCTCCTTCTTCCTATTCTCCAAATATTTCAAAACCCAAAGACAAGAAGCCTTGTATTCTTTGAAGTTAGCACGTTCTTGGTTCACTTCAGCAAACAAGGATAGCCTCTCATCAGCAATCTTCTGAGCGTACACAGTGGTTGACTCCACTTCAACCCGAGCATCAGCTAACTGCGCCTTCAGTAGCGCAATTTCCCTATCCTTCTGCGCCAAGCTACTACCTTCATCCGCATACCTAGCTTTGAGCTGTGCAACCAATGAGGCTTGATGCGCAGCAGCCAAGCTTAATTCTTCAACCAACTGGTCCATAGGCACATCTTCAGAAGCCTTTGTCCCAGATTCTTGGCCCCCCTGCGCAATATGATCAGTAGGCGAAGGACCCGCCTTAGGGGGCGATTCCCCAGCGCGCGCAGCATCATCACCAGCAACCTCAATACTGCACGCAGATAACAGAACTACTTTATAGTATCATTACGGAATAAAGAAATGCAAATCTAAAGATACAAGCCTAATTACTTACTTGAAGGAAGGAGTTTCAGTTGTATCCTTCTGCGACGCATGCTCCTCTGATGATGATGATGGCTCACTAGAGATAAGATGGCGCCTTCTTTTGGACGTACCAGCGCCATCATCTCCAGCAGCTTTCTTGCGCTTCACCCCTTGGCCAGCGCCTTCTTGCCCACCTTCAGACATGGCAAACTCCCTACTTTTCGACGAATCAGTCGACGATAGCTCTTCTACATGGATTTGTACTTCAGGAGTGGGAAAACTGCGCAGAGGAGTCGCTTCTAAAACAATTGGGGGCGTATCCTCTGACTCCTCCTGCACGATTTCCATAGTGCGCCCCGCGGTAGCCTGTAGAATTGGCTCCTCGCCATCTCTCAAAGGGCGCACCCCTACAGTCACTCGTTTTGGCCTCTCCAAGCGAACAACACTGAATAGATCCATCTCTGCGCAACAAACAACAAACAAACACAAAATGAGTTAGATAAACTACAAAGGGAAGAACGCTTACAACTAATAAGCGAAGAAGAAGGGAGAGACAAGCACCCACCCCGGCTATTCTAGTCCAAAAAAGTTGGCACCTCCTCCGGACTACCGAAGTAATTGCGACTGATGCACATGTGCACCAAAAACTCCTCTGGATACGCCTTGATCGGTATGCGATTGGAATTAATCGTCTCCGCATCCTCTGCGCTATACGTTCCGGGGAGGGGGCGCTCATCTCTCGGAAATGATTCTTGAGTATAGAAATCAAAAATCCATGGAAAAAATGCACTATCAACCCAGAAGAACTTTTCCCTCCAAACCCTCAGCGCGTCTAACTTCTCCGTATAGCACTGCAGTGGCCCAGCGCGCTTGGAGAAGGACACCCACCCGTTTGACCACGACGTGTGGTAAAACGCGCGGAATAAATGGATTGTGGGTTCTATCGCTAACAAGCGACAATTCACTTCAAAATTAGTTATTTTTGTGCACCTATACAGTGCAGCTCTGAAATATGTAGACCATAATGGTTTAAAATATCGCACAAAAATAGGGAAACGGGCACACGTTGGTTCGCAAATTCGAAGAAGCGCGTGTAAACCCCCACTTTCCCTTGCGGGAAGTTCGCTATTTACGCAGTCGCCACCGGAACTTCCGGATGCAATGCGAGAGGGATGTAATAATCTGATGTGAACTGAAGAAGTTCGTCCGCAGATATATCGGAATTAAAATCAGATAACTGAAGCACCATGGTTAGAATTTAAAGGATTCTGAAGCGCACGCGCTATTACCTTAGCTTTCGTTGATTTTTGATTGCTGTTTGAAGGTTTAACAATGGTGGCAAATGACGGTTTTTACTGTGATAGCCACAGTGAAATGACGGCTCAACTTTATATAGGGTTACACATATTCGTGGATGGATGACATGTGTACCCCACTTGCTCTAATCGTGTGGCTGGGAAGTAAAAAGGTGAAGCACTTTTTCACTCACCCCTCACGATTTACGAAGGAGATACGGATGTACTTGGACGAGTTTATTATATGACTTCTTTAGGCGGGAAACACTTGAAACTTCTCCGCTACGCATCGAGGAATATTTTTGCTACATTTGTTAGTCTAGCATCCGCAGTCGGTACACTACGCATACTAGACTGGGGGGACATGATGACGTATAGTCCGCATTCGGGTCACGAACCCGACCAATGGACGCTACTAACACTCAAGCCCATCACGAATGGGCTCAAGTCCATCACGAATGGGCTATCACGATAACGGTTTGGGCTCACGAAGGCCCAAACCCGAAGTTATTTATGGTCTTGATATAGGATATCTCTTATTTATGAGATATGTATCAAACAACCGACCCATGCGGGATACGCTGAGGAGTGAGGAACACAAAACCAACTAGGGTTTCGTGTGTATATAAAGAGTCTCTCGACTCTCATTAAAGGTACGATCTACAACCCTAACTCTTCAACTAAACCCTAAAACCGATTACTTACTCTCACGCCGGAGGATAATCGTAGGAGACAATCCCACGATAAGCCTAACGGTGTCTTTTTGTTTTCTTAGTGCGCAGGTCTCAAGCATTAAGATCTAATTGGTACGGAAACAAGGAACGCCCAACTTTTGTATCAACAAAGAATTCTCCTAACTCGAAGATCTTTAACTTACTAACTCGAAGAAATGAAGCTTACTAGAAGAACTAACTCCTTACTCGGAGAACTTCAACTCCTTACTCGGAGAAAACGCTGCTTACTCAAAGAACAGTAGCTTAAATCTTCAAATTTTCTACCAAATCTAATCTAAAACAACCTAATCTATCCCTTGGCGAATTGATACCACTTATTAGGTCACAAATCTTAATCACACAAGTTATAGATCTAGAGAGAGAAAGTTATAGAGAGAGAGAATGGAAGGGACATGTTTAAGAATAATGAAATATGATTAACATGAACCAACACCCTCTCCCATCAAGGGAGAGGGTATTTATAGTTTTACATAAGTGTTGGGGTGTTACCCTAATAGAGTAAATAAATAAAATGCCACGGCCCATGGGCCTTCTACATAGGCTGAACCTTAATAACTGACATAAAGGCCTAAATAATAAAGCAACCTATTACACAAAATATGACCGATACTTGATAATATATAATGTGTTCCCAACAATGAACAAAGTTGCAATCCAAATTACCATCTCCCCCTTGTACTGACGAGAAAGTCCCATATAGTTCAAGTAGAAATCCTAGTTAATGGTTGATTATGATCAATATTTTTATGATCAAAGTAATATTTTACTAATTATATTTAACCAGCCTAATTACTACAAATTTAAGGGATCAAAGAATCACTTAAATAAGCATAATGTGATGTTGATAGTCAAGTAGAAAGGTGAAAAGAGAAACCTGGAATGTGTAAGACTGAAAGTAATGGATGTCCCCCTCCCCCCCCCCTCCCCTGACAACTTTGTTGTCCACCTCAACCAGATGTGTCCCCCTTATTACATATGGTCTGATCGAACGTGTCCACCCCCTACACCAAATTCATTTGGTCTGTGAGTGGACCAAATAAAAGCAAAGGTTTGTGTATGTGTATTTGTATTTAATTAATTTTGTGGGGTATGTTTTTGGTTGTTAGTGTGGTCCTCTTACTACGTGTGTTTGGTGTAGGTGTTGTCTGGGTGGTGTTTGAGGAGAGAGAAATCTGATGTGACGCTGATGTGGCGGTGTCTAGGGTGGTTTTTTGGTGTCCCATTACATTTAGTCTAAGTAATTCTGTAAAAAGAAGACTATTAGACTAAATGTAATGGGATACCAAAAAACCACCCTAGACACCGCCAAATCTGCTTTCTCTCCTCAGACACCACCCAGACGACTCCTAGACCAAACCTACGTAGTAAGGAGACCACACTAGCAACCAAAAACATACCTCACAAAAATAATTAAATACAAATACACACACACAAACCTTTTCTTTTATTTGGTCTACTTACAGACCAAATGAGTTGGGTGTTTAGTGGGGGGGGGGGGGGGGAGGGACACGTCCGGTTACTCCTCAAGTAGTAAGGGGAACGCGTTTGGTTGGGGTGGACAACAAAGTTGTCTTGGGAGTGGACACCCATTACGTTTAGTCTTAGCAAAATATATGAAAGTCTGATGAGCTTTATAATATGGAGGTTGCTAGTACAATATATGACATGATAGAGACTTGTAGACAAAAGTAATAATGTAGTTGTCCACATGCAAATGAACAAAGTTGCAATCCAAATTACCATCTCCCCCTTGTACTGACGAGAAAGTCCAGTACAACCCCCCCCCCCCCCCCCTTGCTTTCAAATTCCCTAGCAGAGCAGAACTAGAGGCTCTTTCTTTTCACCTTATTAATAATCTTGCATTTTCTTTTCCCAAACATGATATATACTATAGACCAAAGAAATTACTAAACTGGAAGGCCTATTGTTGCAATAGTTCTTATCTAGACTTGTTTAATTAAACTTTCAGTTGTTGTTGAAATGAAAGACATAATTATATTTTAGCGCAAATTTTTTGAAAAAGCATCATACTTGTCACAAATGTAACTTTCGCATACTGAACTAAAAAATTTCATTATTTGAGCATCCAACTCGACTATTTTGTCTCTTTTAAGTATTATGACCATTTTACCCTTCCAAGTTACATAAATGGTCCCTGTGGGTTTGCGAAAATTGCACCCACCGTCCTTACGCTAAATTACATAAATGGTCCCTGTCGTTTGGAGAAAATTGCGTCCAACGTCCCTTTTTTTTCCAATTTATTTTTTTTCGAAATTATTTTTTTTTTCCATTTTTTTTAGAATTTTTTTTCGAAAAAATTTCTAAAAAAAATTCTAAAAAAATTATTTTTCTAAAAAAAAATTCAGAAAAAAAATGGAAAAAAATAATTTCAGAAAAAATATTTCTAAAATAAATTTCTTAAAAAGAATTTCGAAAAAAAAATTGTAAAAAAAATTCGAAAAGAAAATAGGGATAGTGGACACAATTTTCTCCAAACGACAGAGACCATTTATGTAATTTAGCCTAGAGACGGTGGATGCAATTTTCGAAAATTCAAGGGTAAAATGGTCATGACAGAATTTTTTTTTTTTTTTTTATCATTAGTACTCACAAGTAGACAAAAATGTCAAGTTTAATGTATAAAAGAGTTTTTTTTTTTTTTTTTTTTTTTTTTTTTTTTTTAGTTCGGTACGCGAAAGTCACATTTGTGACAAGTACGATGTTTTTTCAAAGAATTTGCCCTATATTTTAAGACCACTAGCAACTAAAATAGCAACAGTAGATGTTGCTTATGAACATAGAAAACAAATCGGAGGGAACATAGAACACATTTATAATTGTTGCTCATATGTTATATTCATTTTGTCTAAGGTACACATTTCTATATCGAATATTGTTCAAATAAGTGGCCACTTCATAGTTTTTTTTGGTAACCATGGTTAACCGATCTTTTGGCGTGGTCACTTTAAAATTGTTTGTACGTAGCAAAAATTGAACTTAAGACATCACACATTCTAGTGTGATAGTCACAAGTTATTTTGACACCAAGTCACCTCTAAATAGGTGGTTATTCAAATAAGTGATCACTTAATAGTTTTTTTAGGTAACCGTGGTCACTTAATACTTGCAACAAATCAGAAAAGTTTTTAAATTTAATGATAGAATTTACGATTGAATACTATAATTGTTGGACATCTTAGGGTGTGTATGGTAAAAGTAGCACTGAGCAGTAGCAGTTAGCTGTAAGCAGTGAGTTGTGAGCAGTAGCTGTGAGTAGTAGCCACAGCTCACAACTCACCGCTCACAGCTTCTTAAAGAAGCATTGGAAAAATGAGCATTCCTTAAAAATAGCAAAGCTCACAGCTCATTTGCCAAACGAACAATAAAAATCAAAAAGCTCATTGCTTACCGCTCCAAAAAGCTCCGCGCCAAACATAGCCTTAGAACTATTAGTAGTTTGACGAAGTAAATGTTAAGAGTGGTTGTAATTAGTAGTTGTTAAAAAAGGATAATATATCGGGAGGCTATCCAACTTTTAAGTTTTTTTTCATATGTCACTTATTTTTTGAAAGTAACTTATAGGAACCAAATTATGTATTTATCTTCGTTTACACCAATTCCGGTCAAATAATCCGGAAAACTAACAATAACATATTAAACTAATGCGAATAAAAACCGAAATTTCAATTATATCCTTCTAAAGTACTTTTTACAATATAAATTCATACTTAAAATAAGGGTATAATCGATATTTCACATCAAACTTTCATTCCTTTTACTTTGATAAGTTAGAGGTTGGTTTCTTATTGGGTTTTGTCCGTACAATAGACACCTACTTTTCCAAATGTTCTGATATAGTACGTGTATTATTTTTCGTGCCAATATGGTACGTGTACTTTCGTTTTCGTGCTAATATGGTAAGTGAGTAAGTTTTTGACCTGCAAAACATGTTAAAAAGTGATTTTTGAGCAAAAATAGCCCCTTGTGATTTGTTTCTTTTGCAAAATAGGTCCCTTGCAATTTTTTCAAAATAAGTCTTTGTGCGTTTTTAGAGTGCGTTTAGTTGGTGAAATTTTTTCCTTTTTAAAAAATGAAGATATTTTTCCTTTGTTTGTTTTCATCCGTTTTTATACGTTTTTGTCTGTTTTCATTCATTTTCGTCCATTTTTATACGTTTTCATCCGTTTTAATTCGTTTTATTCCGTTTTCAATCGTTTTTGTCCGTTTCTATCCGTTTTTGTACATTTTAATCCGTTTTTATACATTTTCATTCGTTTTCATCCATTTTTATTCGTTTTCATCCGTTTTTATACGATTTCATCTGTTTTCATCCGTTTTTATTCGTTTTCATCCGTTATAATCCATTTTTATACATTTTCATCCGTTTTTATTCGTTTTCATCCATTTTCATCCGTTTTCATTCGCTTTTTGTCCGTTTTTATCCGTTTTTGTCCATTTTTGTACGGTTTTATACTTTTTCATCCGTTTTTTTTCGTTTTCATTCATCTTTATACGTTTTCATCCGTTTTTATCCGTTTTTATTCATTTTCATTCGTTTTCATCCGTTTTAATACGTTTTTATCCGTTTTCATCCATTTTTATTCGTTATCATCCATTTTATACGTATAAAACGGATGAAAATGTATAAAATGACGGATAAAAACAGATGAAAACGTATAAAAACGGATGAAAATGAATAAAAACGGACAAAAACGTATAAAAACAGATGAAAACGATTGAAAACGTATAAAACGGATGAAAACAAATAAAAACGGATGAAAATGTATAAAAACGTATAAAAACGATTGAAAACAGATGAAAACGAATAAAAACGGATGAAAACGTATAAAACGACGGATGAAAACGTATAAAAACGGATGAAAACAAATAAAAATGGACAAAAAGTATAAAAACGGATGAAAACGATTGAAAATGTATAAAAACGGATGAAAACAAATAAAAACGGATGAAAACGTATAAAAACGTATAAAATGAATGAAAACGGATGAAAACGAATAAAAACGGATGAAAACGGACGAAAACGGATGAAAACGAATAAAAACGGAAAAAACGGATGAAAACGATTGAAAACGTATAAAAATGGATGAAAACGAATAAAAACGGATGAAAACGGATGAAAATGAATGAAAACGGATGAAAACGAATGAAAACGAATGAAAACGGATAAAAATGAATGAAACGGATGAAAACGAATGAAAACGAATGAAAACGGATGGAAACGAATAAAAACGGATGAAAACGGACGAAAACGGATGAAAACGGATAAAAACGATAAAAAGGATAAAAACGGACGAAAACGAATGAAAACGGATGAAAACGTATAAGAACAGAAGAAAACGAATAAAACCTATTTTGCAAAAGAAACAAATCACAAGGGACCATTTTTGAAAAAATTGCAAAGGACCTATTTTGCAAAAGAAACGAATCACAAGGGACCATTTTTGAAAAAAAAATCTGAAAGGACCTATTTTGCAAAAGAAACAAATCATTAGGGATCATTTTTGAAAAAATCTCAAAAGACCTATTTTGCAAAAGAAACAAATCACAAGGAACCATTTTTGTACAAAAAATCATTAAACTAAAACTGGTAACCATTTTACCGGTAGCCGGTAAAAAAGTGGCCATGTTAGCACGAAAACGAAAGTACATGTACCATATTGGCACGAAAAATAGTACACGTACCATATCAGGACATTTGGTAAAGTAGGTGTCTATTGTACGGACAAAACCCTTTCTTATTTAAATTTTATAGTTTTCAGACATAAATTTGGCCGAAATTGGTGTAAATGAAAACAATCGTATAGTTGGGCGGCCTATAAGTTCATTAAAATAAATGGGCATATGTTAAAAGTTAAAAACTTGAGTCGCATACTTATACATTATCCCTTGCTAAAACTAGCTCTTTGTTTTATAATGGAGTTCATTTTTTTGTTAGTCTTGCTCTATAGGTTGCAACTAAAATTACATTTATCTGAAAAGCTATAACAAAGTGGATGGGTAAATAAGTAAAACCACACTCAAATCCCTTCAATTTTCTTCTATTTCTACCCCCTCTCCTTCATTCTTCCTCACAAAAAACAAACCACTCAAACAACAATGCCTTCCGCTCCCACCACCATGAACCACCACCTTCGTCTCCTCCATCAACCATTCCAAATCCTCAACACGAATTAATTCCATTTCACAACACTCTCTCTTCTCTTCCTCCCACTCACCTTCTCCATCACCACCATCATCCAACTCCACCTCTCTGCTGACGTCACCACCATTCTCCAAACCCTAACCATTTTAAAAACCATAGCAACACTCTTCACCGTCATCATCTCCACCATCACCAGAGTAGCTTTAACCACCTACAGCACACACCAGGCCATCCTCCGTAAGCCACTCACATTCACTTCCACCTTCAAATCACTATCATCTTCATTCATACCTCTTCTCTCCACTTTTGTAGCAGAGATGATTACACTAACTCTTGTCTCACTTTCAGTCATACTTTCGTCAACTGCCGTTAACGAATTCGCTAACTCGTTAACGCTTGCGTTTCGTCTCGATCAGTTTGATATAACATGTGTTTTAGTCATTGCTATAGTGTTTTATATAGTAGAGTGGGGATGTGTACCATCAGTTGTGGTTTTGGAGTCCAAATATGGATTTAAGGCGTTGCGTAAAAATGTTAGGCAGTTGGTTACGGTTCGGGTGTATTCGTTTGTGTTTGTGTTGTTTACAGAAGTATGATTGGAGTAATGTTGTATTATTGTGCGGTTGTCGATAATATGGAATCTGTGTCGAAGTGGATATCGATTGTGCAAGTGAGTGCGTATCATATTCAGTCGTTTATGATGGTCACCCTCTATGTGGTGATGAATAGTGTGTTGTGTTGGTTTTTGTGAATCATATAAATACTATAAACACATAACCATATAGATCACGCAGCGGAATGGATCATAAACATATAATTAATTAACTAAAAGAAAACGTACCTTATTTGATTCCTAGCAAGAACAAGGAATCGGATCTCCAAGAACAAGTTATATAAACCCTAATTGGGATTATATATGGATCGAACACCTCCAAGAATCACAAGCTAAAATAAGCTTGTCACTCGTTCTTGTACACACGAGATACTAGCGTTCCAATGGGAAAAGCTAGGTTCAAGATCACTAACAACCAAACACTTTAATGCTAATAGCTCAAGCCGAATTCCCTAGTGGGAATAAAAATGTCGACTAGCCTTAGCAAGAGGAAGAGAGAAGAGAAGTTTGGCTATAGTTAGGGATTCAAGATTAGGTGAAAACCAAAACACAATGAATTGTATTTATAGCCTAAACCTAGCTTGTTCCCTAAGCCACAAAACCGGCCACCCAAGCCCAAGGGGAGGGTTTCGGCCGACCCAACCCATTCAATGGGTTTCTAGATCTTGCTAACTCCCTTTTGCATAATTAGTCCTTTAACGGTCGTTATCTCTAACCCCGTTAAGTACTAACTGTCGTTAAGTGTTATTTAGTGAAATGAATAAATATAAATATAAAATATATTTAATTTATTCAAACCATTGGAACTCTCACGTATTGTGTGCAATCCCGAGTCTCGGGTTCGAAACCGGACATACATATATTAAAAGTTATACATTAACTCTAACAGCTCCCACTTGGATAACGATTAATATAGTAATGACATGGGCTAGTCTAGCTTAACAGATCCCAATGCCCCCAGCTCGATCCGAGTATGGTTTTCCTGGAAAAAACCACGTGATGATTTAATCATCATACTTTTCCTTTTGTTACTAATATCGCGTTAATTTGGATATGGATCTTTGTCATTCCATAATTAACAGTAGTTTCTCGTTTATACATAATTGATCAAGATTACCAAAACATCTGAACGTCTTCCAGATAGACTTTGGGCGTGCGCACGCAAACATCTTGTCAATCTTACGAGTGGCCAAGCAGTATTAAACTTCAACACAAAGTTGAAGGAACAAATCCTTTATTGACTACAAGCATAACCCTCGAACTTCGCATCATTTCCGAAAATAGCCCTTATAACTACCTTTTACGGATAGCGTTAGACTATCTCACAGAAAATGAGCTACATCCTCGGCAATTATCTGGCATCTCAAGTCTGAGGATAAATATTCATGATTTACTTAATGAATATGATCCATAAAGTATAATCATGTGGTTGGGATAAGTCCTATATTCAATTTATCCAATATTGAATATCATGTGACATTGGTGTCTCAACCTTACAGTACATTCTACCAATCTTCACATTTTTCGTAGTTCAATAATATTCCCATATTATTAATTGACAACGGACTATTTAGAATAAACAAATTATTCACAGATTTAAACATGCAAATATAGGACACAAATATTAATAATGATAATAAACGTTATCCGCACTTTATTTCATTAAAATAATAATTGTTTACACGTCCCTATCAAAATACTAATCCAACAGATTTACATGAAACTATCTGCTAAACGAAGACCAATACCCTGAGCATGACGAGTAAACGTTTCCTTAGGTAATGCCTTCGTGAAAGGATCAGCCAGATTGTCATCTGTGTGAACTTTGAGTACTCTTATTTCACCATCATCGACTTGTTCTCGAACATAGTGATACTTTCTTTTAAAGTGTCTGGCGCCTTTCATAACTCCAGGTTCATTGGCGAATGTGATTGCAGCAGAGTTGTCGCAATACACATTTATAGGTAATTCAATTGATGGCATCACTCCAAGATCCTTAATGAATTTCCTTATCCAAACAGCTTCTTGTGCTGCTTCCGATGCAGCAATGTACTCAGGTTCTGTAGCAGACATGGCCGTTGTACTCTGCTTCTTACTCTTCCAGTCCACAGCTCCTCCATTTATGACAAAAACATAACCCGTCTGAGACTTCGTATCATCTTTATCAGTTTGGAAGGACGCATCGCAGAAACCTGTAACATTCAGTTCTGCGTCTGGATTTCCCCCGAAAACAAGAAACATATCTTTAGTATTCCTTAAATACTTAAGTATGTTCTTAACAGCATGCCAGTGATCTTTCCCTGGATTCTGCTGATAACGACTGGTCAAATTTTGAGCGAACGCCACATCTGGCCTTGTACATCTAACGGCATACATGATAGATCCTACTGCCGAAGCATACAGAACTTTCTTCATGTATGCCACCTCTTCAGGTGTAGAAGCACACATTTCGCTGCATAAGTCGTGTTCCACTTGCATGGGCAAATATCCCTTCTTGGAATTTTGCATATTGAATCTCTTCAATATTTTATCCATGTAAGCACTTTGGCTTAATCCGATTAACCGTTTAGATCTGTCTCTATAGATCTTGATTCCAAGGATGTAAGCTGCTTCTCCTAAATCCTTCATGGCAAAGCAACTACCAAGATAATCCTTAACTTCCTTAAGGCTTGGTATATGACTTCCCATGATTAATATGTCATCGACATATAGGACAAGAAAAGTAGTGTTACTCCCACTAACTTTGTGGTATACACATGGCTCACCGAAATTTTGAGTAAATCCAAACTTCTTGATTTCCTCATCAAATTTCTTATTCCATTGCATGGATGCTTGCTTCAATCCATAAATGGATCTTTGAAGTTTGCATACACGCTCAGGAAATTTTGGATTCACAAACCCCTCAGGTTGCGCCATATAAATGTCTTCATCTAGGCGACCATTTAGAAAGGCGGTTTTGACATCCATTTGCCAGATCTCATAGTCATAGTAGGCAGCTATGGCTATAAGAATCCTAATAGCTCTAATGTCGGCCACAGGAGAAAAGGTCTCCTCATAGTCAACACCGTATGTTTGGGTAAAGCCTTTAGCCACCAAACGAGCTTTGTAGGTGTGTACGTTGCCATCCATGTCAGTCTTTTTCTTGAAGAGCCACTTACACCCAACTACCTTAGCATTGGGTGGAAGGTCTACTTCAATCCAGACTTTATTGTCTTTCATGGATTGCATTTCCCCATCCATGGCTACTTGCCATTTTTCCTTTTCAGGACTATTAATGGCAGCCCTATAACTAGTTGGCTCATCAATGTGATCCAATAGTATAGTTTCCTCATCCTCTATGTTTAAACATAGACGTTCAGGAGCCTTTGTAGATCTTGAAGACCTACGGACGGGTACCACTTCAACTTCAGGTGGAGGACCTAAACTTTCAGGTTCCACAGGAAGTGTGTTAGTGTTCTCAGAAGGTGACACATCTTCTTGATCATTTTCAAGATCATATACTCTCCCACTAAATTCTTGAGTCAAGAAACTCTCCTAAAGGAATTCACCATATCTAGCCACAATGACTTTATTTTCCGGTGGGAAGTAAAAGTAGTAACCCCTTGTTTCCTTAGGGTATCCTACGAAGATGCACTTAACAGATCTTTGTTGGAGCTTTTCAGGTGAGTCACGTTTAACAAACGCCTCACAACCCCAGATCTTTAAGTAAGACAAGTTGGGAGCTTTTCCAGTCCATAATTCATATGGAGTCTTATCAACCTTCTTAGTTGGAACCATATTAAGTATGCGAACAGCACTTTCAAGAGCATAGTCCCAAAAGGATAAGGGAAGAGTTGTAAGATTAAACATAGATCGTACCATGTCAAGCAATGTACGATTTCTCCTTTCAGATACACCATTTTGTTGTGGAGTATAAGGAGAAGTGAGTTGTTGGACAATGCTACACTCAGCTAGATAATCTTTGAACTCTTGGCTCAAATACTCACCACCACGATCGGATCGAAGAGCCTTAATCTTCTTACCGAGTTGTAATTCCACTTCACTTTTAAAAACCTTGAATGTCTCAAAGACTTCATGTTTGTGTTTAAGTAAATAAACACTACCATAACGACTATAGTCATCCGTAAAGGTTAGGAAGTAGGTAGCACCGCGTTTCGACACGTGTCTAAGTGGACCACACACATCCGTGTGTATCAATCCAAGTAGATCCGAAGCCTTTTCCATATTGCTATGGAAAGGTTTCTTGGTCATCTTCCCAGATATGCAAGATTCGCATTTATCAACTGAATCATCATTGATATTAGGTAAAAGCCCATCACTTAGCAGCTTTTCCATGCGTTTCTTGCCTATGTGGGCAAGGCGACAATGCCATAAATAAGACGAGTCCAAGTTAGACTTGACTCTCTTATTTTCGATGCTATACATAGAATTATTTCTATTGGATACATGGTTCTCCATGTCAATTTCAAACACACCATTTAATGGAATAGCATTAAAGTAAAAAACAGAATTTAAAGAAACAGAAATTTCATTATCATTAAAAGTATGTTTAAAACCCAAATCCAATAACAAAGAAACTGAAACGACACCTATAACAATAGAAGGTGCGTAATGACAATTGTTCAACACTAAAATTAAACCAGAAGGTAAAACTAGTTCAAAAGTCCCTATGGCTTCTACTGCTGCACGTATTCCATTTCCCACGTACAAGTAGCATTCCCCATAGTTCAGCTTCTTCGCTCCTCTAAGCCCCTGCGATGTATTACAAATATGAGTACCACATCCTGTATCATATATCCAGGCATTTTGCTTACGAGGAAAAGAAAATAATTCAACCATAAAAATACCTGAAGTGCTGGCGCCCTGCCCAGCCTTGGCATTCTTATTCTTGCGACACTCCTCAAGTAGCAATGGACAGTCTCTCTTCCAATGTCCAGGAGTATTGCAGTGGTGACAAGCAGCCATATCGTTTTTAGGATGATCCTTCTTGGGAGGAGGATTCTGCTTCTTTGGCTTTTGCTGATAAGTCACAATTTGCTTGCCCTTGTCAGCTTTGCCCTTTCCTTTCTTGTTCACATGCTTCGGTTTACCGGGCTTAGCTACTCTACCACCTCTAATTTCCATCACAGCAGGTGTAGGAGCTTTCTTAGTGAGTCCTTTCTCATAATCAATGAGTAATGCATGCAAGTCAGAAAACGTTGTCTTTCCCTTGCAATGCATGTTGAAGTTGCGCACAAATTCACCATACAATTCCTCATTGAGGGATCTATTGATGAGGCCAACTTTAACATCTTCCGCATACCCGCATTCAAGTGCATCCAATTGGTCAAGATAACTTTTCATTTCAAGCACATGAGTACTTACGGGTGTTGTTGCTTCCTGCTTGCACTTGCCTAAGTTGTCAAGTACATCATACAATTCAGCCATGGGAGGTTTCTGAAACATGCGTGTCAGTTCCTCAATCATGTCTTTCGGGCCATATTGCTCAAACTGTTTTACCAGCTGAGTTTCCATTCCCGATAGCATGAGACAAGCCGCATCATTGTGCTTGTCATAAGCTTCATTGAACTGCCTAAGTATTTCATTAGACGAGTTAGTAGGAGGAGCAACCGGAAGGGGCTCACTAAGACATTCATAACGTTTGGTAATCCTAAGAACAAGCCTTAGATTGCGATACCAATCGTTGAAATTCTTAGTCCCAGTCAATTTCTCTTTTTCAAGCATCATCTTGAAACAAGAGGTTAAGTTTGACGAGTTTCCGGGTTGGGCCATTTCTACAGAAAAAAGTTCAAAAGTTAGTACTTTCGATAATAAACATTTCAAGAAAATTAAACACCCATTGGTTAAAAAACCATTTAATTTTCACTGAAAACTAGGATCCTAATTGACGTCGTTTCATTACATCAGCTGAGGCTGCTAGCAATGAAAGTACTCAACAAGGTACGGGATCACCCAATTGCCAATTTTCAATTGCAATTCCTAGAAATCATGGGACTTACATTATATTGCCAACCTCGGTTGCAAAATGTAAGCATGTTTCATCCCCAAATCTTTATGCCTTGACGCCGTTTCATTACATCAGCTGAGGCTGCTAGTAATGAAAGTGCTCAATTAAGTTAACCAATTTAGAAACGTGTAAATTGACGCCGTTCCATCACATCAGCTGAGGCTGCTAGTAATGTAAGTGCTCAATTTACCCCTATTGACTTCATTCTTTGAATCATCACATCAGCTGAGGCTGCTAGCAATGATAGAATGTCATCTTAGGTGTTTCCGTGTTAATTGGTTGGCATATCACTTAAATTTTTAGGGTAATAAATTTTTGATGTGTAAAATCAAAATTATGTACAAAGATGTCATGCATTCATCTTTGTATCATATATGTTTTCAAAAAACAAAACCGTTTACTCATTCGTAGCTCAAATCATCAAAGTTTTTAATTGAGGCGTTGAGAAAGTTACAACATTGCCTTAAGATGCTTCGTACTTTTTCATGGTGTACTTGGTAAGTCTATTATTGACGCACAGGCGAGCGGAGGGGCAAACGTCCGCCGAAGCTAATTAAAAATGCGCCCCTTTAAGGTCACAATTTAATGCGAACCAACCTTATACCCACTTTATAGTTTGTCAATAATAGGTCCGCCGCTTCGACCACTTTTGTACAGTCGCAATCAATCAACTAAAAAAATATGATTTTCTTGCTAAAACAATTTTATGTAGTAATTTATTAATTGCTAGTCTTGCCTGGGAGCAAATTACCGTGCGAAGCAAACCACTATCGGCACATAAGACTTGGCAATAAATAAAATTACTACAAAGGTTTCATAGTTATTAAGTCCATTTATTTTTTATGAAAAATTACCCTCTTTGTAGTTACAATCCATCATAATTCAACACAAAGATCAAGTAATAAAAAAAAAAACATTAATAACACATATATGGTCATAACAATATCATATAGCCACATGCAAACCTTTTCAATAAATCCTATTAATAAGTCTATGTGAAAATTATTGTATGTAATTAATAAAACTCCCATTTGTTTTCGAGCTCATTGTGCCCAATGGACCACAGACGCCAAATAACTTGGCCGCGTAAGTTTTAATTAATTAGATACCACATTGCACATAACCAATTTATTAATATTTATTAGGGTCTTCCCTAATTAAAGATTTATCTTAAAAAACATGTAGCAAATAAATAATCAAACATTCCATGACAAAATATGCAAGATTTTGTCATGGATCCCATATTGCACATATAATCATGTTAGCCACATATTATCATGTCAATATTATTTTTAGTACGCTTTCTAATTAATGACATCACATAAGGTATTCATTAATTAGCCCTAAAAATTGCATGCAATCCTAGGGTTTCTACAAGTTTTAATTAAAAAACCTAAAACCCTAATTTTTAATAATGGGTGTCGACCCATATTAGGGTTTATAAAAAAAAATTAAACAAACCCTAGACAATAAATTGCATGTTATCTCTACAAGATTCAATTTTTAAGGTTTTAGTGATTAATTACATGTTTAAAACGAGGCTCTTGATGCCACTGTTGGTTTTTGTGAATCATATAAATACTATAAACACATAACCATATAGATCACGCAGCGGAATGGATCATAAACATATAATTAATTAACTAAAAGAAAACGTACCTTATTTGATTCCTAGCAAGAACAAGGAATCGGATCTCCAAGAACAAGTTATATAAACCCTAATTGGGATTATATATGGATCGAACACCTCCAAGAATCACAAGCTAAAATAAGCTTGTCACTCGTTCTTGTACACACGAGATACTAGCGTTCCAATGGGAAAAGCTAGGTTCAAGATCACTAACAACCAAACACTTTAATGCTAATAGCTCAAGCCGAATTCCCGAGTGGGAATAAAAATGTCGACTAGCCTTAGCAAGAGGAAGAGAGAAGAGAAGTTTGGCTATAGTTAGGGATTCAAGATTAGGTGAAAACCAAAATACAATGAATTGTATTTATAGCCTAAACCTAGCTTGTTCCCTAAGCCACAAAACCGGCCACCCAAGCCCAAGGGGAGGGTTTCGGCCGACCCAACCCATTCAATGGGTTTCTAGATCCTTCTAACTCCCTTTTGCATAATTAGTCCTTTAACGGTCATTATCTCTAACCCCGTTAAGTACTAACTGTCGTTAAGTGTTATTTAGTGAAATGAATAAATATAAATATAAAATATATTTAATTTATTCAAACCATTGGAACTCTCACGTATTGTGTGCAATCCCGAGTCTCGGGTTCGAAACCGGACATACATATATTAAAAGTTATACATTAACTCTAACATGTTGTATGTATGGTTTAAGGCTGGGGATGGTGATGAAAAGGTGAAGATTGTGGTGGAGGAGGGAGGGGGATTTCCGGCGAAAGATATGATAGTGCTTGTTCATGGTGGTTTTAGTTATATGTTGCATTTGTTTGTTATTGTCGCGTTTATTAGTCTCTATGTTGGTTTCCATTGATGTTCTAGGTTATCGTTTGCTGTCTAATTTGTTAGCTTTTAGTTTTCGTAATTGGTCTTTCAATGGAAGATATGGTTGATAGTTACATAGGGGGCCTTAAGCTGCAGTGACGAGATATATTTTCTTAGAAAATAGTGTTTCAGATTGTGCGTTGTAGAAGGTAAAGTCTCAAATTATGCGTTCTTATTAGTGATTTTGAATGTGTAGTTTTGCTTAATACGGAATGATATCTCCACATTTTGGTATGATTCAACGTTGTAAGCGATCAAAATGGAGAACTAGTTAGCTGTTAGCTTCTTTGCTCATGAAATAATATCTCTATATTTAGTTATTCTCACTGTTGGTCTTGTATCTTCATTCTTGTGTTGATGATATATGTTATATCGATCTCTGGTGATGCATTAGCCACTCCATTTGACGAGAAATCATGACTCGTGGGAACCCAAAGGGTATACGATAGCCGAACAAAAATGGCTGTAAAATATAGCTTAAAGTTTGAGATAGAAAAATAACCATGTTTCATATATAACTTCCATACATGGGGTATGTTTGGCAAAACTAGCTGTAAGCTGTATGCTGTAAGCTGTAAACTGTAGGCTGTAAGCTGTAAAGCTGTTAACATGAGCTGCAAACTGTATCTTTTTTTAATAAAAGTGTTTGGTAAGTTAGCTGTTAAATGTAATTATAAGATGTAAAATGACATAAAGGACATATCTATAATTGTAAAAAAATGTTTGGAGGGTATATCAGTAATTTAAAGTTTTAACAGCTCTAAGATGTTTAAAAAGCTTCATGAATCAGCTTTTCATTTAGGAGCTATTTGTTTGAAATAAAAGCTTGAAGTTAATGTTTCCAAACAGAGCTACTTAGTTTAGATAAGATTATTTTGTAACAAAAAGCTAACAGCTCCCCCAAAAAGCCCCTACCAAACAGGCATCCATGGTTTACACCGTATATGTACAACAGTTTATATACACAAACATCGGCTTTTTTAATTAAAAACTTATAGAATAATTACTGAAAGTTTAAATAAAATGTAACAAAAGTAAAATAACCCAAACTATAAGTAACATATACATCATATAAATAAAACCTCCGGTAGTCTCCTCCTTAGTCAGTACATGAACAACATCACCATCATCCTCATTCATGATCACGCTAACATACTCCCCAGAAACATCCCCCTCCACCGTTGTCTTGCATTGCATGTACAACACGGTGTTTGCCACCACATAATGCAAAATCATCAAAGATGACTGCAAATAAATTGCAAAGAGTTGCAAAAACAATATCCATTTAGTTGTTGTCGATCCAGTATTATATGCAAAGGTAAGTGCTGGGCCAATTGCAAAAGCTGTAAGAAAGACTATGGAAAAAGAGTGATATCGAAACTCAGTTGATTGCTTTTCACTTTTTTGTAGAGGCTCAAATCCGGATTTTGATTCCAACACCGCGATTGATGCAGCTGATCCCCATATTGTTATTAAGAACAATATTATAAGTATTAGAGCATATGACGCAATCACGTTTAAAGAAACTGAAAGCGTTAATAGATCGAATTGGAACCCTAATGCTTTAACAACTTGGGTGATGGCGAGGGGGGACAACGTTAATAATAGGAAAATGAGGGTTAGCTTTATTAACCCCGCGACTAATGTGGAAAGCAGAGGTATGTATGAAAGAGATAGTGATTTGAAGGTGGATGAGAAGGTGAGCTGTTTATGTTGCACGGCTTGCTTTGTGCTATAAGTGATCAAAGCTATGGCCACGACGGTTGGAATGATGACGAAGAAAGTGAAGGCAAGGAATCTTGTAATTAGACTTTTGATAGTGAGGAGGTGTAAAGAGGATATTATGGTTTTTATGAGGATGAGGTTAAATGGATCAAATGCGGTGGTGACATCAAAGGATGACGAGGAGTGGTAGATCAATTGAGCAACGGATGAGGATAAGAAGGTGAAGGGGACGAAGAGGAGAGAGATGGTAATGAAGTGGAAAGAATTGGCATTGAGGATTCCGATTGTTTGGCGATAGATTTGTTGACGATCACGGGTTGTTTGGGTGGTGGTGGGAAACATTGCTAAACGTTACAGCTCACAGCTTCAGTTGGGACGACTCTGAATAACAGCGTGACAGGCCTTCAATTTGCAGCATACAACACAGCTTATTTAGCCAAATGTTTTCTTTGACTGTGGGAGAAGAGATAAGATTATATAAACTTCATTAGTGGAGTTGAATTGGTAAAAGATGAAGAAAACTTGAGAATGAGCTAGTTTGACAATGTCATGTGCCATGGTCAACACAACTACAAATTTAGATGCATTTGACAATTCAAAGCTTGACTTAGCTTGTATGAGAATTTTCTCCATCTTCCGTGTTCCTAATTTCTCATAGCTTGATTTCGACCTTTGATTATGACCATTCTCAATTCAATGTCCACAAACAATAATGGGTAAGGGCTATCTATGCTATTGTCTGTTTAAATGGTTTATTTTATTGCTTTCTGGACCATATACTAAGGGGCTGTTTCTTTTTTTTCCTGTTTATAGTTAGGTTCTGTGTGGATATATGTGTACTGTTTCTAGTTAGTGTCTGTGTGGATATATGTTATTTCTTTTTTATGCTTAATTGACCATCTTAATACGAGTTTTTTCCTGAACTAGTGTAGGTGGAAAAAATTTATAAAAATTCAAAAAATTTATGAAAATTCGAAAAAATTTATAAAAATTTTAAAAAAATTCGAAAATTTTTAAAAATTCAAAAAATTTATAAAAATTCAAAAAATTCGAAAATTTTATAAAAAATTATAAAAATTCGAAAAAACTTATTAAAATTTTTTAAAAATTCAAAAAATTTATAATTTTTTAAAAATTCAAAAAATTTGTAAAAATTTATAATTTTTTAAAAATTCAAAAAAATTATAAAAATTCAAAAAATTCAAAAATTTTATAAAAAATTATAAAAATTCGAAAAAACTTATTAAAATTTTTAAAAAATTCAAAAAATTTATAAAAATTTATAATTTTTTAAAAATTCAAAAAATTTGTAAAAATTTATAATTTTTTAAAAATTCAAAAAAAATTATAAAAATTCGAAAAAAAATTTAAAAAATTCAAATTTTTTATAAGTTTTTTTGAATTTTTATAAATTTTTATAAAATTTTCGAATTTTTTGAATTTTTATAAATTTTTTGAATTTTTATAAATTTTTTATAAAATTTTCGAATTTTTTGATTTTTTTTATCAATTTTTCGAATTTTTATAAATTTTTTTGAATTTTTATAAATTTTTTTAATTTTTATAAATTTTTTCAATTTTTATAAATTTTTTGTATTTTTAAAATTTTTTGAATTTTTTTTAAATTTTTTCGAATTTTCATAAATTTTTCGAATTTTTATAAATTTTTTCGAAGTTTTCTAAATTTTTCGAATTTATTTTTTCCACCTACACTAGTTCGGGAAAAAAATCGTATTAAGACGTCCTGGATAGAAACAGTATCAAATTTTGCCCCCTTCCACATTAAGGATTCTCTTTTGCAATAAGTTAAAAAGAAACACAAAAGTTTCCTGTTTCCAGCCAGTTTTGTTACCAAACAGGACATTAAGTAGAAAGTAAACAGCACCTAACACAATTCACAGTTAACAATTTATACACATTGTATTATTGCTTTCTGTAAATCAAAAAGATTGGGACCTCACACTTTTATGTTAACATTGAGGAGAGTTATTTTACATACCAAACTTTTCCTACATACCAAAGGATTTATCCCCACCATTCATCTAAAAAGAAATCAATGGTTGAGATTAAAATCATTTTAAAATTTCACCTATTTTTTATAATTTAAATATCTCTTAAACCGTTAATCGTTAAGCGAAAATAATTACACTAACGCGACGAGCATTTAATTATCTTTCTATAGACAGGCACTTTGATATACTTTCGACAAAAAAAAAATTTTCGTTTTTTTTTTCGTTACTAAATTTGCATGAAAAAATCACATGTGATATTAGTGATAAATCACATGTGATATGTAATATCACATGTGATACATGTGATATATCACATGTGATATTACATATCACATGTGATTTTTTCATGCAAATTTAGTAACGAAAAAAAAGTAAAAAAAGTGAAAAAAAAAATTGTCGAAAGTATATCAAAGTGCATATCTATAGAATGATAATTAAATGCTCGTCATAACGGTATATTTTTTTTCACTTAACGATTAACGGTTTGAAAGATATTAATATTTGAAAAAAAATGATGAAAGTGGGTTTTTTAAATTATTGTGATTAGTCTCATCCATTAGATCAAATAAAGATGGAGGGTGGAGATTGGTCCCTTAGTATCTAAAAAAAGTTTGGTCCTCAAATGATCTTAAATCGTTAACATTAACTGTCTGTTTCATTATCTTACCTTGGCCAGTGAAAGAAACATATATCTGCACAAGTTTCTTTAAGATAATTAGTGCCAAAAACTTAGTTTTCTGCTTAGTGGTGTTGGATATTTTAGTGTAATTGGATTAACTTGTTTGACCAATTTAGTCATAATAAGACATCATTTAGGTTTGGAGGTGTGGAGTGCACGCCTATTTGAATTTATTATGATTTTAGGGGCGGCAGCCCCTGGCAGGGTCCAAGGGGCAAAACCCCTGGCTGGGGTCGACCAGGTCAGCTTGGAAATTTTTTATTTCCACTAAGTTGTTATGGTAAAAGTTGCTCAGAAAATTAAATTTTCAGAAATTAAGGGACTAATTTTGACAACTTTGAAACACTTGAAAAAACTGCCTAAAAGGCAGTTAGTGCCCTAATCCCTGATATATTCATACGTATTTTTTCTTGGTTCATCAATCTCAAACACAAGCATTCAAAACGTTCTCAATCTCTGAATTGTATCCGATTGAATAATTCGGGAGAACCACCGAAATGATTCGATCTGAAAGTGTTCACACGCCTTTCAGAGATTCAAATAATATCCGGTTTTGTTCGTTTATTCTGTTTATCCCCAACAAAGATCGAATCAATAATTGAAGATGACGAACCCTGATTCTGTGAAGGATACGAATAAGAACTTTGCCAAATTGGATAAGTTTTCTGGGCAGGATTTTCGTAGATGGCAGAAGAAGATGCACTTCTATCTCACGAATTTGAAAGTGGTATATATTCTGAGTATCACATGCCCCGTGGCTGTTGAGAATGACACCCTAGAACAGACTCGTAATCATTCAAAGTGGGATAACGCAGACTACATATGTCGTGGTCACATTCTTAACGGTATGTCTGATTCCTTGTTTGATGTTTATCAAAACGTAGAGTCTACAAAAGAATTATGAGATTCCCTTGAAGCCAAGTATATGGCAGAAGATGCGTCTAGTAAGAAATTTCTGGTTGGTAATTTCATAAACTATAAAATGGTAGACACTAGGCTTGTCATGGAACAATATCACGAATTGCAAAGGATATTAGGACAGTTTGCACAATATGGTATGAAAATGGATGAATCAATTTTTGTTTCTAGTATCATAGATAAACTGCCCCCCTCTTGGAAAGATTTTAAAAACAATCTGAAACATAAGAAAGAGGAATTGAATCTGGTTGAACTTGGAACTCATTTCCAAATTGAACAATCCATATGTGATATGGAAAAGGGTTCTGTTGTTAGGAATTATTAGAAATAATATTTATTTCATTCCTGCTGTTAGTATTAGTGGTTTCTGCTGGCAGGCATGTAGTTCCTGCTGGTAGTACGTTTTGTTACTACTGTTAGTTGTCATTGCTGCGGGTAATACTGTATGTTTAGAAAGTTTGTTAGAGTTAATTTAGGAAGAGATAGTGTATATCTCTTTACACGTTTTCTTAGTAATGCTGCATTAGGGTTTCTTGTAGTATAAAAGAAACATGCGGCTATGAGTTTTGTAATCAATGAATCGAATTCTTAATATCTTTAGTGAATAAAAGATCCATAGAGGATCAAAGTCTTTATAGTTATTCTTCTTCTTCTTTATTTGTTTATATTTAGAGATTCTCTTGTAGTGTGCTTGTGATTACATAGGCATTCTACCGATCCACAAAGGCTCAAAGATCTATCAAGGAGGCCTAGATCCTACAAGTGGTATCAGAGACTGGTGAGGGTCTCTATCGAAGAAGAAAACTTCTCTAAACAAATCTCTTGAACCCTTACACAATGTCTTCATCAGAAGATAAATATGAAATTTGGGCCATGAAGATTAAAGCCTTTCTACCTTTTAATTCTATGGTAAATTGGACAGGACATGATGAAGCTGATAAAGAAAGCATCAATCAAACAGTCAGTATGGTTGATGAAGCAAAGGATGATGTGGAAGAATTTGCCTTAATGGGATGTTCATCTCAGGTACAAAATTGTCCTTTTGGCTGTCATGAAATGTACTCTATCCTTAAGAAAGAGTTTGATGACATAGAGCCTCAATATAAAGAATTGTTTGTTAAAGTTCAAGCTTATGAAAAAGCTCTTAAAACTTTAGAAAAACAAAAAACTTTGTACCAAGCAAATCAGATAGCATATGAAGAGAAAATTAGGGTTTTGGAAAGAGACTTAGAAAACACTACTAACTTGCTAAAATATTCTGAAGGAGAAAATGCAAAGGTAAATTTAGAAAAACAGAATGTGCAGGCTAAGTTAGATAGTGAAGTGGCTAGGTTTAATTCCTGGCAGAAATCATCTAAAGATGTAGAAGAAATAAATGAGAACACTCAGTCTGGGAGGTCAAAGAAAGGTTTGGGGTATCATAAAATTGATGACACTATTGAGCCAAAATGGTTTGACCTTACCCCTAAGGAGGTTAATTATCAAATCCCTGTAAAGTTTGTAAAAGAAGGAGGAATGAATGCAGTTCCTCCACCTATCAGAGGAGTTTTTAAGCCTGTCCCTATCCACTCAAACCTTGACATAGACTTAGATGAATCACACATTTCCTATGGGAAGAAGTCCAATGACTTGCTTACTTCAGACAATGAATCTACTGACTTTGTCTCGTGTGTTAACAATGACAAGTCCTCTGAATCCAAGTCTGATGACTATACCTCATGTGATTCAAGTGATAAGTCTGTCACACACAGGGCTGATGATTTATCCACAAGAGTGGCTGATGATGAATCTATTTCAAAAACAGCTTCTTTTGACAATAGTTCTCTTAATTTTGTTAAAATCAATTCTCCTTCAAGTATTGGTTGTGATACTTTTGTGTGTAATAAAAGAAGACATGAAAAGAACAAAGTTTTTAAAAGGAAATCATGTTTTGTTTGTGGTAGTTACTCTCACCTCATTAAAGATTGTAATTTTTATGAGAGTAAAATGCATGTTTGTGTTGAACAACAGAAACCTAGATCAGTGTGGAAAGATGTAGAGAATATACCCCCATTTGTCCCTAGAGCAAATGCATTTCCTGCTGGTAATGCAAAACAACCAGCACCTGTTGCTGCTGGTAGGCATTTCAGACCTGCAGCTATTCCTGCTGGTAAGCCTGTTCCAGCTGGTACATCCAATTCTGCTGGTTGGAAAAGGAATGCTGCAAGACCCTACATCAGACCTACAAGCAGTTACCTTCAAAATGATTATTGGCCTGTTTGTTATGACCCAATGTATATGGGAGGGACAAGATGGGAAACTGATCTTCCGTACTCAAAAGGTTGTTCTTGGAGACACAATGGTCATTATTTGAGAAAGGGATCCAAGAGAAATGGTGGATTCCATCATTGTTGTGTTTGAGGGGAGGCATAAGCCTAAGGGGAGGCTTATGCTTGTATATTGTGTATTATCTAATTATTTCATTTCACTAACTTTGTCTTGCAGATGGTACTTGTTTGTGTTTTCTTTGTATATTGTGTTTTCTAACCATTTTGCAGGTAGTTAATTCAAGTTCAAATAATAAGTCTTCAATCTTATGTAAACAAGAAAAACAAAGTTTATTCATTATTTATAGTGAGGTTACAGATCGATCAAGCAACATGAAATAACATCAACCAAACTGCAGATGAACCCAGACACCAGACAACAACAACAAACAAAAAGGACAAACACCTAGTCCTCAGAACCACAGCAACAACCCAGCCAACTACTCCATCTTCCCTTTTCCTTTGCCCTTGTAATCAAGTATGACCTTGCGAACTCCTAAGCCACTGATCAAATCATACACCTTTGGGGAAGCAAGTCCCAATACTATTTGCCTTGGCTTTGGAAGAGGTTCACTTTTCTCTGGAACTAGAATCTTGCTCATGGCTGCCACAGCTTTCTCCACTTCTCTTGTGAGCATGACTGAAAGTGGAGTATGCGACGGATATGCTTCCCAAGAACCATCATAATAGGTCAAAGACTTTGGCCATAAAGAGAGCTCATCATCCGAGCTTGAGTCATCCAAAGAGGAGGGGGAAGCTGGAAGATCTTCAGACGAAACTTCTTCAGCCTTTGCTTTGCCCTTTTCGTTTCTGCTGATCTGAGTAGAGCTGGGTGGGAAATAGTTTGCCCATCCTGATGACTCAGATGATGAATCAGACGATAATTCTATAACGGTTGGCTTGGAAGTACTCACGGTGTATGAATGGAGGATTAGGGTTTGTGTGTGTTGGTGTTGAATGTTGAGGCCTTTTATAGTGCCAATGGAGGATTAAAGGCAATTAAATGTTGGGTTGGTTTTGAAATAAATTTCTTTCAGGAATGGCGTTAGTTAAGGATTTGACCTTCTGGAGTTAATTGTGAGTTTTGGTCAAACAGCAGCTTGTTCCTGCTGGTTGACTTTCTGTTTCTGCTGGTTGACTTGTGGTTGATGCTGGTATTGAAGATTTGGGTTTAATTATCGTGGCGATTGAGGAATTGATCGGATCCAGTGCATAAGTTTGACTCATGGTCAAAACCACTTCATTCCTGCTGGTTGACCAACTGTTCCAGATGTTTGACCAGTGGTTGCTGCTGGTTTCGTTATAATTGGGGAAGTTATTTTGGGATTGAAGTTAAGTCAAATTGGTCAAAGATACGTTCGCGAGATACTTGCAATTTAAATTGCTAAGTTTGGTAACCATATAAATGACCTAAATTGTTCATACCACTCCCCAAATCATCATTTTCCTCTAACACTCATTTCATCACTTCTCATTCACCCAACTCGTCAATCGATTCATCACTATGGCGGCATTACAGTACAAAGATGATCACAACAAAGTGGGGTATCTTGAAATCTCTAAACGAAGTACAGGGTATGATGAGGTACTCACCTTCCTGAGTGGGTCCTCTATTCAGTTTGCTCTGACTCATTGTCCGATGGTGGTATATGACTCGTTGGTGAGACAATTTTGGGCTACTGCTGCTGTACGAACAGTTGTGGGTAGACCTCAGGAGATAGTAGCAACAATTGATGGGAATGAATACATCATTACTGAGGGGTCCATTCGCACTCATCTTTAACTGAATGACGAGGAAGGGATGTATAACTTAACAGAGCAAGAAATTCTGGATGGTATGGCGGCCATTGGATATCCTGTCACTGGTACTTTTACCTTTTATAAAAATAAGATTTCTCCTCAATGGAGGTTTCTCATTCACACCCTTTTACAATGCATTAGTATCAAGTCAGGAGGTTGGGATCAATTCTCAAGTCCTCTTGCCTCTGGTCTTATTTGTTTGTCTGATGGGAGGGTGTATAACTGGTCTAAATATATATTTGAGGGGATGGTTGGGAACATAGTACATGCTAAATACAAATTCCTTATGTACCCTAGATTCTTGCAAATTGTCTTAGGTTTTCAGACCACTGACCCCACACCTAGGATCATGGCTAGGTTAACTGGTAAACTGTTTGCTACCATGAAGTTTAGATTTGAGGGGGATCATCAACCTCTATTGCCAGCTATGTTGCCAAGGGGCAATGTTTCTGCTGGTACTGCTGATGCTGCTGGTGGTAACATACCACCTGTTGCTGCTGGTGTTGAAACTTCTAGTGCATCAGTTGCTGCTGATGCCCAACAACCACCCTCTCCTAGGCCTAATACCCCAATTGCCCCTAGTAGTGAGTCAGTAAGCAATGTTCAACCTAGTGTTGACCAAACCACCACTATTGAGCAAAATGTTGACCATCCAATTTCTCCAAGGCAACCCTCTCCTAGTCCTACTAGGCAGTCTGTTGATGATGACACCACCATTGGTGGAGATTCTTCTGTCTCACCACCCAGATCCAATGAGGCTCCTAACACCTCAGGTATTCCTGCTGGTGGAGCTGAGGATTCTGATGCTCTCACTCCTATGTCCACTTTACTTGACAGGTATATGAAGAAAGTTGAAGCATTGGAGTCTGAACTAAAGGAGACCAAAAGGAATCTTGGTAAAAAGGTGGATTCATTGGAGACTGAGCTCAAAGAAACAAAAGAGACTTTTGGTGGGACTATCCAAAAGCTAACTGAGAGTCAACACTTTGGAAGCCCATCTTCAGCAATAGAAAAGAAGGGTTGTGCTCTCTGATTCAGAAGATGATCAGGCTAATATGGAATTTGATGGACTCAATGTATTGGCTTCTGCTTCCATGGATAGTGCAAATATTGAAGTACCTACCTTTTCTGAGCCTCCTACAACTACCCAGTCTCGAGCTTTCAGTAGGAGAAGGAACAAGCAGTCCCCAGGAATATCAGCTTTTGAAACATTCCAATCCACTGTTGCTGCTGACAGCAAAGCAGATGAAGGTGTTCCAGAAGATGTTCCTGCTGCTCAAGTTGTTCCCTCTGCTAGTACAGCTGTTCCTGCTGTTTCTAATCCTGCTGCTATTCCCTCTGGAGTTCATTCTGCTTCAACAAAGAGACAAGGAAAGGAGATTCTCATTGAAACTCCTCAATCCAAGAAGTCAAAGAAACAACAAAGACAAGAGGAAGCATCCTTGGCTGAGATAGCAAGGTTACAAGCACAAGAACAGGCTGAGAAAGAAAGGGAAGAGGAACAGCAAAGACAAGATGAGTTGTATGCAAGGAGCTTAGCAGAAGAGTCTGATGATCCAGTTATGTCATTCATTAATGCTGATTCTGAGCTGAGAGCAAAGTTTGAGGAAATTAAGACCTTTCCAGGTTTGACTGCAGCAGAGAGAGCAGACCAACTATTAGAATTCTTAAATGCTAGAAGAAATGAAGACACTTTGGGGGATTTTATGTCTTTGGTGAGAAAGAGGAGTCAGGCTGCTGCAGAAAAGAAAGCAAAGGAGAACAGAGATAAACCTCCTACACAGGCACAACAAAGAAATTATATGATGAATGTTGTCAAGAACCAGAGTTCTGCACTCTATACTATTGGGTGGAGCATGGCTCAAGTGAAGAAATTGTCAGATGAAGAACTCAAGATGCACTATGACAGGATCATGAAACAAATTTTAGCCCGAACTACACCTGCATTGGAAGATCCTTCTTCTAAGAGGGTTAAGCTTACTGATTTTGCTGAGCATACTGGTGATGCCTCTGCTCTTGAGACTTCCCCACAATCAACCAAGGAGTCCTCTATTTCTGCTGATCCACCAACTTCCATTCCTTCTGAAGCTGCTCAGGGAACAACATCCATTTCTACTGAAGTTCCACCTTCTCCAACCTCTACTGTTGTTGCTCTTGGTGTAACAAAAGAGGTTTCTATTCCTGAGGTGACACCTTCTACAGTTCACTCATCTTCTTCCACTCCAAGCATCAGGAAGAAGAGTCACGCTAAGAAGTCTTCATCCAAGCCTCTTGCAGACATGGATGATCAGGAATTACTTCAGTTTGATTCTGAAAGTGACTCTGAATATGATTCTCCTCATCCTTGGTCTCATATTGCTTCTTGGGAGATTCTTCCTATTCCTCAAGGAGAAATCCATGCCTTGTACACACTTGATGGGAAAACCAAATATTTTACATTTCTTAGGGAGATTTTGAATCGGGTGGACAAGCAAGACTTGATAAACCTATATGGTATGGTGGTGAAGTATTATGAAACCCATAAGGCTACTAGGATTGGTCTTATTCTCTGGGGGGATTTGAAAGTGTTGATGGATTCTTTCGAGGGAGGAGATGCTTATAAGGGTTAATACACAAATATGTTACTAAACTTTCCATAAAAGTTCGCCTAAGTTACTGAACTTTCATTTTGTTCACTTAGGTTACTGAACTTATAAACCATGACATTTGGGGGTCACTGAACTTATAAAAAATATTCATAAACAACACTGAACTTGTAAAAACATGACATTTATGTTACTTAACATATCAAAAAATATACGATTAAGTCACTCCTACCAACACTAATAAATGCTTTCTAATTTTCTATAAGTTCAGTAACCTAAGTGAACAAAATGAAAGTTTAGTAACTTAGGCGAACTTTTTTTGGAAAGTTTAGTAACATATTTGTGTATTAACCCATGCTTATAATGTGTGGGCTAATCAACAGTCATGGAGAGTACACAGTTGGAGGTTATATACTTCTTCAAATGTTCATGTCTTGGAGACTATTTCTGGGCAGGTGTTCTGTATGTTTGTGGATGTTCCATATCCTTTATCCGTAGAGCTTATGGAAAGGATGCTAAAGCATAAGTTGAAGATTGGCAAGATGGCAGTGGGAAATGACTTGACCACAGCTGGGCAATTAGTCAGGTTTATCCGGAATCAACTTGCTGCAGCCAAAGCATCTTTTGCTTGATCATGGTACTCTTTATGCTTATTGTTGTATATTTTTCCTTTTCATTTGTTTGTTTTCTTTCTTTCTTTTCTTTATGTTTATTTCATTTTCTTTTATAGTTAAAAAAAAAAAAAAAAAAAAAAAAAAAAATTTGTTTAGATTGTGTCCTAACTTCGTATGCAGGTACAGTGTTAGTTTTTAACCACACAACAAATGGTAATTAACTCACCATGTCTAACAGACAAGAAAGAGTTGACTCACCATGAGGGTACGGCTCTGGTGTGATTATCAAATCCGTTGACAGCTGTAATAGTTTGCTCAAAACTATAGGCTATTCAACTCACCCATGTTTCATTACTGAGAGTTGAATGGTTTTCAATTAACCATGGATTTTACCCTTTAGGGTTTCCAAAGAATTGGCTAGCCCACAAGAATATGGCTTGTGGTAAAGGCAGTGGAAAACCATATTTGGTAATCAATTCACCAAGGTTATCTTGAACCTAAGAATTGGCTAGTCCTGAGCAAACGGCTACAGGTAAAGACAAATCAAATCCATTTATAGTTGATGATTTACTAAAAATCATATGGTTATCAATGTACCATGGTCTTACACACCAAAACATTGGCTACTCCAGTAGTGATGGCTATTGGTAAAGAGACATCAAATCCATTAATTTTCAATGATTCACCTCTCACAGGAGTTAACACACCTGGAAGTGATGAGAATAGTATGAAACTTAAAAGATTTGATGTACAATAAGTCATGGTTGCTGTGAAGATCAAGTCCATTGCCTTTCAGATGGTGACCAGATTAAGATGATGTGTTTTCCTGTTGCTGCTGATACATACAGCTTGCTGCTGGAAGTTTGTGCTTAAAGATGATGTTGCTGCTGGTTACTTTCTGATGCTGCTGATTCAATCCTCTATCCCTGGACGTCAAAGCTCTATCAAGAAACTTGATGTTAACCAAGTCAAATTCAAGTTTAGGGGAGGATTGTTAGGAATTATTAGAAATAATATTTATTTCATTCCTGCTGTTAGTATTAGTGGTTCCTGCTGGCAGGTATGTAGTTCCTGCTGGTAGTGGTTCCTGCTGGTAGTACGTTTTGTTACTGCTGTTAGTTGTCATTGCTGCGGGTAATACCTTATGTTTAGAAAGTTTGTTAGAGTTAATTTAAGAAGAGATAGTGTATATCTCTTTACACGTTTTCTTAGTAATGCTGCATTAGGGTTTCTTGTAGTATAAAAGAAACATGCGGCTATGAGTTTTGCAATCAATGAATCGAATTCTTAATATCTTTAGTGAATAAAAGATCCATAGAGGATCAAAGTCTTTATAGTTATTCTTCTTCTTTTTTATTTGTTTATATTTAGAGATTCTCTTGTAGTGTGCTTGTGATTACATAGGCATTCTACCGATCCACAAAGGCTCAAAGATCTATCAAGGAGGCCTAGATCCTACATCTGTTGGTGGTACTAAAACCATGACTGGTTCTTCTGTGAACATGGTGGAGGAGGGTGAATCCTCCAAGGCTGTTAAAGGGAAACGAAAATCTCAAGGCAGTAACAATAAAGGTTCTGATAAGAAACAAAAAATGGCCTGTTGGAAGTGTGGGAAACCTGGACACTTCAAGAAACAGTGCAGGTCTGGGAAGGGTTCTGGAAAAGGCCAAAACGAGGCTGGTACGAGTGGATCCAAGGATCCGAAAAAGCTATCAGGTTTGTTTTTGGTACCCACTGATCATTCTGTTGAGAATTATTATGTATCAATAATCTCTGAAGCATTTCATACAATAATCTCTGAAGCATTTCATGTGCAGGATGATGACATATCGTGGTGGGTGGATTCGGGGGCAACATGTCAGGTGTGCAAAAATCTTCAGTGGTTCAAGGACTTCAAGCCAATTGAAGATGGATCTTTGTTAAAGATGGGCAATGTTGCTACTGAACCAATTAAAGGACTAGGATATGTTAATCTAGTCTTTACTTCTGGAAACTCTTTACTTTTAAACAATGTTGTGTATGTACCTGGAATTCGTAAGAATCTAGTATCTGGTATTGTATTGAATAATTGTGGCTACAAGCAAGTCTTGGAAAGTGACAAGTATATCTTGTCAAGACATGGAAACTTTATTGGTTTGGATATTTGAATGACATGTTTAAATTAAATTTGGAAGTTTCATTTGTTAATAATTCTGTTTGCATGGCTTCTACTAGTTCTGGCAATAATTTTGGTAAATCTGAATTATGGCATGCTAGACTAGGACATGTACATTACAAGAAATTGATAGACATGTCAAAATTGAGTCTAATACCTGCTTTTGAATTGAATTGTGAAAAGTGTAAAACTTGTATGTTGACTAAGATTACTAGACAACCTTTCGCCAAAAATGTCATTAGAGATACAAAGGTATTAGAACTTGTACACAGTGACTTGTGTGATTTTCATTCAACTCCATCACTTGGTAATAAAAAGTATGTAGTTACTTTTATTGATGATGCTACTAGATAATGCTATGTTTACTTTTTTATTTTTTATTTTTTTTACTTGTGTCATATAAAAGATGAAGCTCTTGATAAATTTAAAATCTATAAAGAGGAAGTAGAGCTTCATCATGGTGTGAAGATTAAAATACTTCGCACTGATAGGGGAGGTGAGTATTATGATCCATTGTATTTCCAATCTACTGGTATAATACATCAGACCACTGCTCCATATACACCTGATGCGTGGTTTTGCGACCTTACAACAGGTTTTACCTCTCGAGGGATCTCAAGAGGCTTACAACCCCACCAGGCAGTGTACCTGACTGATGTAGTATAGTGTAGTAGTAAGTACGGGGGATTGATCGTTCTCCACAGGGAATAGTGTTCGTTAGGTATGAAA
Organism: Artemisia tridentata subsp. tridentata; assembly: GCA_021014915.2. Classification (NCBI taxonomy): domain Eukaryota; kingdom Viridiplantae; phylum Streptophyta; class Magnoliopsida; order Asterales; family Asteraceae; genus Artemisia; species Artemisia tridentata. Next base: position 220,637,207 of record CP139509.1, read on the forward strand.
AACTACTCTAATAGGTCTAAGGGTGAGGGAAGATTCTTTTTTGTATTTTTATATTTTTTATGAAAGCAAGTAAAATCTCGGGTTTGAAGGAGTGGTCGGAATTAGTTGCTAGTCAACTAACCCAAATAACTACAATTGCAAATAACTGAAAATGAAAAGGTTGTGAAACTTATATGGAGAGAAATGTGTTTACTTAGATTTCCTTACTCCCTAACTATCTTTTACCGGTTGATTAGTGTGTATTAATTGCGTGGATGACGGGTGTATTCCTTAATACCAATCGTGGGGTGGCGTACGTACTTCCCCAACTCTACAAGCTCCTACTTCACTCCTATGTCGAGCCGGCTAGGAAGCTCCTAACATGGGATCACTAGAATTCGCTCATGCATTAAATACAACCATAAAAACCTAGTACGCATTGGTTCATGTTTCTTAAGACGTTCAAGCAAGTTACCGTATAGGAGGTTAGCCAGTTTTCTTAAGCCTAACATCGATAAACAATCATCCAATACAATTAATAACACATTAACAACCGATAATCAATAGTTAGGTTTCATTAGATCTAAGCAAACACAAGATAAATCTAGCCTAGCATGTTAATCAAAAGACAAGAACAAGATGTAATCAAACAACACATAGACATATTGATTGATTAAATGATTACTTATCTTCAATTAAACATGGGAGATCCAAGGGTATGAAAACCCTTAAAAATGGCAGAAATTCGTCTTAGGGTTTCTCCTCACAAAGTTGCACACAATGACAAAAAATTGCAAAACTATATATAGAGTTTAAGGGCTGACGGCGTCACGTTGTAGATCTTGACGCCGTCACCTCGCCGTGTCTAGGGTTCCCGGATGGCCTTCTTGACGCCGTCCCTCTTTAGTGCTCCAAAATCCGCTCTGGCCTATCAAGGCTTGACGCCGTCCCTCTTTAGCTTAAACCATGATGGCATTGATCACCTCAAAGGGTGACGCTGATGCGTGGTTTTGCAACCTTACAACAGGTTTTACCTCTCGAGGGATCTCAAGAGGCTTACAACCCCACCAGGCAGTGTACCTGACCGATGTAGTATAGTGTAGTAGTAAGTACGGGGGATTGATCGTTCTCCACAGGGAATAGTGTTCGTTAGGTATGAAAAATTACTCTAATAGGTCTAAGGGTGAGAGAAGATTCTTTTTATGTTTTTATATTTTTTTGGAAAGCAAGTAAAATCTCGGGTTTGAAAGAGTGGGCGGAATTAGTTGCTAGTCAACTAACCCAAATTACTACGAATGCAAATAAAATAAAATAACTGAAAATGAAAAGGTTGGTGAAAACTTATGTGGAGGAAAATGTGTTTACTTAGATTTCCTTACTCCCTAACTATCTTTTACCGGTTGATTAGTGTGTATTAGTCGCGTGGATGACGGGTGTATTCCTTAATACCATTCGTGGGGTGGCGTACGTACTTCCCCAACTCTACAAGCTCCTACTTCACTCCTATGTCGAGCCAGCTAGGAGGCTCCTAACATGGGATCACTAGAATTCGCTTGTGCATTAAATACAACCATAAAAACCTTTAGTACGTATTGGTTCATGTTTCTTAAGACGTTCAAGCAAGTTACCGAATAGGAAGTTAGCCAGTTTTCTTAAGCCTAACATAGATGAACAATCATCCAATACAACTAACAACACACTAATAACCAATAATCAATAGCTAGGTTTCATTAGATCTAAGCAAACACAAGATAAATCTAGCCTAGCATGTTAAACAAAAGACAAGAACAAGATAGAATCAAACAACACATAGACATATTGAATGATTAATTGATGACTTATCTTCAATGTAACATGGAAGATCTCAAGGCAAAAAGCCTTGAAAGAGCTGCCAAATTCGTCCTAGGGTTTTCACACACAAAGTTCCCCAATAAGTTCCACACTAATGACAAAGAATTGCAAAACTATATATAGATTTTTAGATCTGACGGCGTCACGTTATGGAGTGTGACGCCGTCACCTCGCCGCTTTTAGGGTTCCCGGATGACCTTCTTGACGCCGTCCCTCTTTAGCTCTCCAAAATCCGTTCTGGCCTATCAAGGCTTGACGCCGTCAGGATTATGCGTGACGCCGTCCCTCTCTAAATTAAGCCGTGACGACCTTGATCATATTAAAGCGTGACGCCGTCAGAATTCCCATGCAATTTTCACTGGCTTATCATGAGTAAATTTCACATCCACCTTTTCTTGCCAAGCCATGACGCCGTCTGGAGAGGATCCTGACGCCGTCAAAGGTAACTTTTAGCATGATTTTGAGACTTTGTCGTTTTCTTCACTTTTATGCTCCAAAAACGTCCAAAATGCCTCCTTTTCCAGATTTCTTCTCAAAAGTACCTAAAATGACAAAAGGAACGATTTAGGGCAATATTTGATCAAATAAATACGATTTAGGGCTTAAATGACCCCTTAAAAGCGGTACACTTTTCGCTTCATCAAATACCCTTACACTTGAGATTTGCTTGTCCTCAAGCAAATGTGCTTTTATTCTAATCAAAATACAAGTTAGGGGTCATTTAATGCTAACATAAAAGTAATTACAACAAATAATCGTTCCACTTTAATCATAATAAGCACGGAGATTACAAACTAGCACCTCACAAGTAGTGTTTATATACTCACATCTCTCAAGTGTCATCAAAATAAATCTCATAAATGAAAACGGATAATATCTCTCACTACCTGTCATAGCAAATAGATTACCATAGGCTTGGGAAAGGATCGAAAACCTCCTCCACTAGGCGTAAGCACCTAAGATAAACTATCAAAGAGGGCTTTTAAATGGGTTATAACGTTAGGTGTAGGGAAAAGGAAAACACGGTTTTGTTGGATAAGGGATATTTTACTGGTGGCGAGTTAAAGATCTTGATCAATTACATGTACTATACAATGTTGCTAAGCCAAGACTCGACTCAATCTTAAGCTAATGAAAGAAAATAACAAAAACATAAAATAAACATAAAATAAAAAGGGATGGTAGTCCGTATGTTTTTTCTACTTTTCTTTTTCTCTTTTTTTTTTTTTGTATTTTTCTTGATTTTTTTTCGATTTTTTTTTTTTTTTTTTTTTTTTTTTTTTTTTTTTTTTTTTTTTGCATACACTTTTGCCCTACCATCCAAAATAATACATCATAGGGGCATTGCATTCCCCTTACACTTGAACTTTTACATAACTTTATAAAAAACTATTCTAATGACTCGAATTAAGATAATCAAAACACTTGGAGTACTTTTAAAATATTTAGCACATATGGGGGTAATAAATGATGTTCTTCCCCATTACTCCATTACACTAGTACTTTACCCATGAGTCCCAATCGTCCCAAAACAATATGTACAAGGATATGACTCGACTTAGCAACCATGTAATCAACTAGATAATTAACTTGGGTTTTAAACAAATGTTGTCACAATAATGCACTAAAAATGAGTGCATACAAGGTAGGCTAAGGCGATTTGGGTGTACATTTAAGTGGGGTGTCACAAATTCTTCCTTTAAGTAAAATGCTTAAAGGTCGAAACGAAAAGATAGGCTCTGAGGGGTGTACTAGGGGTATCGTGTACTAAAAATGAGTACAACGCAAAGGGTGTGGGAGAATTACTTGACCAATGTAGCCAAAGTAATTAAAACAAAAACACAGGTGTAAAACAATGGGTTAATCCTAATGCCTCTTATCATGTAGTAAATCTAACTACACGAATGTAGTCTCACTTGTGGCCTCGGAATGGTCCTAACGCAAGTTCTAGAATCTAAGTGCTACCGGTACACACATCATAGCATAAATGCTTTTCCTACCAATTCTAGGGGCGAACCTCACATATTTGGGGGTGAAAATTTTTTAGTGGTACGGTTTTTGTGCTAGTCATATAACTCCTATCCGTGAGACGCTCATTAAGATCAAAGTTTCACTCCTAAATGTTGTAAAAAATTTTAAATTTGGCACTAAAATTGCCCTAACAGGTATTTATCTCAGTTTTATTACACATCTACTATTAAACAAACAAAAATCAAGCGTAATAGCATTCTCTAATCGTACTTTTACCCCCCCTTACACTTAAGATGAACATTGTCCCCAATGTTCAAATAACAAATGTAAAAGCATAAAGTAAAAGAATGAAATCAAATACTCCCCTGATTCGCTCGGTGGATAATGAAGTAACACGGTTAGATCTTCTTCCAAAGTAATGTTGAAGCTCCATGACTAATGCATCGCCATAAGCTTGATTCCACAATATTTCCTTGTCCAAAATAACCTGTTAAACCTGAGAAAACAAACACGAAAACCTGCATAACATCGGCGGGATAAAATCTATATATAAGGATATAATGCTTGTGGAATGATAATTTTGCAGATTCCTGGAGATTATAAGTTATAGATTTAATAAAAACTTTTTATGAAAACAAAACCTTCAAAAATTTTCAGAAAATTAAACCTGACGCCGTCAGGTTGTAAAGCCTGACGCCGTCAGATATGATCTGACAGAATTCTCATGTTACGTTTCCGAAAAAATTTTGGAAAAAACCTATACCTTACTTCCTGGAAATCCTGCAAAACATCATTATGACTCGATACAAGCATTTGACTCAAACAAATACTAATATGCATGTTAATTTATTATTATTATGATTCATGTTCATTTGTGTTCTAATATAAACCGATTTAGATTTCCCTTACACTTAACTTTTGCAAAATACCTTTATATGTAGTTAAGACGAAGTTAAAAACAAGATAAAGCATTTTCACAAATTACTTTTGAACATGAATCAATAATAATAAATTTTAAACATACACACGGAAACAAATAAAATCAAACAAGCAAATAAATAAACACACAAAGCAAATAAAGCTTGGGTTGCCTCCCAAGAAGCGCTTTTCTTTATTAACGAGTCTTGTAGCTAGACTCAAAGTCACTCTACCCTATATAAGTGAGCTCGTCATCGAGGACGTCTTTAGGGTTAAGCTTGGTTTGAAGTTTCCTATTGGTCCGCTTAGTACGATATATCTTTTCAAACTTCTCTCCATCCGGGTCATACAATGTCATCTTAATATGCCATGACCCATCTCCATCTTTGGGTGGTTTATCCCAATTCCACTTATGATCATCTTCCTCACAAGTCCACTTATTCATTCCTAGGTTAATTGGCAAAACTCCTAGGAAATCAATCATCTTCCTAAAAACTAGAGAGTCTTCAAATGGATCCAATTCGGTGTCCCTAGCTAAGAGTTGCTCTACCGTATGTGTTCGGTTCACAAAGTCCTCTTCTAGGTAAAATGGGCGTTGGGGTCCTATGAAGTCTCTATCAATCCAAGGTCCATATCTAGATGGTCTCCTATTTGATTCTAACCAATGTGGTGTTGGTTCCTCACTAGTATCATAGGCATGTTTCTTAACATCATAGACTGACCAAGTATCTCCTTCTCCTACCGCTATCTTGGATTCCTTACAATCAATCATAGCACTAGCGGTCTCCAAAAATCCTCTACCTATCAACAAGGGGCATGTAGGGTCGCTAACCATATCAAGGACGTGGAAATCGGCTAAAATGGTTAGTTTTCCAATGTGCACTAACACGTCCTTAACTACTCCAACTGGGTAAGCAACACTCCCATCCGCTAAACCTATTATCACCTCGGTTTCTTCAAGTTTTCCTAGTTTTAGAGAGGTGTAGAGAGGTAACGGAAGTAGGTTAAGGCTTGATCCAAGATCGGCTAATGTGTCATAAGCCTCCGAATTACCGATCTTGCAAGGTAGAACAAATAAGCCCGGATCATCTAATTCCTTAGGTAGTTTGTTTTGAACGAAGGCGGTCCCTTTTTCGCCTAACTTGAGCTTCTTCGCATCCAACACATCAACAACCGGACTTTCAAGGTGGAGCTCCTTGAATTCTTCATCAAGGTTTTGAGTGGGAGGTGTTTCAACTATGTTGTTGACCAATTTGGATGTCATAACTTCTTGGTCATTTGGAACGACTTGGGTTTGTTTGAAACACGTGCTCATGGAATTGACCGAATAATATTGTGGACAAGAACTAGGGGACGAAACCGTTGAAATAGCGTTGACATTTAGTTTCGGGTTCTTGACCGTGTTGCTAGGGAGTGCTCCCATTTCTCGGTCATTGAGGGCTTTCAACAAGGTGTCAATCTTATTGGTCATCTCGCTTTGTTTTTGTTTGAAATCGGCTTCAAACTTGGCTAAACGAGCTTCTTAAGATGCCATAAATTGAGACATCAATCCTTCAAAGTTATTGGTACTACCATTGCCGGAAGGATTGTTGTAAAACCCTAAAATCTGAAAACATGAAAAATGACCAAAATGCCCCCGCAAGTTAAAAATTTATTTAAGAGTTTATAAAGTATCAAATAAATCCCAAACTTCTGGCAATGCATAAGTTATGAATCCCAAATAATTTTAACAATTCTATTTAACATTTATACAAGCTACAAAATTACCAAAATGCCCCTAGTTGGCCGAATGAATTTATAAGATAATGTTATGTATTTAAAATGAATTAAAAATGTGTAAATAAGGAAATAATAAATCATCATCATGGCCAATCAATTTTATTTAATTCCTGGTCATCCTTCCCCCCCCCCCTTGACTCGGTTTAGCTATTTTTAAATCAACCCTTATCACTTCTTTTCCTAACCCTAATACCGATTGGAATAAACACACACAAGAAATTCACATAGCCTCCAATCGACACCCTAAAATCCCTAGACCATTTTTATGTGATTGATCATCATCCAAAGGAGCTAGGAAAAATACCATTCGAATTATTTGAAGCTTGGTCCGATCTTGGTGAATTATTTCTTTGTCGCTAGAACAAAATAAGGTAATGATCGAATTAATTCTTGCGGCCTCCTACAAATTCGTTTCTTATTTTTTTTGTGTTCCTCACATCATATGTGACCTGTGAAAATTGGTTTCATAATTTTTAGATCGTTTTTGAAGTCGTGGTGATTTTTGACCCGTTTTGGCTAATCGCGTACAAAAGAATTCGTACACCTCATTCCACACATTCGAATCTCTTTGTGGTAATTTTCTCAGACCCTATATATGTTAAGAACATCAAATAAAATGTATAAGTCGATCCATGCATGCTTATTATAATATTTGTGAATTAAATCTTAAAAACGTGTATAAAACATAAATATTTCAATCCGAATTTTTGAGGCTTCTTATTTATTTTATTTGGACTCTACATGATCATAATAATCTGAGAAAAATGTTATTTCGAATTATTGGGGCCTAATCGAATTATTTGTGGATTTAATTGGTTTACCGATTTAAAGAAAATAAAGAAGAAAAAGAAATAAAATGTAAATCGATTTAGGGATTTTACTTTTGGGGCTGTTTTTGAGTGGTTAAATGATGATTAATGAGGATCTAATGATTGGTGAATGATTTGTATTTTTAGGGTTAGGGTTTTGGCTAATTAAAGTGTTATACGATTGGTTTAAATTGTTTTGGGTGAGTTTTGTAACTTTTAAAACTCAAGGGTTATTTTTAGAACTTATTTTGGAACATGTACCTACTGTATAAAATATAAAAAGAGGGGGTCTAGTGTCATTTTTGTATTTTAAAGGATTAAAATGTTTCTAGGGTTTAATTAAGGTACGAATTATAAAATAATTAAATGGAGGGACTAAACTTGTAATTTCTGGAAACTTGGGGCTGTTTTGAGTAATATAATCTATTCAGGGGGTTATGTGTAAATTTGGTGATTTAATGGGTTAATATGTAATTATTAATATATAAAAGTTGAAATTGTAAAATAAGGGACTAAATATGTAACTTTGAAAACTAGAGGGACCTATTGTGTAAATTCTGTAAAATTGAGGATACATTCTTATAATATGATAAAATGAGTGACCATTGTGAAACTTTGATAAATTAAGGGTCTAAAGTGTAACTACGAACAATTGAAGGGTTAAAGTGTAACTTTTGAAACTAAAGGGGTATAGAGTGTAAATTATGAAACCTAAAGGACTAAAAGAGTAACTTGGTGAATCTAAAAGCTAAAATGGAAAGTTACTTAAAAAGGAAGGGTTTGTAATTCTTGTCTACCCCTCTAGGTGTGAAGAAAGAGAGGTCCTGATCCACTCTGTGTCATCCATTCCTGATTTGTGGTTGCTTCTAGAATAAGGTACAGATATTCTGACCTTCACTGTAAGGTTTCCTATGATTCTTTTCTGATCTGTTAAATCTCTGATTTGATACTCTGTTACGATCCTTTGCTATGACACCTTTGCTTCGACCTTTGATCTCTGATTTTGGACCTATGATATGAAGACCTTTTTGATATGAGATGGAAATGTTTTAAGTAAAGTATTTTGAAAGGGTTTTTCAAGCATGATATATTGACTTTAAGAAAACTATTTTTGAAGTTCGTTTTATGAAAACTATTTGAAAGACCATTTATGAAAACTATTTTGAAAGATTGTTTTAAATGAACCTTAAGAGAAAACCTTTTGAAAAGTACTTTTGATATTGAACCTTTTGAAGATTTGACCATCTGATACTTTGACCCTTTTGGATATTGACCTGGGATATTTGATCTTCTGATATGAACCTTCTGATATTGAACATTCTGATATGACACTCTGATTATGATATGAACCTTTGACCTTTGACCTTTGACCTTTGACTCCCAGTTTGATACCCGAGCCAAAATGTGTTCCTTAGCCATGAAGGTAACATGGCCGTGTCTGTGATGCACCACTGGCATGACTCTTGTGTGGTCAGAGTGATTAACCACACCGTCCCTGTTCTGTTCTGATATGTGCACACTATATGATTATGGCCGATATTTCTGTTTTGGGGGCGTATGGATGCATCCTAGATTTGTTCTGTTATGATATGATATGTTATAATATGATCTGATTTCTGGTGACTGACGGTGGGTGCAATCCACGTCTTTCATGTTCTGGGAGCTGATCACTCCATATATATCTGTTTGATACATGAGGTCACCCCTCATATTATCTGGTTACTAAGAGGTATCCCCTCTAGATTATGCAGGCTTATTTGATATGATATGTTCTGGGCTCGTGGTGGATTACTGTCCCAAAACCTTTACTCTCTCTCTGTACCTTGATTTATCTATTTCTTATACTATATCTGTTCTTTTCCTTTTACTTTCATTGCTTTTGCTTTCGTTTCCGTTTATTATATATCTGTTCACTGGGCTTTGTAAGCTCAGCCGTACGTTTTCTTTCATGTACGGCAGGTTTTAGTTGAAAGCTGGGTTGTTATTAGAGAAGACCTTGCTAGCTAATTTGGATTAGAGACGATTTGAAAAGTTATATTCAGACTTAGTGATTATTGCATATCTCGTTTGAAACCTTGAACTTTCAGATTTTTGTTTGTAACCCTTGGAATCCTATTGTATTATTTATGTCATATGCTTGTGTTTGTTCTGATAAGAATCCGTATCTGTGACACCTTTGCCCTTGTCGGGTTGGGGTGTTACAATTATGGTATCAGAGCGTACAGGCACCCGAAAACCTTCGGCTTAGGCCATTTGACCTGTGAGGATCTGGGTAGACATTAGGTTTCCGTCCGCGCACTCTCTTCCGTTGCTTCTGTTATCCTACTTGCTCATGTCGACACCTTTCGTATTCTATTTTGTCATCAATATACTCCTTCTGATCGTTCTGCTAATCGTGTAGATGGTGTCCACGCGCGCTCGAGAGTACTCCGCACGGAAAAAGCAACGATGGACCATCGTTTATCCTACCGGCAGCAGGAAGATTGGGAAGATATGGAGAACGGCAAAGAGGAAGTTAATTCCTGCTAGTATATGGCCGTGTTATATCGAGGAGGAGCTGACCATAGTGAACAAAGATGGAGCAGAAGTGCTAGAGTACTCCACCCAGGTGATCTACAAAGATGGAGCGGCCATTCGGTACGCAGGCAAGTGCCCCAATTTCATTGAGGAGAATGGAGTGGTACGAATCCAGCCCCGCAACGTGGACAACCTCGAAAATGACAAGAAGGACCCTGCCGATGCGACTCCTGCCTCAGCCTGAAGAGATCGCCTGCATGATTTGTTTCCTTCTGTTTGTTTGAATGATTTGATACGCATGTTTCCTTTCCGTTTATGACGCATTGACTTTCTCTTGATTTTCGTACGAATATTTTGGATTTTGATCTAATAATTCCATTCCAAGTTGAATTCTGAGATTTTGGCTTGATTTGTTTTGAGTATTTTATGATCATGATCCGATGGAAGACACCAAGTATGTACTTCATTTTGCTCTACCTTAAGAGAATTTACTCCATCCGTTTATCTCCGTCATCTTACGTTAAGATCCATTCTGCTAAACTATTCCAAATCTGCTGCAAGTAACGCTTATCTGATCCGGCATGTTCTGTCTCGTTTCTGTCATGTTCGCTCTTCTATGTCCCTGCAAATTTCGAGGACGAAATTTTTTTGTTAGTGGGGAAGAGTTGTAAAACCCTAAAATCTGAAAACATGAAAAATGACCAAAATGCCCCCGCAAGTTAAAAATTTATTTAAGAGTTTATAAAGTATCAAATAAATCCCAAACTTCTGGCAATGCATAAGTTATGAATCCCAAATAATTTTAACAATTCTATTTAACATTTATACAAGCTACAAAATTACCAAAATCCCCCTAGTTGGCCGAATGAATTTATAAGATAATGTTATGTATTTAAAATGAATTAAAAATGTGTAAATAAGGAAATAATAAATCATCATCATGGCCAATCAATTTTATTTAATTCCTGGTCATCCTTCCCCCCCCCCTTGACTCGGTTTAGCTATTTTTAAATCAACCCTTATCACTTCTTTTCCTAACCCTAATACCGATTGGAATAAACACACACAAGAAATTCACATAGCCTCCAATCGACACCCTAAAATCCCTAGACCATTTTTCTGTGATTGATCATCATCCAAAGGAGCTAGGAAAAATACCATTCGAATTATTTGAAGCTTGGTCCGATCTTGGTGAATTATTTCTTTGTCGCTAGAACAAAATAAGGTAATGATCGAATTAATTCTTGCGACCTCCTAAAAATTCGTTTCTTATTTTTCTTGTGTTCCTCACATCATATGTGACCTGTGAAAATTGGTTTCATAATTTTTAGATCGTTTTTGAAGTCGTGGTGATTTTTGACCCGTTTTGGCTAATCGCGTACAAAAGAATTCGTACACCTCATTCCACACGTTCGAATCTCTTTGTGGTAATTTTCTCAGACCCTATATATGTTAAGAACATCAAATAAAATGTATAAGTCGATCCATGCATCCTTATTATAATATTTGTGAATTAAATCTTAAAAACGTGTATAAAACATAAATATTTCAATCCGAATTTTTGAGGCTTCTTATTTATTTTATTTGGACTCTACATGATCATAATAATCTGAGAAAAATGTTATTTCGAATTATTGGGGCCTAATCGAATTATTTGTGGATTTAATTGGTTTACCGATTTAAAGAAAATAAAGAAGAAAAAGAAATAAAATGTAAATCGATTTAGGGATTTTACTTTTGGGGCTGTTTTTGAGTGATTAAATGATGATTAATGAGGATCTAATGATTGGTGAATGATTTGTATTTTTAGGGTTAGGGTTTTGGCTAATTAAAGTGTTATACGATTGGTTTAAATTATTTTGGGTGAGTTTTGTAACTTTTAAAACTCAAGGGTTATTTTTAGAACTTATTTTGGAACATGTACCTACTGTATAAAATATAAAAAGAGGGGGTCTAGTGTCATTTTTGTATTTTAAAGGATTAAAATGTTTCTAGGGTTTAATTAGGTACGAATTATAAAATAATTAAATGGAGGGACTAAACTTGTAATTTCTGGAAACTTGGGGCTGTTTTGAGTAATATAATCTATTCAGGGGGTTATGTGTAAATTTGGTGATTTAATGGGTTAATATGTAATTATTAATAATATAAAGTTGAAATTGTAAAATAAGGGACTAAATATGTAACTTTGAAAACTAGAGGGACCTATTGTGTAAATTCTGTAAAATTGAGGATACATTCTTATAATATGATAAAATGAGTGACCATTGTGAAACTTTGATAAATTAAGGGTCTAAAGTGTAACTACGAACAATTGAAGGGTTAAAGTGTAACTTTTGAAACTAAAGGGGTATAGAGTGTAAATTATGAAACCTAAAGGACTAAAAGAGTAACTTGGTGAATCTAAAAGCTAAAATGGAAAGTTACTTAAAAAGGAAGGGTTTGTAATTCTTGTCTACCCCTCTAGGTGTGAAGAAAGAGAGGTCCTGATCCACTCTGTGTCATCCATTCCTGATTTGTGGTTGCTTCTAGAATAAGGTACAGATATTCTGACCTTCTCTGTAAGGTTTCCTATGATTCTTTTCTGATCTGTTAAATCTCTGATTTGATACTCTGTTACGATCCTTTGCTATGACACCTTTGCTTCGACCTTTGATCTCTGATTTTGGACCTATGATATGAAGACCTTTTTGATATGAGATGGAAATGTTTTAAGTAAAGTATTTTGAAAGGGTTTTTCAAGCATGATATATTGACTTTAAGAAAACTATTTTTGAAGTTCGTTTTATGAAAACTATTTGAAAGACCATTTATGAAAACTATTTTGAAAGATTGTTTTAAATGAACCTTAAGAGAAAACCTTTTGAAAAGTACTTTTGATATTGAACCTTTTGAAGATTTGACCATCTGATACTTTGACCCTTTTGGATATTGACCTGGGATATTTGATCTTCTGATATGAACCTTCTGATATTGAACCTTCTGATATGACACTCTGATTATGATATGAACCTTTGACCTTTGACCTTTGACCTTTGACTCCCAGTTTGATACCCGAGCCAAAATGTGTTCCCTAGCCATGAAGGTAACATGGCCGTGTCTGTGATGCACCACTGGCATGACTCTTGTGTGGTCAGAGTGATTAACCACACCGTCCCTGTTCTGTTCTGATATGTGCACACTATATGATTATGGCCGATATTTCTGTTTTGAGGGCGTATGGATGCATCCTAGATTTGTTCTGTTATGATATGATATGTTATAATATGATCTGATTTCTGGTGACTGACGGTGGGTGCAATCCACGTCTTTCATGTTCTGGGAGCTGATCACTCCATATATATCTGTTTGATACATGAGGTCACCCCTCATATTATCTGGTTACTAAGAGGTATCCCCTCTAGATTATGCAGGCTTATTTGATATGATATGTTCTGGGCTCGTGGTGGATTACTGTCCCAAAACCTTTACTCTCTCTCTGTACCTTGATTTATCTATTTCTTATACTATGTCTGTGCTTTTCCTTTTACTTTCATTGCTTTTGCTTTCGTTTCCGTTTATTATATATCTGTTCACTGGGCTTTGTAAGCTCAGCCGTACGTTTTCTTTCGTGTACGGCAGGTTTTAGTTGAAAGCTGGGTTGTTATTAGAGAAGACCTTGCTAGCTAATTTGGATTAGAGACGATTTGAAAAGTTATATTCAGACTTAGTGATTATTGCATATCTCGTTTGAAACCTTGAACTTTCAGATTTTTGTTTGTAACCCTTGGAATCCTATTGTATTATTTATGTCATATGCTTGTGTTTGTTCTGATAAGAATCCGTATCTGTGACACCTTTGCCCTTGTCGGGTTGGGGTGTTACAATTGTTGTTGAAAGTACGGTTCGAGTTGGAACCGCTTGATTGGAAACGACTAGGTGGGTTGGAAGGATTGGTTTGTTGTGCGTTTTGGTTTTGTTTCCACCTAAGGTTCGGGTGATTTTTCCATGAGGGGTTGTATGAATCACCGTAATGGTTTGGCTCGGGTTTGAAAGTGTACCACTTGTCTCCCGCTCCGTCGGTACGCGAGGATGCGTAGTCTGCAAAAGCTTGTTCGGGGAGTTCCATACAATCACGAGTGTCGTGGGGACCACTACATAATTCACATGAAGAAGTGATTTTGTTCACTTGGCTTGAAGGTTTAGGAGCCTCGTAGGATTTCTTGAGAAACTTGACTTGGTCTTCAAGTTCTATGATCCTACGGTCGGAAGTGCTTGAATTGTTCGAAGGCAAAGATATTTCCTTGACCGTTTTATTCAAATCACGGGGATCACTCCAACTTTCGTTGTCATAAAGAGCAAGATCCTCTAGGAGAGCCCATGATTGTTCCGCACTTAGATCACGTAGCTTACCACCGGCCGATTGGTCAATGGTTTGCCTCGTGGAGAGATTGATATGGTCATAGAAGATTTGGACTTGGAGCCAAAGTTCTATGCCATGATGAGGGACTTTTTGGAGTAAGTCCTTGAATCGAGTCCATGCCTCGTAGAGGGTTTCGCCTTGACGTTGTTGGAACATCAAGATATCATTCCTTAGCTTGGTAGTTCTTCCCGGTGGGAAAAACTGAGCAAGGAAACGAGTAGTGAGATCATCCCAAGAGGTGATGGATCCTGCGGGTTGACGCTCTAGCCATTGACTAGCTTGGTCCCGCAAAGAGAATTGAAAGAGACGCAGTCGGGTCGTCTCTCGAGTGGCAACATCAAGGTCTATAGAATCAACAATTTTGAGAAAGTCCTTGAGATGTTGATTAGGATCTTCAGAACGAAGTCCATGGAATGCGCATCCGCTTTGCACCAACCGGATGGTGTCGGATCGCAAGGGTGTGATATTGGCTCCTTGAGTGAGCTCAATGGTGTTTCGATAGCCATGGTGGCTAGGACAGGAGTACTCTCCTAAAGTACGGGCTCTAGGAGGTGGTGGTGGTTGTTGTGGTGGTGGGTTGTTGGGATTAAGGATATTACCATCTTCCATGATGTCGAATGGTAATGGTTACGAACAAAGAAACGAAGAAAATAGATAGACTAAAGAAAACCTAGAAAAATAAAATAAAAATCTCACTAGAAAGGAATCTAGTGAGTAGACCTATAAAATAAAAATTCAACCTAAACAATAACTATTCCCCGGAAGCGGCGCCAAAAACTTGATGCGTGGTTTTGCAACCTTACAACAGGTTTTACCTCTCGAGGGATCTCAAGAGGCTTACAACCCCACCAGGCAGTGTACCTGACCGATGTAGTATAGTGTAGTGGTAAGTACGGGGGATTGATCGTTCTCCACAGGGAATAGTGTTCGTTAGGTATGAAAAATTACTCTAATAGGTCTAAGGGTGAGAGAAGATTCTTTTTATGTTTTTATATTTTTTTGGAAAGCAAGTAAAATCTCGGGTTTGAAAGAGTGGGCGGAATTAGTTGCTAGTCAACTAACCCAAATTACTACGAATGCAAATAAAATAAAATAACTGAAAATGAAAAGGTTGGTGAAAACTTATGTGGAGGAAAATGTGTTTACTTAGATTTCCTTACTCCCTAACTATCTTTTACCGGTTGATTAGTGTGTATTAGTCGCGTGGATGACGGGTGTATTCCTTAATACCATTCGTGGGGTGGCGTACGTACTTCCCCAACTCTACAAGCTCCTACTTCACTCCTATGTCGAGCCGGCTAGGAAGCTCCTAACATGGGATCACTAGAATTCGCTTGTGCATTAAATACAACCATAAAAACCTTTAGTACGCATTGGTTCATGTTTCTTAAGACGTTCAAGCAAGTTACCGAATAGGAAGTTAGCCAGTTTTCTTAAGCCTAACATAGATGAACAATCATCCAATACAACTAACAACACACTAATAACCAATAATCAATAGCTAGGTTTCATTAGATCTAAGCAAACACAAGATAAATCTAGCCTAGCATGTTAAACAAAAGACAAGAACAAGATAGAATCAAACAACACATAGACATATTGAATGATTAATTGATGACTTATCTTCAATGTAACATGGAAGATCTCAAGGCAAAAAGCCTTGAAAGAGCTGCCAAATTCGTCCTAGGGTTTTCACACACAAAGTTCCCCAATAAGTTCCACACTAATGACAAAGAATTGCAAAACTATATATAGATTTTTAGATCTGACGGCGTCACGTTATGGAGTGTGACGCCGTCACCTCGCCGCTTTTAGGGTTCCCGGATGACCTTCTTGACACCGTCCCTCTTTAGCTCTCCAAAATCCGTTCTGGCCTATCAAGGCTTGACGCCGTCAGGATTATGCGTGACGCCGTCCCTCTCTAAATTAAGCCGTGACGACCTTGATCATATTAAAGCGTGACGCCGTCAGAATTCCCATGCAATTTTCACTGGCTTATCATGAGTAAATTTCACATCCACCTTTTCTTACCAAGCCATGACGCCGTCTGGAGAGGATCCTGACGCCGTCAAAGGTAACTTTTAGCATGATTTTGAGACTTTGTCGTTTTCTTCACTTTTATGCTCCAAAAACGTCCAAAATGCCTCCTTTTCCAGATTTCTTCTCAAAAGTACCTAAAATGACAAAAGGAACGATTTAGGGCAATATTTGATCAAATAAATACGATTTGCAAATAAATTAGTTGCTAGTCAACTAACCCAAATAACTACAAATGCAAATAAAATAAAATAACTGAAAATGAAAAGGTTGTGAAACTTATATGGAGAGAAATGTGTTTACTTAGATTTCCTTACTCCCTAACTATCTTTTACCGGTTGATTAGTGTGTATTAATTGCGTGGATGACGGGTGTATTCCTTAATACCAATCGTGGGGTGGCGTACGTACTTCCCCAACTCTACAAGCTCCTACTTCACTCCTATGTCGAGCCGGCTAGGAAGCTCCTAACATGGGATCACTAGAATTCGCTCATGCATTAAATTCAACCATATAAACCTAGTACGCATTGGTTCATGTTTCTTAAGACGATCAAGCAAGTTACCGTATAGGAGGTTAGCCAGTTTTCTTAAGCCTAACATCGATAAACAATCATTCAATACAATTAATAACACATTAACAACCGATAATCAATAGTTAGGTTTCATTAGATCTAAGCAAACACAAGATAAATCTAGCCTAGCATGTTAATCAAAAGACAAGAACAAGATGTAATCAAACAACACATAGACATATTGATTGATTAAATGATTACTTATCTTCAATTAAACATGGGAGATCCAAGGGTATGAAAACCCTTAAAAATGGCAGAAATTCGTCTTAGGGTTTCTCCTCACAAAGTTGCACACAATGACAAAAAATTGCAAAACTATATATAGAGTTTAAGGGCTGACGGCGTCACGTTGTAGATCTTGACGCCGTCACCTCGCCGTGTCTAGGGTTCCCGGATGGCCTTCTTGACGCCGTCCCTCTTTAGTGCTCCAAAATCCACTCTGGCCTATCAAGGCTTGACGCCGTCAGAAATGGGCTTGACGCCGTCCCTCTTTAGCTTAAACCGTGATGGCATTGATCACCTCAAAGGGTGACGCCGTCAGAAATTATATTGCAAAACTCTCTGGCGCGTCACGGGTATTTTTCATATCCACCTCTTTTGCCAAGCCATGACGCCGTCAAGAGCAATACTTGACGCCGTCAAAGGTACTTTTCCAGCCGATTTTGAGACTTTGTCGTTTTCTTCACTTTTATGCTCCAAAAACGTCCAAAATGCTTCCTTTTCCAGATTTCTTCTCCAAAGTACCTAAAATGACAAAAGGAACGATTTAGGGCAATATTTGATCAAATAAATACGATTTAGGGCTTAAATGACCCCCTAAAAGCGGTACACTTTTCGCTTCATCAACACCACAGTAAAATGGTGTATCTGAAAGAAAGAATAGGACATTAAAAGAAATGGTTAATTCCATGTTATGCTATTCTGGCCTAAGTGACGGATTTTGGGGTGAGGCTATGTTGACAACCTGTTATTTATTGAATAGAGTTCCTAATAAAAAGAACAAGATAACCCCTTATGAACTTTGACATAAAAAGGTACCAAAACTGAGTTATCTCAGAGTTTGGGCTTGTAGAGCTGTGGTAAGATTGACTGACCCTAAAATAAACAATATAGGTCAAAGAGGTAGAGATTGTGTATTCATTGGCTATCCTGAGAATTCTACTTGCTATAGGTTCTATGTCATAGAACCTAATGATTATGTATCCGTACACTCTGTTATTGATTCACGAGATGCTGATTTTGGCAATGAGGATAGGTTTACATCTTTACCTAAACCTACAGACATGATTGCAAGTTCTAGTAACTCTAGTACATCTGACCAAGTGACTGATACCCCTCCTGAGCCTTCTAAGCCTAGGAGGAGTGTAAGAGTAAGAAAAGCCAAATCTTTTGGAGATGATTTCCATCTATATTTGGTTGAAGGATCAAGGAATGAAATTAACTTTCAATATCAATATTGTTTTAATTTTGATGATGATCCGAGGACCTACAGTGAAGCTATGGCTTCATGGGATGTTGCATTTTGGAAAGAGGCAATCCAAGATGAGATTGACTCTATTATGCACAATAATACTTGGAAATTGGCTGATTTACCACCTGGGTGTAAACCATTGGGTAGTAAATACATCTTCAAAAGGAAGATGAAGGTGGATGGAAGCATAGACAAGTATAAAGCCAGATTGGTTATCCAAGGCTTTAGACAAAAGGAAGTCATTGATTTCTTTGATACCTATGCTCCTGTTGCTAGGATTACCACCATTAGATTATTGTTAGCACTTGCAGCTATACATAATCTTGTAATTCACCAAATGGATGTTAAAACAGCCTTTCTGAATGGTGAATTGGATGAAGAGATTTACATGAAACAACCTGAAGGTTTTGTCATGCCTGGTAATGAAGATAAGGTTTGTAAATTGGTTAAGTCTCTTTATGGTTTGAAGCAAGCCCCCAAGCAGTGGCATCAGAAGTTTGATGATGTTGTTTTGTCTAATGGGTTTGCATTAAATCAAGCAGACAAGTGTGTATACAGCAAGTTTGATGCTTCTGGTAAATGAGTAATCATTTGCTTGTATGTAGATGACATGTTGATCTTTGGTACTGACCAAGATCAAGTTGATACAACTAAGGAATTCTTGTCCTCTAAATTTGATATGAAAGACATGGGGGAGGCTGATGTGATTCTTGGCATTAAGATCATACGTGGAGAACATGGCATTACTATCTCTCAATCACATTATATTGAGAAGATGTTGGATAAATTTAATCAAAATGATTGTTCTCCAAATACCCTTACACTTGAGATTTGCTTGTCCTCAAGCAAATGCGCTTTTATTCTAATCAAAATACAAGTTAGGGGTCATTTAATGCTAATATAAAAGTAATTACAACAAATGGTCGTTCCATTTTAATCATAATAAGCACGGAGATTACAAACTAATACCTCACAAGTAGTGCTGATGCGCGTGCGTGTCGTTGCGGTTTAGCAGTATTAATGCCTAATCAAGTTTTAAATTTATATTTAGCCGACTTATCAATAACACACACACTTAACGAGCAGTGTACCCGGTCAGTATGAATATAATGGTAAGTAGAGTGTCGATCACTAAGAGTGGAACGTATTATCTAGTTATTCTAATCAGTATTTTAATATATTAAGTTAGCTATACAATCTAATCTAACGCAAGGGGGTTCAGCCTGAGAGACTGGCACGATTTGGTTGCAATTAAATAATAAACTAGACCAATAGGCACGAATTAGCAAGTAGCACACACGTACACAGATAAATACTCGAGACAATAAGAGGGCTGTCCTTATGATAAGTAGTTTGTCACTTGTTTTATTGCTAGTGTTATATGAAGTGTATAGTTCGATGCAACGCACCGAGATTAAGTCCTTTCTCGTTGGTTCTAATCTTATCGGCGAGTAAACCCTTAATGATTACTTATGACTATCCCGTTTATCTTTCTCCTACTTTTCTACAGACCATAGAATACATAGGCATCTAATAAACAGGCGAGGGCAGAGGCATGGCGACCCGATCAACGCTCAGCTAGCCACAGAGGTTATCAATGGACTAATAAAAGTCACCAATGACACTAACATATAAACTTTAATTGATGAGAAAGCAGTTTTAAGGGAGTGCAACCTTTCCGTTGTCACGTTACACAAGCCACCAATCTTGATGAATTAAAGTTTACTAACACAATAAAACAAAACTACTTAATGAATTAAACTCATGCAGCACCTTCTTACAGCTCTTGTATCTTTGATTTGGGTATGTCTTGTGCTGCTGCCTTGACTGAATTCGTCCTAGGTTTCTGGTCTTCGGTCTCGTATATAATATATGTCACACGAAATTCGTCTGGTCTTGGGGTATTTATAGTTTCTGTCTGAGGGTGAGATGCGGCGCATCTAGTAAGTAGATGCGGCGCATGTACTTAACTTCGCGTGGGGTCCAAGATTACAATATTCAGGAATATTCGTACACCGCCAGAAGATGCGGCGTATCTTCATCTTTGGATGCGGCGCATGTCCTCTTGTATCTTGGATCGTATCTGGTGAGATCTTGATAGTGATGCGGCGCATGTGATAAGTGAGATGCGGCGCATCTGGAGCAGATTTGACTTGATCTTGTCCATTTCAGTAGACTCTTCACTTTATGCATGTTTTGCTCCATAATTAGTCCAAAATCGCCAAGTTTCACCAAATGCTTGTTTTCAACTGAGAATTACAAAAGTAAACGATTAAGTATCAATCCTCATACATAATATAGTAAAACAAGTCAAATTAATAGGATAAATGATAGTAATAAAATGTACTTATTTGAGTTCATCAAATATCCCCCCACTTGAACTTTACTTGTCCCCAAGTAAACCTTAGAATTAATCTTATGAAAATGTATCCTAAAAATGTTAGGATTTATTTTTATATTTAAGCATGTATTCGTCTTTTGTCATAATCACACAACTAAACACTTAACGAATTAGAAGTAGAATAAAATATTTCGATAAAAGCAAATCTAATCGTTTAACTGTCCAGTCGCGACGAATATTCTATCATAAGCTTGGCAAGTATACACATCTCCCCCACTAAAGCCAAGGAATAACAAGTCTAAAGCGGTAAAAAGGGTTTTTAGGCTTAAGGGTTAATTATTCTTAATCTCCATCGATCTCAAATTCCAGAAAAGGCGACAAAATCACAAATACATGATCGAATCCACGAACACGATACTTGCAATTGCTCAAATCCTTAACTCGAATAGGCTAAAGATAGGTCCAAACTTTCACCAATAATAATATATCAAAAAGGGCGACAAAATCATAAATACATAGCCGAATCCACGACTACGATACTTAAGATTGCTCAAATCCCTAATCTCAATAAATCAAAGGTTTGGTTGGATAAAGAATAATAGGGTATGGATAATATTTGGGATATAAATTGGTGTAAAATAAAAAATAAACAAAACAAATAAATTAAAATCCTAAGTGTGGTTAATCACTATCCCAACCATCCCATGAATAAGACTCATATCATTGAATAACTCACGCTTTAACACTTGAAACACACGCTTTAGGTAGACACGAATTATACTCAACAAGATCTTAATCAAAGAATAAACCTTAGTTGACGTTCCCATAACTGCCAACTCCCATTCAATCCATAAATATATAACAACTAGTGGTGATATCGACCACTTACATAACTTTACATCGTTGGTTAAAATCAAACATCCAACTTTTCTTTTTTCTTTTTCTTTTCTCATTTTTTCGAATTTTTTTTTTTTTTTTTTTTTTTTTTTTTTTAAGCATAAACATAGATGTGTAAAATTTCACCACATCACTATAACAATAATTCTGGATAATTTTTTCATACTTTTCATACTTCAGAAATAACGGTAATAGTGAAAGTAGTAAACACACGAAAAAAAAAATAAACTCAAAGATATACAATATTTACTTTCACTCCAATTGCATTGTGCAATTTCCCGACCTAACCATAGATAATGAATTACGCACGCGAACACACGTAATGTAAGGAAACACACTTTGCCTATAGCAATTAACCAACCACGGATTCTAATCTACAGGGTAGGCTAAGGTGTAAGGATGTAACGAAACATTTTAAACATAGGTGTAAGAAACGAAAGGAATGGCTCTGAGTGTTTTTCTAGGGGTATCTTACTCTATAAATGAGAGTAACAAAAGGGTTATACGGGGGTTAACTAACCAGTGTAGTTAGCTAATAACACATAACATATAATAGGCTATTTGGGTGTAATCCTAGAAATTTACCAATTTAGACAAGTCATTCCAATTATATAAAATAATACTTATTATGGTGGTCTCGAATAGTATACAAGCCAAGTTCTAAAGTTTACAAGTCACCGGCACACTCATAGATTTGTGAATTTTGAAAAATCACAATTTTTGAAAATAACGTCATGTGTGCAGCTATGCAACTTAGACTTTAAACAAAAACATGCTAAAAAATTTAAATTTTGATATATTAAGCACTTTTTAAGCATATTTTGAAAAGTTTAGGACAAGTAAGTGTTAAGTGTTCTAATTCTCCAATCCCCCCACTTAAGTTAAACAACGTCCTCGTTGTTTGTATAAAAGGTTAAAAAACTGGAAAATAAAAGAATTAGAACAGAAAAACTCCCCTGAGATTTGCTCGGTATGATCCTCCATTAGTAGTAGAGCAAAAATCATTTTTCTTGTGGATTAGAACGTTTAAGCTTCATATTAGATGTATCCACAGGAAATGCAGGAATCTATAATACCACCAAGGCTTCAAAACACACCTATTATTAAGAAAGGTTCAAACTTGCATAATACATTAGTAGTTAGATAAAAATAAAACATAAAAATAAAAATGAAAATCATCAGGTCAGTCGATGCGCCGTATCTTATGGGAAAAAGATACGCCGTATCGAGCCTGGAATAATTACGGATCAGAATAAAAGATGCGCCGCATCCTTAACCAGGGATGCGCCGCATTAAAATAAACTGATAAAAAGTTTTAAATTCGAAAAAAAAAATAAAAAATAAATGCAGAAAAATAAAGTAAAGTAAGATATGACCATTTGCAGGAGATGCGTCGCATCTCAGGATTGAGATGCGCCGTATCCTCGGCGGTCTGACTGACTCGACACATAAACAGAGTAATAAAAAGATAAATCCGGGTTGTCTCCCGGTAAGCACTTGTCTTTATTCCAGAGTCTTCAAGTTAGACTCACGTTCAGCTCATCATTTAGTTCGTGTCACGGTCCATCCTTCTTCCTTCATCCGAAAGATTTTCCCGTATAGTTCTGCGACGTTTTCTTCCGTTCGACTTAATCTAGTATAACTCTTGGTCGTCGTCGCAACATACTCTTCCTCTGGTCCCAAAGAATATTTGATGATTTTAAACTTTTCAGAAATAATCATGGGTGGCTTATTATAAGGGATTCCAAGTAGTTGACACTTTCTTTTGGTGAACTCTTCCTCGTCTTTATCAACAAACTTAAAGTAGGGATCCTTAATCAAATAGTCATCAAGTTCATTGATTAATGACTCATTGTTATCATCTTCTTGAATTGCCTCCCACTCTCTTTCCAATTCCCATTGTGGCCGTCGACTAAGCTTCGTGAAATCATCAAATTGTTTATGCACCCATTCCCAGAAAGTAGTATCCGATGTTCCCTTAAGTCCTTTCAAGCGTTCAATTCTACCCTTTTCTTACAAAGCCTCCGCTTTTTGTGGGCAGTCTTCAACATTATCGTACCACTCATAATCTTCAAAGGTTACATCTTTTCCAACCCGTCTCATCCCAATTATACTTCCCCCATTACAGGTTCTGTCACTTTTATAATCACAGGTCGGCCAAACACTACTCCCGTCCTTGAAAACGAAGGGTGTACAAGTGTGATTAATGTGCTCAAATTCCCATGGTTTATCCCAAACCCATGGTACTTGGTCATTCCATTCATAGTACCAGGTGTTTTTGAAATCATCATAAGTCTTGAATCCTGGTAAATCTCCAGTAAGCACATCATCGTCGACTCGAAGAAGGTAGTTAAATTCCTTGAACTGCTTGCACAAGGGTGTCTCATAATCGAACACCTCAATGTCAATTCTGAAAAGTTCTTCAATGCCCTCATTGACTGTTGAATCATGAAGTGACAACCCATAGTCGCTTTCTACTTCTTCGTCTTCTCCTCTCATCCAATATACCCATAATGCATCCTTAGTAGCTCGATCCATACTCTTATGGTTATTAAACTTACTAGCCAACCACTCTGAAAAATCAACATCGTTAGGATCGTGGTTAACGTCAAAGCAAGCCTTTCCAATCATATTCCTCCTTATCTCCATGAACTCGTTAAATTGCTTCTTAAAACTCCGAGTCAACCATGAAGTCATAATCAGCTTGACTTCATTTGCAGGGGCGAATTCCGGACTACCATATTTAAGTTCTAGCCAATCATTGAGCGAAAGGTCCATCAATCTTACCAACTTGCCATGAAATAGTAACTCCGCCACAGCATAAATTCCTTCATCGTCCAGATAGTTCTCATTTAATCCCCAGTACTGCTCGGAATAAGGCATGTAAGAGATTTCGGTATTGCCTCCACCACAGCTTTTGTTGCTCGAGTCCATGTATGCAAGATAGAATTTCCCATCATCTTCTTCGATAGTAGTCCAGTTCAATCCTTTGGCTTCAATGATAGGCCATAAGAGCGACAATTCTTCTCCAGTGTACCTCACAAATACATCATAAGAGAATACCCCTTTGTCAATGTTGCATAAACGCATGAATTCCTTAAAAGCAGCTTCAAGGGGGGTCTCCCAAGAGAATAAATCTGCATCGATCATGAGCACATTGAATGATTCTGAAAGCAAGCATTCCTTAGCAAGATATCCGTTAACTGACATGTCTTCCATAGCAAAACCTGTCATCAAAGGTAAAATCATCAGTAGGATTTGTTCGCTAGAAGAGAAATTAATGAATATAGAAACGGATATAAGAATACAAATAGCTGATATCTGCAGACGATGCGCCGTATCCAAAAAGTTGGATACGCCGTATCTTATAATCGTTAAAATTAAATCAGACTTTATTCAGAAAATAGATACGCCGCTTAGAAATTCGAATGCGCCGTATCAATTTTAATAATCAAAAATCGATATTTATTTAAAATTAAATGCGTCGTATTAACGAAAGTTAATGCGCCGTATTTTCGTTACGTTTCAAAATACAAGATTTTTGATTCAGAGGATGCGCCGTATCGATAAAAATCGATGCGCCGTATCTGTTTAATTAATCGAAAACTGTTTTTAATTAAAATAATAGATACGCCGTATCTGCTAGAGCATATGCGTCGTATCGCGTTAACGTTTAGAAAAAAATTTTATTAAAAACAGATACGCCGTATCTTGGGGAAAAGATGCGTCGTATCACTTTATCGCTTAGAAAAATTTTCTTATTAAAAACAGATACGCCGTATCTTGGTAAAGATGCGTCGTATCGAATTAATTAAACGCGTCGTATTTTATAAAAATTTGAACGCAATACGCCGTATCTGAGAAATCAGATGCGCCGTATCGTTCGATTTAGCTCAGTACAACGATAGCAGAAAACAAAAATTACGAAAAATGAAAACAAATAAAAACACACAAACGAAAATAAACACAAATAAAAGCAAACAAATAACACACAAAAACAGAAAATATGCAAAATAGTACAATGAATGCAAATTAAACTAATACACAACAAAATTAGCGGTTAGATAAAAAATTAAAAACCTAATTAAAATACTAATCAAATTAACAGATAATAACAATTCACTCCCCGGCAACGGCGCCAAAAACTTGATGCGCGTGCGTGTCGTTGCGGTTTAGCAGTATTAATGCCTAATCAAGTTTTAAATTTATATTTAGCCGACTTATCAATAACACACACACTTAACGAGCAGTGTACCCGGTCAGTATGAATATAATGGTAAGTAGAGTGTCGATCACTAAGAGTGGAACGTATTATCTAGTTATTCTAATCAGTATTTTAATATATTAAGTTAGCTATACAATCTAATCTAACGCAAGGGGGTTCAGCCTGAGAGACTGGCACGATTTGGTTGCAATTAAATAATAAACTAGACCAATAGGCACGAATTAGCAAGTAGCACACACGTACACAGATAAATACTCGAGACAATAAGAGGGCTGTCCTTATGATAAGTAGTTTGTCACTTGTTTTATTGCTAGTGTTATATGAAGTGTATAGTTCGATGCAACGCACCGAGATTAAGTCCTTTCTCGTTGGTTCTAATCTTATCGACGAGTAAACCCTTAATGATTACTTATGACTATCCCGTTTATCTTTCTCCTACTTTTCTACAGACCATAGAATACATAGGCATCTAATAAACAGGCGAGGGCAGAGGCATGGCGACCCGATCAACGCTCAGCTAGCCACAGAGGTTATCAATGCACTAATAAAAGTCACCAATGACACTAACATATAAACTTTAATTGATGAGAAAGCAGTTTTAAGGGAGTGCAACCTTTCCGTTGTCACGTTACACAAGCCACCAATCTTGATGAATTAAAGTTTACTAACACAATAAAACAAAACTACTTAATGAATTAAACTCATGCAGCACCTTCTTACAGCTCTTGTATCTTTGATTTGGGTGTGTCTTGTGCTGCTGCCTTGACTGAATTCGTCCTAGGTTTCTGGTCTTCGGTCTCGTATATAATATATGTCACACGAAATTCGTCTGGTCTTGGGGTATTTATAGTTTCTGTCTGAGGGTGAGATGCGGCGCATCTAGTAAGTAGATGCGGCGCATGTACTTAACTTCGCGTGGGGTCCAAGATTACAATATTCAGGAATATTCGTACACCGCCAGAAGATGCGGCGTATCTTCATCTTTGGATGCGGCGCATGTCCTCTTGTATCTTGGATCGTATCTGGTGAGATCTTGATAGTGATGCGGCGCATGTGATAAGTGAGATGCGGCGCATCTGGAGCAGATTTGACTTGATCTTGTCCATTTCAGTAGACTCTTCACTTTATGCATGTTTTGCTCCATAATTAGTCCAAAATCGCCAAGTTTCACCAAATGCTTGTTTTCAACTGAGAATTACAAAAGTAAACGATTAAGTATCAATCCTCATACATAATATAGTAAAACAAGTCAAATTAATAGGATAAATGATAGTAATAAAATGTACTTATTTGAGTTCATCACTAGCACCTCACAAGTAGTGTTTAGATACTCACATCTCTCAGGTGTCATCAAAATAAATCTCATAAATGAAAACGGATAATATCTCTCACTACCTGTCATAGCAAATAGATTACCATAGGCTTGGGAAAGGATCGAAAACCTCCTCCACTAGGCGTAAGCACCTAAGATAAACTATCAAAGAGGGCTTTTACATGGGTTATAACGTGAGGTGTAGGGATATGATAAACACGGATTTGTTGGATAAGGGATATTTTACTGGTGGCGAGTTAAAGATCTTGATTAATTACATGCAAAATATGGCGTTGCTAAGCCAAGACTAGACTCGACTTAAGCTAAAAACAAAATAACAAAAACATAAAATAAACATAAAATGAAACGGGATGGTAGTCCGTATGTTTTTTTCTACTTTTCTTTTTCTCATTTTTTTTTTGTATTTTTCTTGATTTTTTCGATTTTTTTTTTTTTTTTTTTTTTTTGATTTTTTTTTCATACATTCTTGCCCTACCATCCAAAATAATACATCATAGGGGCATTGCATTCCCCTTACACTTGAACTTTTACATAACTTTATAAAAAACTATTCTAATGACTCGAATTAAGATAATCAAAACACTTGGAGTACTTTTAAAATATTTAGCACATATGGGGGTAATAAATGATGTTCTTCCCCATTACTCCATCACACTAGTACTTTACCCATGAGTCCCAATCGTCCCAAAACAATATGTACAAGGATATGACTCGACTTAGCAACCATGTAATCAACTAGATAATTAACTTGGGTTTTAAACAAATGTTGTCACAATAATGCACTAAAAATGAGTGCATACAAGGTAGGCTAAGGCGATTTGGGTGTACATTTAAGTGGGGTGTCACAAATTCTTCCTTTAAGTAAAATGCTTAAAGGTCGAAACGAAAAGATAGGCTCTGAGGGGTGTACTAGGGGTATCGTGTACTAAAAATGAGTACAACGCAAAGGGTGTGGGAGAATTACTTGACTAATATAGCCAATGTAATTATAACAAAAACACAGGTGTAAAACAATGGGTTAATCCTAATGCCTCTTATCATGTAATAAATCTAACTACACGAATGTAGTCTCACTTGTGGCCTCGGAATGGTCCTAACGCAAGTTCTAGAATCTAAGTGCTACCGGTACACACATCATAGCATAAATGCTTTTCCTACCAATTCTAGGGGCGAACCTCACATATTTGGGGGTGGAAAATTTTTTAGTGGTACGGTTTTTGTGCTAGTCATATAACTCCTATCCATGAGACGCTCATTAAGATCAAAGTTTCACTCCTATATGTCGTAAAAAATTTTAAATTTGGCACTAAAATTGCCCTAACAGGTATTTATCTCAGTTTTATTACACATCTACCATCAAACAAACGAAAAATCAAGCGTAATAGCATTCTCTAAAGTATCGTATTTTACCCCCCCTTACACTTAAGATGAACATTGTCCCCAATGTTCAAATAACAAGATGTAAAAGTAATAAGGTAAAAAAAAATGAAATCAAATACTCCCCTGATTCGTTTGGTGGATAAAGAGGTAACATGGTTAGATCTTCTTCCAAGAGAATGTAGAAGCTCCAAAACTAATGCAATGCCAAAAGCTTGATTCCACATACATCTCCTTGTCCAAAATAACCTGTTAAACCTGAGAAAACAAACACGAAAACCTGCATAACATCGGCGGGATAAATTCTATATAAGGATATAATGCTTGTGGAATGATACTTTTGCAGATTCCTGGAGATTATAAGTTAGAGATTTAATAAAAACTTTTTATGAAAACAAAACTTTCGAAAAATTTCAGAAAATTAAAACCTGACGCCGTCAGGTTGTAAGGCCTGACGCCGGCAGAAATGATCTGACAGAATTCTCATGTTAAGTTTCCGGAAAATTTCTGGAAAAACCTATACCTTACTTCCTGGAAATCCTGCAAAACATCATTATGACTCGATACAAGCATTTGACTCAAACAAATACTAATATGTATGTTAATTTAATATTATTATGATTCATGTTCATTTGTGTTCTAATAAACCGATTTGGATTTCCCTTACACTTAACTTTTGCAAAATACCTTTATATGTAGTTAAGACGAAGTTAAAAACAAGATAAAGCATTTTCACAATTTGGTTTTGAACATGAATCAATAATAATAAAAATTAAACACACATACGGAAGCAAATAAAATCAAACAAACAAATAAATAAACACACAAAAAGCAAATAAAGCTTGCATGCAATAAAGAAAACAAAGTGTCACAAATGTTTAAAGGCCAAAAGATGCCAAATCCTAAACTATTACAGACCAAATTGTTCCAAAATATACAACCATAGATTAAATTGTTCAAACATTATAACATCAAATCAAATCATCACTGGGGTTGGGGACCGTGGCGATAGTCATAGCTAGGAGGGAGGTGCCCGTAGTACCCATATGGTGGGTAGTCCTGCTCACGGCCAGGGAAAGGGTCAATCTGCAGGTGTGGGTCCAACTGATCACGCGTAGATAAATGTGCATCTGACGAACAGTGTGATCATACATCCAGTCGAACCTCTCGTCCACCCGGGTCCTCCAAGTATCAACCTGGCCCATCCATGCCCCCTGGTGAGCCTGCCAATCCCCTCTGCTCATGTGCCGGTAGTAATCTGCTGTACCAGCCTCATAACCCCCATGTTGCTGCTGCTGATGCTCCTCCTCCTCATCATCCCCACCATCATCATTCTCAGCTCCGTCTGGATGATACCACATAAAGGTCCCATCATGCATCTCCATAACCACCTCCATCTGCTTCAGGGACCTAACCTTCACTGTCTGCATGCATCACCACCACTCAAATACCTCATGACCTCGGGCCTGAGGACTCCATAGGATCGGGCCAGCCGGGTCTGATAACATCCCACCATAAATCCTATCTCTTCCTTTAACTCCACTAGAAAGCTAGCTCCCAAAATGGGATGTTGCAGTAAACCTCATCTGAGTAAATGGTGTACAAATAGAAGAGGTCTGAAGCAGTGACGCGGTGGTGAGAGCTGTGGCGCCCTGTCAAGCTGTAGGTGAGACATCTATGGGTCAACCTAACTCTAGGTTCCCTGATTTGAGATGCCACAGTAGTCGAGGTGTACACACCATCCCCAATAGTCGGCCAGAACATGGAACATCTAAAATCATTCCTCATTGTCTCTCCATGCAACAACCTAGTCATGAACCCTGCTTGAGTGGTTTCATGCTGACTGTACAACCCTAGTCTCCATCCAAACTCAGTAACCGAGCATGTCCTAAGCTCACCCCCCAGCCTAAAATAGATTGTGGTTCTAGCCACATCGGTCCTTGCCTCAGCCATGTCAAAGTGAAAGGTGGCAAAGAATTCACGTACCAATTCGTCATAGACCGGCTCTTGAATTCTAAACAGGTTTTCCCACTGATGGCCGGTAAATTCATCCTTCTGAAAGCTTTGGAGAAAGGTTTGCTCAAGACCTTCCCTCCTCAAAAAGCTCCAATCTATCACGGCCCCATTTTCAACTTTGTGTTGTAGCAATTGGGTGTATTTAGTCGTGGCAGCATCGTCATCGAAGACACCCCAACTGAGGACCGTGTCGCTAAAGTTCTCTTGTTGAGATCTAGAGGAACTCCCTCTGCTAGGTCGTTGACGCTTACTCATTATCTGGAACAAAGCAAGGAGGAACAAAGAGGGTTAATATGTGAATCAAAGAATCGGTTGAGCATCAGACAAGTCTGACGCCGTCACCCTTTGCTAGGTGATGCCATCAGGTTCGACCAAATTTAAATTCGAAATTACGAGGGAAAAATCAATATCCAAACTTCAAGTTCATAAACCAAACGCCCCTTTTTACAGAAAAATGGGTGATTGGATCATAGGTTATGGTTCAAATTCGTGGCCACCCAGTTAGTTAATAGACCCATTTGATTGCCAATCATCAAATGCTTTAATCATTGCTAAATAACACTAATTAAAGGGCATTATGAGATCTAGGCATGAATCAATCCTAGGGTTTCATGAGTCGGGGGTTTTCGAAATTTAAGAAGCCTATGAGTAATTAAATGGAAAAGAATGAATAAGAATTACTTACCACGTGGAGATTGGTAACGGAAGTCGGTGAATTTGACCTTGAAGATTCGTGGGTGGGGTTGGAGTGGATATGGTTTGTGGGGTTTGTGATGAAAGTGATGGAAATAAGGTTATTATTGTTGTGCAGACGGGGTGACGGCGTCACGTTCATAGTCTGACGCCGTCAGACCAGCGTAAATTACCACTTTGTGCCAGTTTACAAATGAGCCCCTTGTACTTTAAGTGAGCAGCTAGTCAGGGTCAATAATCCTGATAGCTAGTCTCGTTAACAAGTTCCTCCTGGGTCAAATGTTTTGTTACTGTCACGGGATGTAGTAAAATGTTGGAAAGGGTCGGTTGACGTCTCATTCAGGTTCCAATTTCCAACACGGCAGGTATTCAGGGAGTGAGGGAGACTTTTCCAGGGGGTTTTCGAAATGAGGGTGCGCTTGAATTGAATTCTTCTCACACCTGGCTTAAAGCCAAAAGATCGTTTCCTAGCTTCATGAAAGTTAGGGAGCGTGACAACCATGCTTCCCACGAAAATGCTATGATCTTGAGAATTCTTTTTCTCGCGAGGGGATCCGAATGGATAAGAGGGTTTTAAAGGTGAAGGCTCGGGGAGAGGGGTTTCATCATCCCATTCGTTGTATGGTTCATTAGGGACCGGGAGTTCAAAGATCTTCTCGATCTTTTTGTGTGAAACTTCTTCCCTAATTTTCTCCTTTATTCTCGCGATAAACTTTTCTGCTAGTTCCATGAACATATCTTGGGTGTTTTTCAATTGAGTCTCTAATTTCTGGATCCGTCTCTCTTGGTCGTTCACGAAAGTTAGCATTATCCCTTCAAATTCATCTTGTCGTGAGAATTGATGAAACGTATGTTTACCAATTGTGTTCACACACTCATCGGGATTTTCATCAGCCGTAGGTGTCTCAGCTTCCATTAATCTCTCAACCTGCCTTTTTATGTTTTCGAACAGCTGTTCTTGGGTTGCACTCATGCAATTTAAAATCCCTTCTTCCGAGAACGTTGAGTCATCCCATTCTTCTTTCGTACTGTCTATCCTCATGACTTCCAGCATTATCGACCTGATCTCTGCTCATTGGCACGTAATCTATGGTCTTAGTTGTGTTACCATAAAATCGTTGATTAGCCAAGATCTAGCCAAGGTGAGGGACTTTTTGGAGTAAGTCCTTGAATCGAGTCCATGCCTCGTAGAGGGTTTCGCCTTGACGTTGTTGGAACATCAAGATATCATTCCTTAGCTTGGTAGTTCTTCCTGGTGGGAAAAACTGAGCAAGGAAACGAGTGGTGAGATCATCCCAAGAGGTGATGGATCCTGCGGGTAGACGCTCTAGCCATTGACTAGCTTGGTCCCGCAGAGAGAATTGAAAGAGACGCAGTCGGGTCGTCTCTCGAGTGGCAACATCAAGGTCTATGGAATCAACGATTTTGAGAAAGTCCTTGAGATGTTGATTAGGATCTTCGGAACGAAGTCCATGGAATGCGCATCCGCTTTGCACCAACCGGATGGTGTCGGATCGCAAGGGTGTGACATTGGCTCCTTGAGTGAGCTCAATGGTGTTTCGATAGCCATGGTGGCTAGGACGGGAGTAGTCTCCTAAGGTACGGGCTCTAGGAGGTGGGTGTTGTTGTGGTGGTGGGTTGTTAGGATCAAGGATATTACCACCTTCCATGATGTCGGATGGTAATGGTTACGAACAAAGAAACGAAGAAAAAAGATAGACTAAAGAAATCCTAGAAAAATAAAATAAAAATCTCACTAGAAAGGAATCTAGTGAGTAGACCTAATAAAATAAAAATTCAACCTAAACAATAACTATTCCCCGGCAGCGGCGCCAAAAACTTGATGCGTGGTTTTGCGACCTTACAACAGGTTTTACCTCTCGAGGGATCTCAAGAGGCTTACAACCCCACCAGGCAGTGTACCTGACCGATGTAGTATAGTGTAGTGGTAAGTACGGGGGATTGATCGTTCTCCACAGGGAATAGTGTTCGTTAGGTATGAAAAACTACTCTAATAGGTCTAAGGGTGAGGGAAGATTCTTTTTTGTATTTTTATATTTTTTATGAAAGCAAGTAAAATCTCGGGTTTGAAGGAGTGGGCGGAATTAGTTGCTAGTCAACTAACCCAAATAACTACAAATGCAAATAAAATAAAATAACTGAAAATGAAAAGGTTGTGAAACTTATATGGAGAGAAATGTGTTTACTTAGATTTCCTTACTCCCTAACTATCTTTTACCGGTTGATTAGTGTGTATTAATTGCGTGGATGACGGGTGTATTCCTTAATACCAATCGTGGGGTGGCGTACGTACTTCCCCAACTCTACAAGCTCCTACTTCACTCCTATGTCGAGCCGGCTAGGAAGCTCCTAACATGGGATCACTAGAATTCGCTCATGCATTAAATTCAACCATATAAACCTAGTACGCATTGGTTCATGTTTCTTAAGACGTTCAAGCAAGTTACCGTATAGGAGGTTAGCCAGTTTTCTTAAGCCTAACATCGATAAACAATCATCCAATACAATTAATAACACATTAACAACCGATAATCAATAGTTAGGTTTCATTAGATCTAAGCAAACACAAGATAAATCTAGCCTAGCATGTTAATCAAAAGACAAGAACAAGATGTAATCAAACAACACATAGACATATTGATTGATTAAATGATTACTTATCTTCAATTAAACATGGGAGATCCAAGGGTATGAAAACCCTTAAAATGGCAGAAATTCGTCTTAGGGTTTCTCCTCACAAAGTTGCACACAATGACAAAAAATTGCAAAACTATATATAGAGTTTAGGGGCTGACGGCGTCACATTATAGATCCTGACGCCGTCACCTCGCCGTGTCTAGGGTTCCCGGATGGCCTTCCTGACGCCGTCCCTCTTTAGTGCTCCAAAATCCGCTCTGGCCTATCAAGGCTTGACGCCGTCAGAAATGGGCTTGACGCCGTCCCTCTTTAGCTTAAACCGTGATGGCATTGATCACCTCAAAGGGTGACGCCGTCAGAAATTATATTGCAAAACTCTCTGGCGCGTCACGGGTATTTTTCATATCCACCTCTTGACGCCGTCAAGGTACTTTTCCAGCCGATTTTGAGACTTTGTCGTTTTCTTCACTTTTATGCTCCAAAAACGTCCAAAATGCTTCCTTTTCCAGATTTCTTCTCCAAAGTACCTAAAATGACAAAAGGAACGATTTAGGGCAATATTTGATCAAATAAATACGATTTAGGGCTTAAATGACCCCCTAAAAGCGGTACACTTTTCGCTTCATCAACACCACAGTAAAATGGTGTATCTGAAAGAAAGAATAGGACATTAAAAGAAATGGTTAATTCCATGTTATGCTATTCTGGCCTAAGTGACGGATTTTGGGGTGAGGCTATGTTGACAACCTGTTATTTATTGAATAGAGTTCCTAATAAAAAGAACAAGATAACCCCTTATGAACTTTGACATAAAAAGGTACCAAAACTGAGTTATCTCAGAGTTTGGGCTTGTAGAGCTGTGGTAAGATTGACTGACCCTAAAATAAACAATATAGGTCAAAGAGGTAGAGATTGTGTATTCATTGGCTATCCTGAGAATTCTACTTGCTATAGGTTCTATGTCATAGAACCTAATGAT
Source organism: Artemisia tridentata subsp. tridentata (assembly GCA_021014915.2). Taxonomy (NCBI): domain Eukaryota; kingdom Viridiplantae; phylum Streptophyta; class Magnoliopsida; order Asterales; family Asteraceae; genus Artemisia; species Artemisia tridentata. The sequence goes on from CP139509.1 coordinate 220,672,033, forward strand.
TATGTATCCGTACACTCTGTTATTGATTCACGAGATGCTGATTTTGGCAATGAGGATAGGTTTACATCTTTACCTAAACCTACAGACATGATTGCAAGTTCTAGTAACTCTAGTACATCTGACCAAGTGACTGATACCCCTCCTGAGCCTTCTAAGCCTAGGAGGAGTGTAAGAGTAAGAAAAGCCAAATCTTTTGGAGATGATTTCCATCTATATTTGGTTGAAGGATCAAGGAATGAAATTAACTTTCAATATCAATATTGTTTTAATTTTGATGATGATCCGAGGACCTACAGTGAAGCTATGGCTTCATGGGATGTTGCATTTTGGAAAGAGGCAATCCAAGATGAGATTGACTCTATTATGCACAATAATACTTGGAAATTGGCTGATTTACCACCTGGGTGTAAACCATTGGGTAGTAAATACATCTTCAAAAGGAAGATGAAGGTGGATGGAAGCATAGACAAGTATAAAGCCAGATTGGTTATCCAAGGCTTTAGACAAAAGGAAGTCATTGATTTCTTTGATACCTATGCTCCTGTTGCTAGGATTACCACCATTAGATTATTGTTAGCACTTGCAGCTATACATAATCTTATAATTCACCAAATGGATGTTAAAACAGCCTTTCTGAATGGTGAATTGGATGAAGAGATTTACATGAAACAACCTGAAGGTTTTGTCATGCCTGGTAATGAAGATAAGGTTTGTAAATTGGTTAAGTCTCTTTATGGTTTGAAGCAAGCCCCCAAGCAGTGGCATCAGAAGTTTGATGATGTTGTTTTGTCTAATGGGTTTGCATTAAATCAAGCAGACAAGTGTGTATACAGCAAGTTTGATGCTTCTGGTAAATGAGTAATCATTTGCTTGTATGTAGATGACATGTTGATCTTTGGTACTGACCAAGATCAAGTTGATACAACTAAGGAATTCTTGTCCTCTAAATTTGATATGAAAGACATGGGGGAGGCTGATGTGATTCTTGGCATTAAGATCATACGTGGAGAACATGGCATTACTATCTCTCAATCACATTATATTGAGAAGATGTTGGATAAATTTAATCAAAAGGATTGTTCTCCAATAGGTACTCCTATGGATCCCACTACAAAACTTGTGCCTAATAAGGGAGTTGCTGTGAATCAACTTGAATATTCAAAGGCTATTGGATCTCTCATGTATGCCATGATTAGTACTAGACCTGATATAGCCTTTGCTGTTGGAAAGCTGAGTAGATATACTCACAATCCAAGTTTAATCCATTTGCAAGCAATTAATCGAGTTTAATCCAAATTTAATATATGAAATTCCATTGTGGCCTAAACCGATATCACCCATTTCTATCAGATGTGATAGTGCAGCTACCTTGGCTAAGGCATACAGTCAAGTGTATAATGGAAAGTCTAGACACTTAGGTGTTAGACACAGCATGATACATAAGCTTATCATGGATGGTGTGATATCTGTGGTGTTTGTGAAAACACAACACAATTTAGCCGATCATTTAACTAAAGGGTTGTGTAGAGATCTCATGAAAAAAGTCGGCTATAGGGATAGGATTAAAGTCCACCAGAAATCTCTAATATTAAGATACCCAATTCCCACCTAGTATGACATTGGGTGCTGAATTCAATGTGGAAGGCTTAATATTTAGAGATTGGAACATATTAGAAGAATCATCCCAAGGTATGTGTTCAGACCTGCAAGTTACGGAGGTTGAATGGATATATTCTTAATAGCTCTTTTGACAAATTGCATTGCATGTGCAAGACTAAAAGAGCTACCTATATGAGCATGAAGATTAACCGCTTCAAGAAGCTGGGACTTGGCTTTGACATGCTTATGAAGGATAAGGACATAGGCTAGTAAAACATGTGTCAAGATAGAACTACTATATATGTAAACTTTTGTGTACATTATCTTCGTGTATTCAAATTGAATTCCCAGGGTTCAATCCTAAGCGACACCCTGGTATTCGAATATTCGGAATGTGTAATGTACTAATGTGAAATTCAATCGTCACGACATTTCATTTATGCAAAAGTTTGATTATTTGAGATAACTTGTTTTAGTTAATCAAGGATTGCACTAAAATAGGGGAGGAATGTTTGATATTTTAGTATAATTGGATTAACTTGTTTGACCAATTTAGTCATAATAAGACATCATTTAGGCTTGGAGGTACGGAGTGCACGTCTATTTGAATTTATTATGATCTTAGGGGCGAAGCCCTTTAGGGACGGGAGTCCGGGGGCAGCGCCCCCAGGAGCAGGGTCCATGGGGCGGCAGCCCCTGGCTGGGGTCGACCAGGTCAGCTTAGAAATTTTTTATTTCCACTAAGTTGTTATGGTAAAAGTTCCTCAGAAAATTAAATTTTTGAAAATTAAGGGACTAATTTTGACAACTTTGAAACCCTTGGAAAAACTGCCTAAAAGGTAGTTAGTGCCCTAATCCCTGATATATTAATACCTATTTTTTCTTGGTCATTAATATTTCTCTTGGTTCATCAATCTCAAACACAAACATTCAAAACATTCTCAATCTCTTAATTGTATCCGATTGAATAATTCGGGAGAACCACCGAATTGATTCGATCTGAAAGTGTTCACACGTCTTTCAAAGATTCAAATAATATCCGGTTTTGTTCATTCATTCTGTTTATCCCCAACAAGTGGCGTTTTAAATAATACAAGAATAAATTACACGGATCGTCCCTGTGGTTTGTCCAAAATCACTGGTTTAGTCCCTCGAGTTTCAAAGTTGCGTGTATGGTCCCTCTGACAGCAAAAGAATAACACCTATGGTCCCTATCGCTAACTGACGTTATATATTCCGTTAGCAAGTTTCAACGTTAGTCCATTAACCAAACAAGCGTTTGCAACGTTAGTCCTTTTCCTTAACGGCCGTTTGCAACGTTTGTAACGTTGGTCCTTTTTTGAAAAATATTCGAAAAATTTATAAAAATTCAAAAAATTTAAAAAGATTGAAAAATTTTTAAAAATTCAAAAAATTTATAAAAATTCGAAAAAATTTATAAAAATTCGAAAAATTTATAAAAATTCGAAAATTTTTTAAAAATTCGAAAAAACTTATAAAAATTCGAAAAATTTATAAAAATTCAAAAAATTTTAAAAATTCCAAAAATTTATAAAAATTCGAAAAAAATTATAAAAATTCAAAAAATCTATAAAAATGCGAAAAAAATTTAAAAATTCGAAAAAACTTATAAAAATCCGAAAAATTTATAAAAATTCGAAAAAATTTTAAAAATTCGAAAAATTTATAAAAATCCGAAAGAAATTTTAAAAATTCGAAAAAACTTTTAAAAATTCAAAAAATTCATAAAAATTCAAAAAAATTTAAAAATTCCAAAAATTTATAAAAATTCAAAAAATTTATAAAAAAACTTATACATTCACACGTCCCCTAACGGTATTTCAATAGGCCAAAAGCGGTCCACGGTTGCTTTCATTTCTTTAGACTCGAAAACAAATATGACCACCTTTGTCAAAACGTATTGAGTAAAAAGGAAGGTCGCGTTTTTCTTATTTTAGGTAGGAGATATGAACATATCTTTCAAGGGAATAATGATATACACATGGGTTGGGATAGGGTTTTATTTGGTTTAAGAATTAGAGATATTCATATCTTTTCCAAACGAGAGGAAATTTTTCGAATTTTTAATTTTTTCGAATTTTTATAAATTTTTTGAATTTTTATATATTTTTCGAATTTTTATATATTTTTTCGAATTTTTATAAAATTTTTGAATTTTTAAATTTTTTTGAATTTTTATAAATTTTTTGAATTTTTATAAGTTTTTTCGAATTTTTAAAATTTTTCGAATTTTTAGAAATTTTTCGAATTTTTATAAGTTTTTTCGAATTTTTAAAAATTTTTCGAATTTTAAAAATTTTTTCGAACTTTTAAATAAATTTCGGATTTTTATTAATTTTTTGAATTTTTATAAATTTTTCGAATTTTTATAAGTTTTTTCGAATTTTTATAAATTTTTCTAATTTTTATAAATTTTTTCGAATTTTTATAAATTTTTGGAATTTTTAAATTTTTTTGAATTTTTACAAGTTTTTTCGAATTTTTATAAATTTTTTCGAATTTTTAAAATTTTTTGAATTTTTAGAAATTTTTCGAATTTTTATAAGTTTTTTCGAATTTTTAAAATTTTTTCGAATTTTTAGAAATTTTTCGAATTTTTATAAGTTTTTTCGAATTTTTAAAATTTTTTCGAATTTTTATAAATTTTTCGAATTTTTATAAATTTTTTCGAATTTTTATAAATTTTTCGAATATTTTTCAAAAAAGGACTAACGTTGCAAACGGCCGTTAAGGAAAAGGACTAACGTTGCAAACACTTGTTTGGTTAATGGACTAACGTTGAAACTTGCTAACGGAATATATAACCTCAGTTAGCGATAGGGACCATAGGTGTTATTCTTTTGCTGTCAGAGGGACGATACACGCAACTTTAAAACTCGAGGGACTAAACCAGTGATTTTGGATAAACCACATGGACGATCCGTGTAATTTACTCATAATACAAATACATAATTAGTGCTGATATTAGAAGTAATCACATGGGTGATGGTCCAACCACTTGATTAAATTTACTATATACATTATTTTAGTACCCAATTAGACGTTACCTGCCTGACCATTATTAGATTAAAAAGGGTGTGTTCTTCCTTTCTCTATGGCAAAATTGCTATTGCTGATGCTGGTGCTGGTGCTGGTGCTGGTGCTGGTGCTGGTGCTGGTGCTGATGCTGGTACTGAAAAAGATTAATAATGTAGCTGCTTTTTTTGTAGTAGTGTTTGGCAAACTAGCTGTAATTGTAGATTAAAAGTGTAAAATGACGTAACTGGACATACAAATAATAAATGTGGGTTTTTTGAAGGTTAAAATGGTAATTATATAAAAAATAATCTCTAGCCCCTTCTAAAAAGCTGATTGGATGAACTTTTAATTTTACAGATTATTTTTCCTATAATCTTTCTTAATCTTTGCAGTCAAACGATACTACTTTTTGGACAATAGATTATTTTGTGAAAAAAAAAAGCTGTAGCCCCCATAATCTCTCAATAATCTGAGTTAGGGTGTGTTTGGCAAAATTGCTATTGCTGATGCTGGTGCTGGTGCTGGTGCTGGTGCTGTTACTGGTGCTGGTGCTGGTGCTGATGCTGGTACTGAAAAAGATTAATAATGTAGCTGCTTTTTTTGTAGTAGTGTTTGGCAAACTAGCTGTAATTGTAGATTAAAAGTGTAAAATGACGTAACTGGACATACAAATAATAAATGTGGGTTTTTTGAAGGTTAAAATGGTAATTATATAAAAAATAATCTCTAGCCCCTTCTAAAAAGCTGATTGGATGAACTTTTAATTTTACAGATTATTTTTCCTATAATCTTTCTTAATCTTTGCAGTCAAACGATACTACTTTTTGGACAATAGATTATTTTGTGAAAAAAAAGCTGTAGCCCCCATAATCTCTCAATAATCTGAGTTACCATTATTAGATTAAAAATTGTGTTCTTCCTTTCTCTATATCAAGTTATCGTTTATAAAGTCCACAGATGACTTTGAAAATCTGAAGAGTTTATACGCATACACATATAACTGTATATTTTATCTCTTTAATCATTGTACTTTACAATATCGAATATTACTTGAGGGTGTATGGAGATCAAGAAGGATAAAGATTCAAGGTGGTTCAATGTTGAGCTTGTACCTGAAAGTTACATATTTTCGCCTACAGATCAACCGCGAAATCTTGATGTTGCTATTTGTGATTCCATTCCTGTGATAGACCTTGCAAAACATATTCAACCAATTGAATCAATCTTGAAGGCTTCTCAAGAATTTGGTTTCTTTCAGGTACTTATAAAATTTATGCATAAAAAATGAACTTCTCTTTAAACACTTCTTTTCACATCTTTGAAATAGGTGATCAATCATGGAGTTCCAGAAAAGATAATGAGTGATGCAATGAGTGTTCTTAAGGAATTCTTTGATATGCCATCCAAAGAAGCAACGGGGTACGTCCCACAGAATAAAGGCTGGATTTACACAAACAACGATTGCACAAAAGATGGTGTGCATATATGGAGGGAAAATCTTAAACATCTATGTCATCCTTTGGATAAATGTACTAAATTGTGGCCCAATAAACCAACCCGATATCAGTAAGTTCCAATATTTCATTTTCATCGTATAATCATAAAGCATCACTTTAGTTGCATCTTCTAAGAGAAATTGCATACAGGGAGGTGATTGCAGCCTACTTGCTAGAAATAAATAAATTAAGTTTCAGGATTTTAGAGATGATATGTGAAGGACTAGGACTTGAGCCAGGGTACTTAAGTGATACGAGTGAAGTTCAGATATTGTCATCAAACTTCTACCCATCTTGCCCTGACCCGAGTCTAACATTGGGAATATTGGCTCACCAAGACACTAGCCTCATAACCCTTGTGTATCAAGGTGATTCGACTGGTCTACAGTTTTTGAAAGATGGTCAATGGATTAATGTTGGATCCATTCCTAAATCCTTTGTTGTTAACATAGGTAACCAACTCGAGGTATGCTAGTTCCATAAGCTAATTAGCTTAAAGAATATTTGTATATGTTTAATGTAGAGGTGGCAATTCCGACCCTTTTACAGGTCGATATGGGCTCTATTTAAGTTCAAACAAGTCAAAAGAATCAAGTTTAAAAAGTTGGCTAAAATGGGAATGGGTCAAATGGGTTAAAATTAACTAAAAGTCTGTTATTAACCAACTTCTTAATTTGTTTCTAATTTAATAATTAAAAGTATTATGGAAAGCATATTGTTTTTGTAATCATATTGAATGCCCAAGCTATCTCAGTTTGTTTCTAGAAAATGGACCAAAAAAGCTTTTATAGGTCAGCATGCCCGTTTGAGCATAAAGAAACCTTTTTTGACTTGTTATCTGACACGCCTATCTTGTCACATCTAAATTGTTAGCGTAACTGATTCATGGTGTGAGTTTCTTTTGCTGAGTGCAGATAGTTAGCAATGGTAAGTTGAGAAGCATTGATCATCGAGTAGTTACCAGTAAGGACAAAATTAGAATAAGCATTGCAACCTTTGTGAACCCGTCTTACGATTGTATCATTGAACCAGCAAAGGCTTTGGTAAACAAAAATGAACCATCACGCTACAAAGCAAGTCGATACAAAGAATATGTTGATCGCAACAAAGCATTTGGTGAATACACTGTCGCTTTAAGGGATGTTGTAAGTTGAGCAATAGTTGTTTGCATAATGCTACTAGAAACCTTTTAGTTTTCAATTATCGCTTGCAGAAAATCCTACCAACAATATGCATGTTGGTTGTTGTATATGATGTTCTTAATTACCAGTAAAATATTATTAAACAACTTTAATAAAAGTTTATCTTATCATCTGTAAACCTAGTTTTTGTATAATAATGATAGAAAGATATCACTAGGGTCCAGCAGTAGAATTTGCGAATTTGTAGTTTTTAAGAAAATGCTTCGGTTGTTTTCAAATTCTAACAAAACAAACATACAGATAATAGAAACAGTAATGACTGAAACACATAGTCAACAACATAAAATAGTTTACAGCAAAGAGTCTAATCAAACATAACAACATTTTAACAGAATTTACAAGGATTTATTTATTAAATATATATAATTTGTGCATCTTTCAACCCATTAATAAGTAAACGGGTCAAAATGGGTTGTCCAATAAACCCATTTTTTGAACTTACCGAGCCTAATATTTGACCCTGATTGCTATATTGACCTCTTTTACAGGTTCAACTTTGGTTCGGCATATAATCTGATTTATGAACAACCGTGTCCACGCCGTCCTCAAACCCTCTAAAAACTAACTGAATACCTCAATTTTAGAATGGTTGTAAAGATGAAAAACTGGTAATAAAACATGAAAGAAAGGAAACAGCAAACAGCTTTTTCACCATATATAGGACGAATAAATTATAAGCTTAAGAGCCAAGAAGATATTTGGAATTTTCCAAATTGTGAAGTCAAAACAAGCATTATCCAAAATCTCCACAACCAAAATCACTACGAGTAGCAGATTTATATGCTTTTGGAATGCACCAAGCTAAACATAAGATAGAAGTACTATAATCAATAAATTTCACCATTATGAAAATGATTAGGCAATAACACCATTCAACCTCCACTCTCAGTTGAATCACTATCAGACCAAGCGCCAACGCATTACTTCACGGTAAAAAGATAAAGCAGCAATGTTTGATGGTAATTCGAAACCTTTAGCCTGCAGCCTAGAGAGAACCTACCAACAAAAGGATAGCAATGAATAGACAGGAAACATACCAACGGTGGAATATTCCAGTTAGTATTTAAATCATGATCAGGCGAAAATGATAGTTTGTGTTGTGAGTTTAAGGAGGTGCTTTTCTGAAACAATTTAAGGGGTACGCAAGTCAAACCGACTATAATCAGCTATGACTGTTTTTCTAAAACAATACTGTTTTACAAAGACGCAAATTTCGAAAAAAATATACATGATACCTCTAAACAAGCGAACCCAAGTTTAAGCTCCTTTACATGGCGAAGATTTAATACAAATCCTTTAAGCATGTCTTCTTCCTCAGTCAACTCACTTATATAATCTTCCTCATCAAGCCCATAGGCATAAACATAATGTTCGTTTTTATACACGGATATATAATCTAAGTGAGCTTTAACTAAAGAAGACACACTTAGCAATGAAAGCTTTAGCAAAGTTAAATTATTTCGTATTGTTAGTGACAAAACATTAGGAGCATTAATTTCGATACTTTTTTTACCATTTCGAATTCCTGTATAATAAGGGGGCCTATATCCCGAGAATACTAAGTTCTTAACACTATGTGAACTAATCTCAAGCCGTCTAAACCCATAGCAATAGTTCAACTCCAAAGTTTCCAAAACCGGACTACCCGAAAATATATTTTGAATCAAATCTTCATCTAGTTTCCCATATGATATACACAAACTCCTGAGGTTTTTCCAACTTAACGCGCCAGCTGGATTAAATACACAATATCCCAATTTTAGACGTATCAAACACGAAACGTTAAAAATTAAGAAACTGATCCAACACAAACATCCACATCAAACTCGTAGTCTTTAACGATATATCAAGGTCTTGAACGTTACGAGTAGCAGCGTAGGAAATCCAACAGTCCAACTATTAATTTTGGAGTCATACGTGGGATTGTATTTTGCATGGAGTTGGAATTTGTTAAGGTTTAAAGCGATACTTTGATTTATGATTTTATCTATGTACCCAATACCCTTGTAATTAATAAAATTCTCATATGGATATTTTTCTACTAAAGTATTATATTCATCTACTCAGGGGCGGAGCCATGTTGGAAGTAGCGGGGGGAATTGTCCCCAACCAAGTTCTTGTAGAAAGGGTAAACTAGTAAGAAAAAAAAAGTATAATTAACAGAAAAAATGGTTGGTGCCCTCGGCTCAGAAATCTGAGTGCCCTCGTCGGTGATTGACTTCCAACAACAAGTGCTCTAAAATTTTATTTCGTCATTTAAGCAGACATGTAAATGGATTCTCTTTTCTTTTTTTCTGGTTTTATTGGGTAGGTAAAGAGATGGAGAAGATAGATTAATTGGGAAGAGAGATGGTTGAGGGACCCACGTTAGAGTTTAGACCAATGGATTAAGCAATTTCTTATATTATGTTTAAAAGAAGTTACATTTAACGTCAATTACTTTATTGTTTTATCATAAAAATGTTTTTAGTTTTCAAAGTAGTACTGTAGTAAATTTGCTTATTCAAAGATTTAAATTGTGGTTTTCATATAAAAATTATTTTTTTCAATAATAATGTTTTGAAACTAGCAAGTGGGTATTTAAAAGATGTTTAGTTTGTCTCATTTTTAGTCAAGTAATTAAGATTTACCAATGAGAATAAAAATCATTTATGTTAACAAGTTCATTCGCTAAATTTAGCATTTATCACGTTTCATTCTATGAACACATGCACCTTTTACTAGTATTGCTCGCCTTTAAATTAGAGTGTTTTTACTCTTGACCCGACCCGACTCAACCTGTTTCGAGTTACACCAAAAATTGCATTTTTCGTCTTGTTGTATGTCCCTTTCCATTGCTCACTGCCCCCCATTGTCACATTTTCTGGCTCCACCACTGCATCAAGTTTATATTCATCTTCGAAAATAAGGTTAGGAACTGAAGTCCAAAGATGATGCCATCTTCTGGAGAGTGTACTTGTCCTGAAGGCTTCTTTCGTTTTTGGCAATCGAGAGATGATTTCAATTAGTAAGCAATCCGGTAACAAACTTATTCGATCTTCTTTTCCGATTTTGCTTCGTTTTCGATCAATTTCCATGGCATTAATTGTCAGCTTATGGAAATTTACAACACTCACGGGTTGTTGGTGATCAGGAAACAAACCAAGATACCGGCCAGAATGCGGAATCAGACCTTATAAAGATGTCGACACACTACAAGGTTATAAAAATAATTTTTTGTCCTTAAAGGTTTTGGTTGTCCCAATCTTGCCCTTTCACTGTGAAGAAGAAGGATTATTTTGACAACCTCCTTTCTTTGAGCTGTCATCATTATCCGCATGTTTCTCCTTACCATAACCCACAACAAGCCCAGCACAGTACGTTCTCACCCTTTCGTTATCACACTTATCTACCTTAGCATCTCTTCTAGTCTCTAAAGCATACATCTTTATCTTCTCTGTTATTTCCTTCCTTGTTGCAAACGCTTGTGTTACAAAGAACTCACCCATGTGAGGTTTTCTTTTCCCCCTGTACCCCTTTCTAATTTGTTTCAACCTTTTCTTTCTCGCGTTCACAATGGTGGGAGCATGATGATCTTCACCACTATCAAATTCATCAAAGTCATAACCATGCACATCCCAATGCTCCGCCATATTAGCAGCCATGCTTGTAAAATTGTCAATGTGGATATCAAGTCCAAACTTAAAACCTTTCATGTCCACTTGTGGCTCAGTTGAGGCTATCTCATCTTGCTCAAAATCACTTGCATCACTTTTATCCACATTAACTGGTTCATGAGTGTCCCCTTCAACATGCTCTTCCCTCTCAACAACCTCTTCGTCCACATCTTCATCATTAAACCCAAAAACAACATCCTCATTTGCATGATCAATGTTGGCAAACACCACATATTCATTTCCTTGCTGAAGTTCATCTACCATGTCTGAATAGTCTTCATCATCAGCATCTTCATCAATAGCATTGTCTTGTTAGAACAAGTCATCATCTAAATCAATGAATGTTTGTTTCTCAACTTCTACAACACCACTAACACTTGCATTCTGTATGACCTCTTGCATATTGTTAGCTTGGCTACACTTATCCATTTAACTGCGTATGTCATTCAACTTTTTGGTAAAACTAATTCCATCAGCTTTGCTTGTTGAAGCTTGACTTTCATTCTGAAAAGCATAAACAACTTGGAATCAAGCCATCCCAATAACAACATTTTCAATTCCCCTTCTCGAGCAAGTTTTTCAGCAGGATTCTCCTCCAATATTTCCTCAATAACCAATCCTTTACCTTTAGCCTCAATGTAAACCTCTATTTCTCTATATCTAGGAACATAGTTCAACAGCTTAACTACATCTTCCTCATACATTAAAGGTAATAATCCATCATCCAATGATTCACCAGGTATCCTAAAATGAGAGAATAAAATCCTACCATCGTTCATACCTAGGTCATTTAACAATCCATCATACTCATCAAGCGAAAAACGTTCATAATCAACCAAATCATACCAATCTATAACTGGAAAACGATATATCCTTCCTAGTTGTGAGGTAAATTGTCCACTGTGAATGATTTTAAGCGTAAACAAGTTGTGGTATGATTATGTGTACAATACAAACATCAACAAACACACGAAGAACAAAAAATTGGACTAATATCTATAAGTAAAATGTAAACTAATTTTACTCATATTTTGCATGTTGTTATAACAATTAACAGGAACCAAACTTACCATAAACATGAGCTAGATCAGGGATCGGGGTACTTCGTGCGCGATTTTGCCCAAACGGACGAGCCACCATTTTCAAGATCTTGTTGATTTTGGATCATGTTTAAGAACTTTAGAGAAGAAAATGAAACTAAGTTTAGATCAAAATAAGGTTTAGGAGTTTATCGGGTTATGTGAAATTTGGCAGGTGGGTGTAGTACTAGGCGGGAAACGTGTAATGACGAGAATACCCTCAGGGACATAATCGGCTACGTCCAGTCAATGGGAGTACTAACGACCGTTAGCTCTCGGTGGCAAATTTGCACCTAACTTAACTCTCGGCAGCAAATTTGCAATTTTTTTCTCTCGGTGTATTATTTGCAATTTTGGCAAATATTAGGGACGAAATTTGCAATTTACCTTGTTTTTTATTGATAAAAATACATTATTAAAAAATTTAGAAAAAAAAAATTAAAAAAAAAAAATAATAAAAAAATAAAAAAAAAAAACCGTAAATACACGAACAATATAAGTTTATAAGTGTAAAGTATTAAACGGGGCAATTACATATATGTCTCTGCTAAGCTAGTTTATTACATATATACCCAAGCTTAAAATTTAATTACATATATCCCCTTCCTAAACACTCTTAATTACATATATACCCAATTCATTTAAAATAGCTTATTAAATGACTATTATACCCTTATTAACATTAATATATTTCCCTCTTCTAATATCATTTCTTACATAGTTTCACCTTGTATATTACATATTTACATATTATACCTTCTAATTTCATATATTACATATTTGTCAAAGAAAAAAGAATTACATATTTCACCATCTATATTACATATTTTTCTTTTACCACCTTCTAATAATTTTATTTATTACATATTTACACAACTCATTGAAATTTAATTTTTGAATGACTTAAAAACAACCATAAATAGAAAATTCAAGATTTCATTTCAAAATGAGAATCACCCATAATCAACAAGCGTCTTAAACAAGTACATATCAAAACACAAAAACAAGTTCCAAATAAGAATCACACATAATCGACAAGCGTCTTAAACTAGTACATATCAAAACACAAAAACAAGTATCAAATATTATCTTCAAGCGCCGCATTTTTGAATGTTTTTTGACGATGTCCATATTCACCACAACGTCCACACTTTTGCAACTAATTGTACTAAAATAACAAATAAGAAATAGGGGATAATTACCTTTGTTGCGTCGAACTTTTCTCAACATTACCATTTTCCGTCACATAAACGGTGAATTCTTTCTCCACATAATACATACTAAGCATCAAATGAAACTTGTCATCACAATCAACCTTAATAAATGATACATACTCAGTGGTATATTTGTCAACGAAATAAAGCCACAAAGTAAGCTCTCTATTTGAAGGATAATGAGTGGAAGCCTCTTCAAACAAATCTTGAAAATTGTATATCAACGTGTCAATGTAAATACTTTTTTGATAGCCCAAATAATATCGTTTTGTTGATGTATTCTTAGCTAACCGAAAGTATCCTCCATGTCGTAGTTTTATCTTATACTTGGATGATTGGTTTCCAATAACATCAATATTTTCTTCTTCCATAACCTAACAATCATAAACCAAAGTAAGATTAACCAATATTTACAATTTTGTTCACTAAAATAGTCATTCGTGTAGCATATTTTAACATACAACCGTGAAAAGCTATAGCCCATCCCATGCTGTTACATATTCATCTGACCCAGTGCTCTTCCCTTTTTATATTGGTTTTTCTGGACTATCAATTACAGTGCATGTGCATGATTCATTGTTTACTAGTATTATATAGTGAAGTCTTTTGTATATGATATTATAAAGCATTACATTATCTTTTCAATATAGAAAACAAGAGTTTTTTGTTGAAAATTGTCAGACCGGTCGGTAGGGACAGAAGGTCGATTTCCCTAAAATCCAAAGTTTAAAAAGAGTTTAAAACGACTAACATAAATCCTTATATGCAATTCAGGTGCATACCAAGTCATTACCAACCAATCGATATCACGGGTGGGTTGAGTCAATTTTAAAATAAAATAGTATATAAACCGAACGAATGGATGGAGAAGATCAATATACATGCTACATATAGGAGACTTACTTTTGAGATACTCTTTCAGTTCACGAACCTCTGGATGGAGAAGAACTAGGGTTTGGGTAACTGGAGAAGAAGAAGGAACGTCATTTGGGTAACTGGATTTAAAATAGAAGGCTAGATTGGTAATTTCAAAGAAATTAGGTATATATGTAATTAAAACTTAGTGTTGGGTATATATGTAATTAGGGGTGTTTAGCAAGGGGAAATATGTAAAAACCCCTTGAACTAGAATAAAACGTTGTTTATGTGCGAGGTAAAAGCATCCTGGTCGTATATATACGACACCCGAATTTTCATAGCAAATGGTTGTGTCTATAGTACATCTTTGTTTAAAAAAATAAAAAGAATAAAACCATTATCAATCAATCATTCACATTAAGACTTGAATTAATTCTCAAATAAACCCCCAATTTTCATTGCACATATCGCCGGCCATCCGATCTCCGTCATTTGATCTTCGGTACTCAATCCAACTTTTTTAATCTGATCTTATTATATCGATTAGATTAGATTCATGCTCAGTTTATTATGTTTTGGTGTGATCATGATATTTCTATGTTATATTACTACTTTTTAATATGCGGGGTCACTTTAATTTTACTGATTATTAATTAATATTTGGTTTGGTTTTAGTTTTCATGAAATGTGAATGTTATTCTACTATTGTTGGAATTTTTTGTAATTGTTTTGAGGATTGTTTTGCTGTCTTGATTCTGAACTGTTTGAATGCGGTTACGATGAAGATCTAATGCTCGTAAGTCGCAACTATGTAGGGTATGTTTGGTAAAACTAGCAGCAGTAGCGTTTAGATTCTAACGCTTCGTAGCGTTTAAACAAAATCCAAAACGCTACATGCTACTTTTCAAAAGTAAACACTAGTTGCTAGTTACTCCAAAATGTTGCGCAGAAAGGGGGTGTTTGTTTTTCTTTTTTTTTTTTTTCTTTTTTTTGTCTAGCCCATTGAACTTTTGAAAAGCTAATAAGCTCATTTTCTTGGGCTTATAACATAAACTCAAGAAGATGAGCTTATTAGCTTGTCAAAAAAGTTCAATAAGCTCATAAGCTGGATATGTAAACCAAAACAAACACCTAATCTAGCACTATATAGGGGGTGTTTGGGAATTCTTATTTTGTTTGCTTATAAGCAGGAGTGGATAAGGAGATTAAAAAAAAAAACACTTAAAGGAAATAGTGTTTGGGTTTGCTTTTTTGGAGAAAAAAAATCAGTAAGACCAAGATCAGCGCAATCTATCTATAATGCGCCTGTAAGCTAAATATGATGGTGAAATAGTAATATTTGTTTCATCTCAGATGAGCACTTTGAAATAAGGATGTTCCATTATTAAAAACGGCTTATTATTTCGCCCTAAAATAAGCATATTAGCAGAAGCGGTTTGGATTATCCAAACACTTCAAAGTGCATATTTGTTTATAATACGCAGAAAAAGTAAGCAATCCCAAACACCCTTATAGAATAAGCTCTATTGCTCTAACTAACGAAATTGTGTTGATTTAGTTTAAAGATACAAGATATATAACTATCTATCAGAAACAAAATTCGATGTTAAGTTTAAAGATTGCAGTCGGTGAGTGTTCTTATATTCCTGTATAGTTACTAAAGCATATTTCTTCTAAATCAGCAGGTCCGGCGACAGGGATATTGGATTTGGAGTTTTGGTATGGATTTTAAGCAAAGAAATCAAATATATGAAAGTTTAGGTAGTTTAGCAAGGAAATGTATTTTTGGGATTCTTTCAGTAGCTCCGTTACCCAATCATATTGCCTTCATAATGGATGGTAATAGAAGATACTCCAAGCAGCATAATTTAATAGACGGGGCAGGACATAGGGTAGGGTTTTCATCATTAATGTCAATGCTTAGATACTGTTATGAACTTGGGGTGAAGTATGTGACAATTTACGCCTTTAGCATTGAGAATTTCAAACGAAGTCCAGAAGAAGTCCAATCATTGATGGACTTGATGGAGGAAAAGATTGAAGGGTTGATAAAAGAGGAGAGCATAGTTAATCAATATGGAGTTAGGGTCTACTTTATAGGAAATCTTAAACTTTTAAGCAAGCCCGTAAGGTTGGCTGCAGAGCGGGCGATGGATGCTACTGCTAAGAACTCGAAAGCTGTGTTATTGATTTGTATAGCATATACTTCTACCGATGAGATATCGCATGCTGTTCATGATTCTTGTGAAGAAAAATGGGATGAAGTTAAAGTTTTGGGTGATTGTGAGACAAAAGATGAAAAGAATATTATTGATGTGGCGGATATTGAAAGGCATATGTACATGGCAGTAGCGCCTAACCCTGATATTATAATCCGTACGTCTGGTGAGACCCGTTTAAGTAATTTTCTTTTGTGGCAAAGCAGTAGCTGCCTCTTGTATTCACCGTCTATTTTGTGGCCAGAGATTGGTTTTCGGCACCTGGTAAAGGCTATTTTGGACTTCCAAAATCATTTATATTATTTAAACAAACAGAAGCAGACATGATATATATGTTTGAATGGTTTTGTAGGATTCCTAGATGTAGTTGTTCTTCAACTTCTATATCTTGTTGTATTCTTTGTTCAAATACTGTTTTAAATCATGGGTCAAGATGTTTTTATTCGTGTCCTTGACCTCAGTTCAGGATCATTTGCCTATTGTATTATCATTCACCTCAAATGTGGATTCAGTTATTTACAAGTTGAACACTTAATGGCATATTGTTGGTTGCACGCATAATCCCTTGTAGCTTCCACAAATTTGGATGCAAAAAACTTTAAGCTCTGTTTTCAAGTCGCAAGGCTTTATTGGCTGAAAACAAGGGCAAATTTAGTTACCTTGTACTAAATGCAGAACAAAAAGGAAGATAACATCTGACACCGAAGATGTTTCCACTTATGCAAGTTTACATTTTTTTATCAAAAGGAGGGTCCAAGGAAAACCAGCTAGTGTCATTTTGTACTGGAATTGCAAAGGTGTGTTTAGTTACAGAGTATTAGATATGATTTTGTCTACTAATTTAGCTTTTATATTTTTAGCTCGACTGTATGCACTCTTTTCCGGATATTCTTATTGTTAAGATAATTGTATTATCCGAATGTAAGTTTTGGTATGGTGTTGCCCAACATGGGCTGTGAATAACTGTTGAAGATGTCTTTAACTATACGACAAACATTAGCTAGCTATGATGCTCTTTAAGAAGCACTGGGAGGTCAATTTTCTTATCAGTAGTATGCTCAAATCTGAGCGGTATAGTAGTCAAAGTTTTTGTTCTGTAACCTTCGGTTGCCATTGTAATTATGATACCTTTTGTTATGTCCCATCAATTTTTCGCTTAGTTGAATCTTTATTGGCTAATTCCATTGCTTTATCCATTCCTGATCATTTGCATCTTCGATCACTGATTACTTTTGTCTTATAATAGCTTGGAATTCACCCAGTTCATTGACCTCAAAGCAAGCCTACGCTCTGTATACATTAGCACTAACGTGATGTCACCACAACGCTCTGTACTTGATCACTGGTTATTTCTGCCACCACTAACGTGATGTCAAATTTACATAATGACTTACTACTATGATGGAATGTCTGAACACTGGAGCTAATGATTTGTTTACGAGACTCTAAGCGTTGGTTAAGTTGCTGCCTCTTGTGGCCCCCACAATAATCTTCAGATTATACTACTGTACTTCCTTAATTTAGAAATCAAGTTTTCAAATAGCAAAACATTATTAGTTTCAACAAATGTGAATACAAAGCGTTGTTGAGTACTCTGATGTCATGGCCCTTTCTGGAGCATGGTTGATGGTATTCTATCCAAGTATCTATGTCGCATTATGGCTGTGTACTTGTGTTAAGCCTGTGTATCTTACAAACAGCCAAACCAACAATAGTACATTTAGAAGTGAAAAGGTTGAACTTGAACCAGTTGCTAGGTGCCTAGGTTGCATGAGAGACATGCCAACAACTTCAAGCCTAAATTTGCTGTGTATGTATTTCTTTGATTTAGCATTTAGGAGACTGAATTAGGAAAAAGACTGACCCAAGTTGAATAATTATAAAGGCGAGTCATCCAAATATCGAATCGGGGAAGAATTACTTTTAGTCTTCTTGAAATGGTTCAAACCGTGTCCATTTGTAGCCGTTGGGATGAAGGTTTGGAGCTGGTGGAATGACGATACTTCTACCTCGTTGCCCCAGCTCTCTATTACAGATAGCAACAGGTAATGTGGGGATCAAGGGAAACCCGGTTGTAGCGAAGATTTTTCATATTGTATATCAATGTGTGGTGTGGGCCATTTGGCGTTGGAGAAACAAGTTTGTAACTCGAATCCAGATTCTGTCGCATCCTCAAAGGCTGAAGATATCTTCCCTGGTATTCAAAGGCTTTCGCTCCTTTGGTATTCAAAAGCTATTGTCCTTTAGATTTTGTTGGTTTTTTTGCTGTAATGTTTCTTCTCCTCTGTTTGTACATGTAGGTTATGTCTGGCTCTGACTTTTTTTTTTTTTTTAGCTTTTTGGGGCATGAGCGGTGAGCAATGAGCTTTTTGATTTTTAGTAATGCTCATTTTTCCAATGATTCTTTAAGAAGCTGTGAGCGGTGAGCTGTGAGGTGTGGCTACTACTCACAGCTCGCTGCTATTTTTATCAAACACACCCGTAGTTCCTTTGACTCCTCCTTAAGAAGAAAAACTTTTCTTGAAACACTTGTGGTGCGTTTAGTTGGGGGAAAACACCATTGTTTTTCACAAAATGTTTTGTGAAAAACAAGGAAAACAGAGATCGCGTTCAAATCATTGTTTTCCAACAAATTGTTTTACAAAACATAAAATCCCCTATTTCCTAACTTAACAAGAAAAATTACAAAACAAATTTTAGTTGTTTTCCTTTGTAACCCACAACTCTTCCTCCCTTTCTTCAAAATAGAAAATACAAACATTAACTAAACGCGTTTTTTTATATTAAGTGTTTTGTGTAAATAAATTTCTCTTCCAAATTTTTACCAAACTATAGATATAAAACAAGAAAAAAATTTCTCCAACTAAACACACCCTTAAAATTATACTTGTGTTTGACTGAAAAAGGAAACGTAAAGATATGGTATGTCATGTGATGTGATATATGAAAACAATTGGAGTCTCAACTAAGGATTAATTTCATATATCACCCTACTTTCATAATTAATTTTATATATACCCAAAGTGCAAGTATTGAATGCATTTCCTTTGGGGCCAACACAAAACAGCAAATCATCGCACGCTGTCTCCTTTGTGGGGCCGTGTTCCAACCTATAGGGCCAACTGCATTTTCATATGCGGAAGTGATTCTCACACTTTAATTTTATCGGGACATTTCACAACATTTTAAGTATTATTTGTTTTAACTGTTTGTAAAAATTTGGAGTGTATCAATCACTTTATTTTCATATATGAAAATTAATTTGCACACAGTAATGTATGCATTAAATAGTTGTATTTTAAATATAATCTGCTTTAATTGGTTGTATATTAAAATGTCTCAATAAAAATATAAAGGGTTTTGACCGTACAATAGCAACGTATTTTCCAAATACACAAATTTGGTACGTGTATTATTTTTCGTTCCACTTAATGTTACGTACTTTCATGTTTTGTTCTAATTTGCACACATGTTTACAAGATACCGGTTAAATGTTATTAAAACCGGTAAAAAACCAACGTGGCATATTTAATGTTTTGGTTTTGGCCGTATGATAGTAATGAAAATTTTCAAATGTGCCGATTTGATAGGTGAACTATTTTTTGTCCCACTTAATGTAACAGATTGATCAGGTTATCTAACGATCCATGGCCTATCGGATCCTCATTGTCCAATAGCTAGTTTCATGCTCATGGGATCTACCGGAGTAGGAAAGACTAAGCTAGCAAAAACACTTGCTTCTTACTTGTTTAATACTGAGGAGGCCCTTGTACGGATTGACATGAGTGAATACATGGAAAAACATTTTGTTTCTAGATTGAAAGGCGCACCACCTGGATATGTAGGGTATGAGGAAGGAGGGCAGTTGACAGAGACAGTACACAGAAGGCCCTATGTTGTTATCCTGTTTGATGAAATTGAAAAGGCTCATGTTGATGTGTTCAATGTGTTCCTCAAGATTTTGGATGATGTTAGGGTGACAGACTCCCAAGGTCGTACAGTCAGATTCACAAACACCGTCATCATCATGACCTTAAATGTGGGTTCACTACCTACTTGACACCGAATATTCCTCCATGCCAAAAGAACGAGCTTACGAGACCTTTAACTGTGGGTTCACAGTACATACTTGACACGTTTAGTCCTTTATAGTGTTTGCTTTATTAATTTTATACTAATGCAAATTGGAATATTGTTTTTTTTATCTTTAGATGGAACGGGTATAAAAGTCTCCGGTATAATCCCAACTACGGTGCTAGATTGGTGAAAAGGGTGATCCAACAGCATGTGGAAAACGAGCTTGCAAAAGGTATCTTGAGAGGAGACTTCAAAAATGAAGATACCATAGCAGTTGACATCGAGTCACAACATTTTCCAATGGCCAACTTCCCCAACAAAAGCTAGTATTTAAGAGAGTGAAAATTTGACGTGACATGTACATGTGACAATAATAAATCTAGTTTAGGTTAAACAAGTCTATGCGTGTAAATTAACAAAAAACATGAAAGTACACGTAGCATTAAGCGGGACAAATATAGTATACTGATGAGTCTGTAAATACTCATCATTTTACACCAAATAAAGACACAAAAATACCCAAATATATTGCAGATATCCTTGGTTTTGTGTTTTATACGTTTCAGGTACAAAAGATTGAAAACAGAGCGAAAACGAGTATTTTTGGATTGATTGGACAACAAGTGTGCATTTGATCAAGAAAAGCCAAAGTAAAAGTCAAAGTCAACCCCAGAAATACCTAAACAACACAGATGGTCCTTGGAGTTAATTTTCAGTCTTTTGGATTGATTCGACAACAAGTGTGCATTTGATCAAGAAAAGCCAAAGTAAAAGTCAAAGTCAACCCCAGAAATACCTAAACAACACAGATGGTCCTTGGAGTTAATTTTCAGTCTTTGGCAGCCTTGATCCTTGGAATTTCGGATTTTTACACAAATGGTCCCTAAAAAGTTTAACTCTTTAAAACTTAAAACCAATTCATGTCCTAATCCTAAATCCCCTAAACCGTATACACTACCTAAACTAATAACCCCATTCACCAAACCCAACCCAGCTATAACCCAACTAAAGCCCAACCCAAAAGAAATAACCCATACCCGGTATTATGTTTAACACAACTCGGTCAAACCCCCAATCCCATATTAGTCAAAATCCCTAACCCACAAAAGCAGACCCTTCTTCCTCCTTCTCTCCCACCCTATTACCCGCCAAACCATTCACTTTCCCCACCTTTAACCTGCTACACTCAACCATCCTCCTCAAAAGCTACCCTCCTCACCAGCTTCAAGAAATCCTTCACGTGTGACCAAGCCAGGTCAGCAATCCGAGTGAATAAGATGGGCGCCAAAACTAATTCTAGGGCCAAGATCAAGTCCAAGATTCATCCAACGATTGGAATCACCTTCAAAGAAGCACAAGTGACTTTTTGTGAAGATTTATCTCACAAGAGAAACACAAGAGGAAGACCTCAGTTCTTTATTTTTCTTTTTTAGTAGTATAAATAGAGTAGTGATTTTATTGTTGTAGTGAGGTTTAATTTTAGCATTTAATTTAAGGTACTTTGTCTTTAGTTATCTTCCTTCCAGTATTGTAATTTTAATATTCAGTTAATGCAAGTTTAAAGTTTTTCTTAAAAGTCAACATTAAGTCAACTACTGTGTTACTGCTTAGTGCTTATGTTATGCTTTTCCTTTCTTGGTTGTTCTATTTTGAGTTCATGAGTTCTGTTTTATGCTAGTTTGTTAGTTAGCACTATTTAGTTTCAGGTTGTGCCCTTATATTTGAAAAAAGCCAAAAACAGTCAATAAGCTCTCAGCTTATTTGACTGCTTAATTTCTTTATATAGGTGCTCAGTAGAATCTAAGATAGTAGTAAATCAAGCTTTAGTTAGTTTATTGTTATTAAATGGCCTGTTCTAGTTTTAAATTGCATTTTCAGTTTTAAAAAGGGTGTTTGGGTTAAGACCCAATGTGGGTCAAATCGGCTTGATACTGTTCACTTGCATATTCACTAACTTTAATCTTGATCAAATTAGTTTATACAAGCTTTTGTTAAATGCTATTGTTCTGTTTTCAATAGATTGCAATATTTGAGTTTCTAAGTTACTAGGAAGAACTGAGTTTATCTCAATAAGCTCAAATAAGAAAAGCTGTGTTGGCACTCAATTTTTTTTGCATTTCCTAGTTCAGTTGAGTTCTCTTGGGTTTAGTTTAAAAGCCTTGCTAAAATCTTTTGGGGGTATGCCATTTGTTGCTTAAACTGCTCAGAACCATTGCAACTTAAACAGTCCCCTTATCAGATCACTTTTCAGTACTTAAAGGGTTTTCAAAATCAAAAAAAGTTGTTCTTATGTGTTATTTGGTTGGTGATGTTGATCTGTTTCAGCTTTTTGGGTAGAATAGAGTTTATTTTAAGCACAAAATCTGTCTGCAAAATAGCCCATTTCAATTGTTCTGAAGCCTGCACTAAATCTTGAACCTATTTTGCTTTTTATGCCAACTGATCTCAGGTCCTTTTAGATAAGCAATTGTTTGTAACTTTTGGGCAAATTTGGTTTAGTAGTAGTCTGACACATAAGCTTCAAGTTGTAGCTTTTTGTTTCCTCCCAAGAGCTTTTCCCTAGCTTATGTGATGGCTTAATGTAGGCAGAATAGCCATTTGAATCTGTCCTGTACCATGATCTAATCAGCTTATGGCATGAGCTTATTTTGAGTTTTTTGTGTTTGTTTAAGCTTGTATAAGTGTGTTTAATCATTCCTGGTCATTTGATAATTTTTGGATAGCTTTTGCTTATTTCTAGCTTATTCTCAAACTGCTTATCTGCCCAAAACTGCTTATTATGGGTTAGATAAGTCTGATTTTATTTTTCCTAGGTTGAAATTTTAATTTTAGATTTACTGTAAATTTTTCAGAATTTTCCAAAGTCATTTAATATTTTTAAATCATTTAAATAGTTTCTTTTAGTTTTTAATTCATAAAAAATAATTAAAAAGTCAAAAAAATAAAATTCTTTTTTTCAAAATTTTCTTTTATAATTTAGAGTGTAGGAAAATCAATTTGGTACTTGTAGGGTTAATATTTTTAGATTTCACTTTTATTTTTGCGCGTTGACGTTAATTTTAATTAAAACGTGCGTTTTTAGTTTTAAATACCTTTTGCGTTTCATTGCTTTGTGTAATTATATCACAACACCAAATAATCTCCAAATCCAATCATCAAGCATTTTAATCCCGAACCTAAAACGAAATCCTCGATTCACACCTCGCTGGGACACGACCCGGGTGATCACTTGCCCGGTATCACACACATCACATTCACGGGTTTTGCAAGTTTGACTTTTCCTAAATTTTGACTTGTCATTTTCCAAAGTATCACGTGTGCACGATACTATATTTATTTATATATATACTACACACGGATCAAATTTTGGCGCCGCTGCCGGGGAGGTTGTGTTGCGACAATATTGTTTAAGGTTTAAACGATTAGTGACTTGAGATCCTTCTTCACGAAGTTATCACTTCCAAAAAAAATTATAAAACACAAAAATATTTTTCTTTTCTTTTGTATATATATTACTCCCTCCGTCCCAAAATAAATGTCCAGTGTTGACTTTTAAAGTCTTTTCTTTTCAACTTTGACCTTAAATTATTTCATTTGTTTTATGTAATACTTAATGAAAATTATACCCCATGAAAATACATTGAAAACGCAATCCATTCATACATTTTGCATCAAGTATTACATAACAAAATTAAAATAATTTAAGGACAAAGTTAAAAAGGGAAGACTTTAAAAGTTAATAGTGGACATTTATTTAGGGACGGAGGGAGTATCATATAAAAAAAAATACACAAAAAGATTTTCCGTTTTTCTTGTTAAATTAATAAAACAATAAAAAAATTACCATCGAAAACCAAGATAGAATACTACCTAACTGGGGGTATGACCATTAATAAGTTCCCAAACAAAAGATTAAAACTTGCCTTTATGTCGCTTGCGAATTCGGCTCACCTTTGATTGATAAACAACCTATACAAGTGGTTTAAGGTAGGTCTTGACATTAAATTGCAGACCGAAGAGAGATCCATTCTTCTCTCCCGCCACTCTGCGCGTTTATCTTTTGAAGAGCTACCGTACGCTTGTTTGATTTAAGGTTTAAGTTCACTTGTGTTTTGCCTCGGTCTTGTTTTAATTGAATTGTTTTTGTTAGTGCATGCGCACTCGTTCTTCTCCGTCAACAAGTCCTTTACGTGAACTCGTACATCCTACGGGAAGACGTAATCGTAGGCATTCCGCCTCAATAGCCGAACCCGAAGTTCGTGCTATTCCTAACCCCATTCCTCCCATTGTCACAATGGCGGAGGAACGTACCATGTGTGAGCTTCTCCAAGCACCCACCGAGGGTTACGGAGATGCTATCGTTGTTCCGGCAATCGTTGCCGATAGCTTTGAGCTAAAGACCGGGTTGCTAACCTTAGTAACTTCGAGTCAATATTTCGGATTTGAGAGGGACGATCCTCATTCACACATTCGATGGTTTAACAAGATCACCTCTACCATCAAATACCGAAATGTTCCTCAAGAGGCAATCAAATTGCTTCTTTTTCCTTTCTCTCTCGAGGGGTCGGCCCGGATTTGGCTAGAAAAACAACCCCCTCGTTCTATTGAAACATGGGAAGATTTGGTGTCGAAATTTGTGAATGAATTCTTTCCTCCATAAAAAACCACAGCCCTTAAAAATGAAATCACCAAATTCACTCAAAAATTTGATGAATCCTTTAGTGAAGCGTGGGATCGGTTTAAAGAATTACTCCGCAAATGTCCTCACCATGGTTTCTCCGAGTTGCATCAACTCGATACCTTCTACAATGGATTGAACCATTCCGATCAAGACTCTCTTAATGCCGCCGCCGGTGGTAATCTCTTGTATCGGACTACGAAAGATGCTTTAGCCATCATTGAGAACAAGTCTAAGGTTCGCACTACACGAAGCAAGCCGGTTGTTTCCCAAGTGAGTGCTACCCATTCTACCTCATCTCCCGTGAGTACTTCTAGCACCGATGCTAAGATTGACAAACTCACGGAGGCTATTCAAGCTTTGGTTCTTTCCGAACAAAAGAAACTTTCTTCCCTACAAACTTCTTCACCCAATCAAGTCAAAGCGGTGGAAGAAACTTGTGTCACTTGTGGTGGTCCTCATGCATACTACAATTGTACTGCCACCGATGGTAGTCGATGTGAAGTTAATCCGGTATTCGGGTCTCTCAATCAAGGAGGTAATCAATACCGTCCTCAAGTTGACCCAAACTATCGTGCTAACAATCAAAATGGACCACCCGGATTTTCTCAACCCAACAATCCAAATAGATTCAATCAAAACCAACCGAGAGGGCAAAATGTTCAAAATCAATTTCAAGCCCCGATCAATCAATACCCAACCCAAGGGGGTAATTTCAATCAAGGCTTTCAAGCTTCTCATTACCAAGCCCCCGTTGGTTCCTCAAATGAACTTGCTAACTACATCAAGTTAAATGAGGCCAACATGAGGTCAATGCAAAATCAAATCACCACTTTGAAAAATGATTTTCAAACCTCAATGTCAAAACAGGGTCAAGAGCTTAAAAGTGAGCTTAGAAATACAAACTACAAAATTGATCAATCTCAAAGCAAAATTGAGAACATGTTTGCCAGTCTCATGAGTTCGATGAATCAAGGTTCAACTTCGGGAGCTCTTCCGGGAAATACCATTCCTAACCCGAAGGGTGAATTAAAAGCTGTCGCCACTCGAAGTGGTAAAACACATAATGGACCCTCGACTCCTATGCCCCCTCCTCTGGGGGAGGTAAATCGGGATACCAAGGTGACAACGGACAAGGTGCATTTTTCAAGCCCACAAAGTACCGCACACGTCCAACCTTCGGTGGTCCAAACTCCAATTCCGGAACCCGATGTTCCGAAGATAAATTCTAAGCCTTCAATACCATATCCTTCAAGGCTTAATGATCAAAAGCTTAAAGAGAAAAACAATGCACAAATGGAAAAGTTCTTCCAAATCTTCAATGAGATGCACTTCGACATAAGCTTTGCTGATGCTCTCGTTCTCATGCCAAAGTTTGCAACTACACTCAAAGGGTTGCTAAGCAACAAGGATAAGTTAGTCGAGATGGCAAAAACCCCATTAAACGAGCAATGCTCGGCGGTCATCCTCAAGAAGCTTCCCGAAAAGCTTGGAGACCCCGGCAAGTTCTTAATCCCGTGTGATTTCTTGGGGATGGTGAAATGCTCTGCTTTGGCCGATCTTGGCGCAAGTATTAACCTCATGCCGCTCTCGATATGGGAAAAACTATCTCTTCCAAAGCTTACACCTACGTGCATGACACTCGAGCTAGCGGATCGTACCACTACTTATCCGCTTGGAATAGCCGAGGATGTTGTCGTGAAAGTGGGAAAGTTCCACTTTCCTACTGATTTTGTTGCAGTAGATTTTGATGCCGATCCTCGAGTTCCACTCATTTTGGGTAGAGCTTTTTTGAGAACAAGTCGTGCTCTCATTGATGTGTACGCTGAGGAGTTAACCATTCGTGTTGAAAATGAAAAGATCACATTCAACATTAATCAGGGGTCTAAATGCAACGTTGCTACTATTGACAAAAAATCTGAAAAAATTGACTCAAAACTTTCAAGATTCACGGTCAAAAGTGTTGCACAAAAACATGCCGAGCTCAAAGCAACGAACATAGCCCCTGGTTCAAGTGAATGGTTCAAAAGTTGTAATGCGGAAGTTAATAGTGTTTTTGATTACGATGAACACGAATCGGAGGATACAACGGAAGTGGTAAAAACTGCTAGCTCTAAGAGCACACCACTTGCCCCACCTTCAGAATCGGTTTGTCGTATTGATGTTGCCAAAAATCCCACTCTTACTTCCGCATCACTCATTTCCGACTCTTCCTATACTTCTCCTCCGTTTGAGGAAAGTGATATTTCTAAGGAAGAGTTCGAGGTCTTCTTGTTTGATGCTCAAATTGTTGAGCCGGATGTTGATCCGGGGGGAGATGGCCCGATTTTAGAAAAGATGATTTTTGATGAACCATTGTTTGCTCTCCCCCCAAAGGATGATGTTGTTGTGGAAAAGCCATCTTATCCTTCCGAGCTCGAGCTCGAGGATGCTTTTCCCGAATTTGAGAGTTTTGTGTTTAATGATCAAGAGGAGAGAAGTGGCAATCCCACTCCTCATCCGGATCATTCACTCTCGGCTTATGAAGCCTTTCGTTTTGATATCGATCATTTGGAAGAGACGGGAAGTGTAAATACCACTTCCCATTCTTATATGTCTCTTCCCGAGTATGATGTATTTCATTTTGATGAAAATAATCGATATCATGAGGAGTTCTCGATTGAACTCCCTCATGTGATATCTCCTCCTGAATATGATCATTTTTGTTTTGATCTGGAGGACGAGTTAAGTGTGGGGGGAGGTGTGTTGAAAGATTTACTTCTTGAAGATTGTATCCCAACCCTCCCTCCCGTTGAAGCCGATGATGCTTCTGATGATGAAGAGTTTTACATGATAATAATAAAAATCTTGCTTCTCTTCATCACATATGGTGTGATTGCTCTTTCCCTTTTCTCTTACGGGAATGAGGACACCATATTTGACCCCGGTATCTCCCCTAATAGTTTCTTCTATTGAAATACTGCGGGTTGTATCTCATCAGAGTGGAACTTTCTCATGTTCAAGTGTTTATCCAAACAATTTGAATGAAAGTCCGATTGAGATTGGTTTTCCACTTGCTTCCCCATGGACAAATGAATTCGGGGTCGAGTCAAGCTAGTGACTCGGTTAACAAAAACATTAGCACCACATGGGTCAACGCCCATGTTTCTGACTTCTTCCTATTTTCTAACACTAAGTGTGGAGGAATTCCTCTGCTGTGCTTTCTTTGTGTTGTTTGCTCTTGTTTGCAGATTTCCCAAAGATCGTGATGATTGATGCACCTGTTTTCAATCCAGCCGCCCAATATCCGATCTTTTTGCTAACGTTTATCTAGGGATATCTTTTCAACCTTTTTTGTGAAAAATGGAGTTTTTCTCTTCCACACTTGGCTATTAGTATTACCTTTTTACGTTCTTAGTGGCGGCATAATAGCCGGTACTTTGAATATTGAGGGCAATATTCAATTCTAAGTGTGGGGGGGAATTCTCGCGAATTTTGTCACTTATGTACCTTCTAGTGCCCTAGTACCCCCGTTTTGACCCAAATTTTAAATTTTTTTCGTTTCTAAATAAAAGAGTGTGGTATGTTTAGTCTTGATTAGGTTAGAACAAAGGGAATCCCGACTCTGCTAGAGTGTTGATCTAGCTGCTTCCTTAACGGTTAGACTAAGGTTTTACGATTTGTGCAAATGAAAATGCTAATAGTTGGTTTTCTTTAGAGCTTATACAAGTAATCTATGGCTTTTCCTCCCAGGAGATAACTAATCTGACTTAATAAGTGCTTATTTTTCAAACATTTGAACACACAAAATCATTTTTTCATACGATTTTGAAAAATACTAGTTCAAAGAATTATTTAAACTTCGGAACAAGCATATGTCAGAATAATGCAAAATGAAAGTGAGACGTTGCTTGAAAGTTGCAAAAAGTTAAGTAATAAATAAATGTGCTGAAAAGCTAAGGTTCAAGATCGGCCCTTGGATCCTTATTTCCGGAAGGCGTTTAGGTCTTGGCTACCCTCTTACACCGGCCCTTGGACCCTTAATTCTGAAAGGCGTTAAGGTCTTGGAACTCTCCGTTGTAACGGCCCTTGGATCCTTTATTCCAGGAAGGTTTAAGGTCTTGGATCCCGTGAAACTCCGTTAGTTTATGTTGCACAAGTAAAAAAAAAAAAAAAAAAAAAAAATGAAAAATGATGAAAAAATAAAAAGGAAATAAAATGGAATGATATTGCAAAATGCAATATATTTTGAAACTTGCTTGTTGTGAATTTTAAATCTATCTTTCAACTAGTATTAGTCAAAGTTTTATAAAAACGTCGATTTTTGTGATCAAAATTTTGAAAATCAAGCACATTCACCTAACTTAAATAAATGTGGGAGTGAAAAGTTAAGTTTCGGCTTACATAGATTATTGGTATAAGTAGCGTTAGCATTTTACAAAAACATTTGCACATTGAGTTTAAGCTTAGTTGGGAGTATAAAAAGAGGATGACGATATCAATTCCCTGGAGACACCCATTTTGTGTGAATCCCGTTTCATGATACCATTTTTGAAAATCAAGCATGTTATTTATTTATGTTCTAGTTTAAATTTCTCGCATCAAATAAAAAGTCGAAACGGGGTATACTTGGTTCTTTCATTACTTCACATGATTGGATTGCTAGGGACTAGCAATAGCTTAGTGTGGGGGATTTGATGAGTGTGTAAATACTCATCATTTTACACCAAATAAAGACACAAAAATGACCAAAAATACCCAAATATATTGCAGATATCCTTGGTTTTGTGTTTTATACGTTTCAGGTACAAAAGATTGAAAACAGAGCGAAAACGAGTATTTTTGGATTGATTCGACAACAAGTGTGCATTTGATCAAGAAAAGCCAAAGTAAAAGTCAAAGTCAACCCCAGAAATACCTAAACAACACAGATGGTCCTTGGAGTTAATTTTCAGTCTTTGGCAGCCTTGATCCTTGGAATTTCGGATTTTTACACAAATGGTCCCTAAAAAGTTTAACTCTTTAAAACTTAAAACCAATTCATGTCCTAATCCTAAATCCCCTAAACCGTATACACTACCTAAACTAATAAACCCCATTCACCAAACCCAACCCAGCTATAACCCAACTAAAGCCCAACCCAAAAGAAATAACCCATACCCGGTATTGTGTTTAACACAACTCGGTCAAACCCCCAATCCCATATTAGTCAAAATCCCTAACCCACAAAAGCAGACCCTTCTTCCTCCTTCTCTCCCACCCTATTACCCGCCAAACCATTCACTTTCCCCACCTTTAACCTGCTACACTCAACCATCCTCCTCAAAAGCTACCCTCCTCACCAGCTTCAAGAAATCCTTCACGTGTGACCAAGCCAGGTCAGCAATCCGAGTGAATAAGATGGGCGCCAAAACTAATTCTAGGGCCAAGATCAAGTCCAAGATTCATCCAACGATTGGAATCACCTTCAAAGAAGCACAAGTGACTTTTTGTGAAGATTTATCTCACAAGAGAAACACAAGAGGAAGACCTCAGTTCTTTATTTTTCCTTTTTAGTAGTATAAATAGAGTAGTGATTTTATTGTTGTAGTGAGGTTTAATTTTAGCATTTAATTTAAGGTACTTTGTCTTTAGTTATCTTCCTTCCAGTATTGTAATTTTAATATTCAGTTAATGCAAGTTTAAAGTTTTTCTTAAAAGTCAACATTAAGTCAACTACTGTGTTACTGCTTAGTGCTTATGTTATGCTTTTACTTTCTTGGTTGTTCTATTTTGAGTTCATGAGTTCTGTTTTATGCTAGTTTGTTAGTTAGCACTATTTAGTTTCAGGTTGTGCCCTTATATTTGAAAAAAGCCAAAAACAGTCAATAAGCTCTCAGCTTATTTGACTGCTTAATTTCTTTATATAGGTGCTCAGTAGAATCTAAGATAGTAGTAAATCAAGCTTTAGTTAGTTTATTGTTATTAAATGGCCTGTTCTAGTTTTAAATTGCATTTTCAGTTTTAAAAAGGGTGTTTGGGTTAAGACCCAATGTGGGTCAAATCGGCTTGATACTGTTCACTTGCATATTCACTAACTTTAATCTTGATCAAATTAGTTTATACAAGCTTTTGTTAAATGCTATTGTTCTGTTTTTCAATAGATTGCAATATTTGAGTTTCTAAGTTACTAGGAAGAACTGAGTTTATCTCAATAAGCTCAAATAAGAAAAGCTGTGTTGGCACTCAATTTTTTTTGCATTTCCTAGTTCAGTTGAGTTCTCTTGGGTTTAGTTTAAAAGCCTTGCTAAAATCTTTTGGGGGTATGCCATTTGTTGCTTAAACTGCTCAGAACCATTGCAACTTAAACAGTCCCCTTATCAGATCACTTTTCAGTACTTAAAGGGTTTTCAAAATCAAAAAAAGTTGTTCTTATGTGTTATTTGGTTGGTGATGTTGATCTGTTTCAGCTTTTTGGGTAGAATAGAGTTTATTTTAAGCACTAAATCTGTCTGCAAAATAGCCCATTTCAACTGTTCTGAAGCCTGCACTAAATCTTGAACCTATTCTGCTTTTTATGCCAACTGATCTCAGGTCCTTTTAGATAAGCAATTGTTTGTAACTTTTGGGCAAATTTGGTTTAGTAGTAGTCTGACACATAAGCTTCAAGTTGTAGCTTTTCGTTTCCTCCCAAGAGCTTTTCCCTAGCTTATGTGATGGCTTAATGTAGGCAGAATAGCCATTTGAATCTGTCATGTACCATGATCTGATCAGCTTATGGCATGAGCTTATTTTGAGTTTTTTGTGTTTGTTTAAGCTTGTATAAGTGTGTTTAATCATTCCTGGTCATTTGATAATTTTTGGATAGCTTTTGCTTATTTCTAGCTTATTCTCAAACTGCTTATCTGCCCAAAACTGCTTATTATGGGTTAGATAAGTCTGATTTTATTTTTCCTAGGTTGAAATTTTAATTTTAGATTTACTGTAAATTTTTCAGAATTTTCCAAAGTCATTTAATATTTTTAAATCATTTAAATAGTTTCTTTTAGTTTTTAATTCATAAAAAATAATTAAAAAGTCAAAAAAATAAAATTCTTTTTTTCAAAATTTTCTTTTATAATTTAGAGTGTAGGAAAATCAATTTGGTACTTGTAGGGTTAATATTTTTAGATTTCACTTTTATTTTTGCGCGTTGACGTTAATTTTAATTAAAACGTGCGTTTTTAGTTTTAAATACCTTTTGCGTTTCATTGCTTTGTGTAATTATATAACAACACCAAATAATCTCCAAATCCAATCATCAAACATTTTAATCCCGAACCTAAAACGAAATCCTCGATTCACACCTCGCTGGGACACGACCCGGGTGATCACTTGCCCGGTATCACACACATCACATTCACGGGTTTTGCAAGTTTGACTTGTCATTTTCCAAAGTATCACGTGTGCACGATACTATATTTATTTATATATATACTACACACGGATCATATACGTACCAAATCGGTACATTTAAAAAAGTACGTTGCTATTATCCGACCAAAACCTAAATATAAAAATATAAAGTGTGTAAATCACTTCCTTTTCATATAAAATTTTGTGTGATGTAATTAGACAATCGGGTTGTTTTTGTCGGAATTAGCTATTGCTAAAATTATTAGCTGCAAGTTGAATTTTATATTTTAGTAAAAGTATTGGATTTGGTTAAAGCAGGATATTATTATTGTAAAATGACATAAATACATTAAATTAAATTCATATATATATATCTGAAAAGATAATGGATTAAAACGCAACAACTTGAAATATATGTAAATTTAATTTAATGTATTTTTAAGTGATTTTTTTGATAATAAGCATAAGTGCTCCAACTAATTCGTCAAACAACTTTATGAAAAAATAAACTCAAACTTCCAACTCATAATACAAGCTCAAGCTCCAGCTCATTTCGTTAAACTTATCCTAACTATAAGCTTTACCAACTTTTAAACGCTCTTTTCAATTAACTTGAACTTGTAAAAGCTTATATTTTATTATATTTTAAAGGCTTTTATAAGCTTATGTGACAAATAAAACTAATTTTATAAGATAATTATTTTTAAAAATCAAGCTTCTAATAAACTTGTTGTCAAACGCACCCTTTGTATAGAATCTTGGGTAAAATTTTGAGGCCCGTTTGTTTGATAGGTTTTCTATTGTTGGTATGGATTGATAGTTTAGAAATACAGTTTGGTTCAAGTATTTTGGAATAAAAGAAATGATTTAATCCAAAACTTGATTCCACTCTAATTTAAAAGGATTCGGATGAAAGATCTGACTTTTGTACATTTGTTTTTAACCTCCACCATAAATTTGTACCTTTTCTATTAAATTATTTATTTCTCTCTCTTAACCTTTTTCAAATAATACTTTTATACGGAGTATTTATTATTAATTTATAACTTAAATATAATTTTATATAATTATACATTTTCTTTATTCACAATTTCTTTCAAACCATTCCAAATCTAAATCCAAATTCAAAACCCCTCTACTAACCAAACGGGCCCTAAGTTTTTCAAAGTGTGGTATGATGAATCTTATATGTTTTATTTAATAGGTTGTGGTTCACACACCATCAAAATAACATTTAGTATTCACACATCATCTATTTTATTCTTTCTACTTTATTATTATTATTATTATTATTATTATATTAAAACGTAAGTCTGCCAAATGCCATATTTTATTATTTTTTGCTACAGTACTGTAGCTACAGAACTGTAGCTACAGTACCAAACTTTTTTTTTTTTTTTTTTTTTTTTTTTTTTTTTTTTTTTTTAAATTATTTTTCGTACCAAACGGCTTCGAAAAATTATGAAACTTGCGCCATTATTAACCAAATAATTTTTTCAACAAAAATGAGTATAAATATGCAATACTTTCTTGAAATCAATGTATTTGTCTTTTTTTTTTTTTTTTTTTTTTTTTTATATTATTTTTCATACCAAACGGCCTCGAAAAATTATGAAACTTGCGTAATTATTAACGAAATAATTTTTTCAACAAAAAAATTGAGGAACACCCCCCACCTCTCCTCCCCCGCAACGCGGGGGTCGTCTCACTCGTTATTATTATTTTTTTAATTATTTTATTATTTAAATATGTGATCGAAGTAAATTTATGGATGGAAAAACATAGACGTACAAAGGAAGTTTTGGAGCAACAGTAATCGTCAAAAGTGGAAAACCAACTTTTGAACGAAGACTCGAAAAAGTTCCAATAATTAGAAAACACCTATAATCTGAAAAGATACCAAAATGAACAGATTTGAGATTTGTTCTTTTAAGTTGAGAAGTAGAATAAGTTTAGAATATCATGATTTTCATATTTCGTAACAAGATTTTTCATATTTCGGAATAAGTGTTTATTTTGACAGTGACACACATTTGTGAATAAATTGAAAAGATTGTATTGTTATGATATGTGCTCTTTTTATTGTAGTATCGTTTTGATTATTATGATTTGAAGATTAACATTCATTTTGGAACAAGCTTAAATAGAAAAAGGAATACTTATTATGAGAGACGGGAATTATACATACCATAAGAAAAATCATGTCTAAAAACAGCTCATGTTCCATTTTAGTTGAGGGGGTAATTTCATATCTCCCCTCCTTTTAGTTGGAAATTTCATATATACTCAAACATGCATTAAAAACATTGTACATTATGCATTCAATACTTGCACTTTGAGTATATATGAAATTAATTATGAAAGTAGGGTGATATATGAAATTAATCCTTAACTAAACTATAATAATGGCATTTTAGAAAATTGTCAGTGAATTAAGGGGTTTAATTGGAATTATCTGGATGCAGTAAGGCGACCAAATCCTCTCATTTTTCTCTGCCACGTCAGTTTTCTCTCTCTAGCGACCTACAGGCGATTAGGTGCCCCAGTAAGAGCGACCAAGTTCAATTTTTTTTTTTTTTTTTTTTTTTTTTTTTTTTTTTTTTTTTTAAACACAAACTCAAATTTTATTTAATAATTAAAACGTTATATAATAATTCAAATAAAATAAAAACATTACAATAAAATTCAAATCACACTAAAACATTACGATACTTATTATTAAAAACTAATAATTAAGGTTGCGTCGTTCCTTGATTTCGTCCTTCATTTCTTGAATCCTTTGTCTTACATTTTCTGGAAAAGACGGGTCGATTGGTGTTAGATAGAATAAGATGTCTTTATCCCCTTTTTTTTGCCGGTCAAATTCAAGTCTTTCTCTTTCGACTTGAACTTTAGTCGCCTCTATTTCCAACGCTTTTTTCTTTAACTCGTAGTAGCCGTCTGCCAGTTCCTGCTTCTTTCCCAAAGCAACGTTCTGCATGCATTGCCATTTGTCGGCTACATCTGCCATATAAGAAGACTTGGAAGAACTCCCCGAGGACTTCTTCTTATTTTTCTTAGCGGCGTCTCGGCCAATTGGTCGCTCATTTCGAACGACTACTTCTTCATCATCAGGCACATCCGAACCCGTTTCGGAAGTCCTTGCCTTCTTTCGACCCACATCTTGGCTTAAAAAAGCCGGCATCTCATTGTCCTTCCAAACCTCATGGTCCTTCAGAATTTCCCAACAATGCTCCAATAAGAACGCATGTTCATACATTAATAGGTATTCTTCACACGCTTGTCTATAAACAGTGAGGTCATTCTCACCACTTCCATAATTCTTAAACGAATTATCGTAAATGGCACAAAACTGACCAACT
This sequence comes from Artemisia tridentata subsp. tridentata, assembly GCA_021014915.2. Classification (NCBI taxonomy): domain Eukaryota; kingdom Viridiplantae; phylum Streptophyta; class Magnoliopsida; order Asterales; family Asteraceae; genus Artemisia; species Artemisia tridentata. The sequence continues at coordinate 220,707,865 of CP139509.1, forward strand.
CTAGGACGAATCCTATTTTTCCATTTGGTAACTATCGAGTTGTAAGATCTTTCTGCACCAACCTCATTTTCAAATTACTTAATCACTTTCCGCCAAAATCCTTTGGCATTTTGGCTGTTTCCCACAATGCTATTCTCGGACACGTCGCACCAAGCTCTGCACAATGCGACCTCTTCTTCGCGTGACCAAAGCGAAGAATCATTCTTTGTTTCCTTCTCCACAGCCGGCTTCTTACCCTTCGTTGCTCGTTTTTTTGGTTTCACCGGCGAAGTCTCTTCTGAAATAGCATCTTCATTTGGAACCGATCCATGACCCGAACCATGAACCGAACCTTGACCGAAACCGTGATACTCTTGAGTCGGATAACCCGAACCGGTTCCCATATAAAAGTCAGGATTGTTATATAATTGTTCATCAAAATCACAAGCATTAAAATTCATACGGTTAACCGGAGAATATTTTTGATAACCTGAATATGAAGACATTGACGAGTCCATCGTTGGACGATACACGGATTCGGGTGAGCCGTACGGTTGTTGTTGTTGTTGTTGTCGTTGTTGTGGAGGTGGTTATTGTCGTTGTTGTGGAGGTGGTTGTTGATATGGTGGAATAAATGGACGATTTGTAGAACGATTTACATAAAATGGATTTTCAGTTTGTTGTTGTTGAGGAAGTTGCGATTGATAATCAAAACTAGGAGCTCGGAGATTAATGTTTGGTGACATACCGGTTAACCGGAAATTCGGATCCGGTGTTAATTGCGGCATGTTTTGAGTTAATCGGGATTTTCGGCCTTTTGATTGTGGTGTTTTCTTAGATATGTTAAATTAAGGATTGATGTGTGAGATTTTGATTAAGAGAATTGAGAGAGTTTGGTGTAGTGAAGTGTGTTAAATATGTGTATGTATTTATAGTGTTTTTGAAAGAATTTTTATTTTTATTTATTTATTTATTTATTATTTATTTATTTATTTATTTATTTATTTTTTTATTTGTAGCAAGTTTCCGTTACAAAAAAGGGGCATTATTCTCTTTTCCATTCGATCGAGCAAGTGACCAAGTTCAAGGAGATCGACTGAGGTGATCGAGTTTGGCAGTAAGGGGATCGATCCCCATATTCGATCGAGTAAGGGTCGATCGACCCTTCTGCAAACAGCCTCATGTTAATAAAAGAATCGCCGAGATTCATCGACCGGAGATTTTGACATCAGGATCGCGAGAATTTATTCCGGTCCCACTCTCTTTGTACGGACACTATAGATTTTCAAAAGTGCTACATTTAGACCTTATATAATTGACACTGTAATATTTTGCATTTAGTGAAATACCATGTACATTTTGAGGATCTTGCATATAATGTTTTGAAATTTTGCTAACAATAATTTTTAAGAAAAATTATTTTACTACATAGCCTTTCATTAATAATTATGATTGGTTAAAAATTCCTATAAACAAGAATACAATCCCAAAAAACATGGAGTTACAGAAAACTCTCTATTGTGATCGTATGGTTCAATATATTCCATGAATTTGGGTAAAAAGTGTTGGAAAACACGTGAATAAGAGATTGAGTCTCGAAATACAAGGATTGGAATGGAACATTATGAAAAGAGAAATGGCTTGCTTACAATTATCAAAGTTGTAACAACAAATGGTTAATGGTCTCATAAATACTGTTTTTAACTCGATTAATGATTGGTTTAATGAGAGTTAACTGCATATTAATGGGACATAATGGTTGACATTATACCATGAGTTTCACTTGGTAGTATAAGTGTAAAGACTTTTGGTGTTGTTTGTTAATTCTTTGTGATCAACTAACCTTGTGTTCCTAAACCAAAAAGATACACTACAGCCTATTGTTGCATGAGACTAAACACAAATGGCAGGGAAAATTTCAGGCATGGAGGTCATATCCGGCAGTACAATGTACTGTTCCAATCGTTGTACCCTGGAAAACGGACGACGAATAGACGACGAATCCGTTTTAAGGGAAGTGTGTCAAACACGTGCCTCGATCACGTTCTTGAATTGGTTTCATCTACTCTCTCCGTTGTTTTTTTTTTTTTTTTTTTTTTTATAAAAGTTTATATTCGTAATTGTATATGAATTTATGTTTATTTATATTTTCGTTTTATTGTATCGTAATTGTGATTTCTGATTTCGGGTCCTATTCCCTACAATCATAAAACGGATTTTTTTTTTGCTACAAAGTTTAATCAGAAAAATAGATACAATATAAGCCGCATTTCTTTTCCTGCGGCAGATTTTAGGTTGGAAGCTGGGATTTGAGGGAAGAGTGCATAGGAGCTCTTAGTGGACCACCCTGACGATAGATACCTATTTGCTTCTAGATTAGACTTGGATATAGCTCCAGTTAAATTTAGTTTGGTTCTGTACTTCAGTTTTGGAACTCATCATGTTTAGAGTTAGTATTTTATTATCATCTTAGAATACCTTGGTAATTATTATGTTTATAAGTCTTCCGCTTATGTTTGTATGTTCTGATTGACACCATAATGTGGCATTTTGACCTTTGTCGGGTTGGGGTGTTACAATTATGGTATCGGAGCTCAGGCTTCGACTTGTAGTACATAAGTTACAGCCTGTGAAGATTTGGACCCTTAGGTTTGCACTGTAGGAGATTATGGAATAACCTTTGAAGGATTTGCTTTAGGTTTCTCCCCATAGGAACTTCAGTTATGACCGGTGAGGATTGGGTAGAATTTACGATAAGGCTTTGGTTAGCTTTTTTTCTTCCGCACCACTCTGATTTATGCCTCTGCTTTCAGTTAAGCCCCATAAGATTATTCGTTTAGGAGATTTAGAAATTTAGCAAGATACGCAACATAAGCTTAGTGATCAAATAAGTTTAGAATGCCTTGAGAATTTTGCAGTAATGCCATACAGGTTTCACTTTCTGAGGTTATCACGTTCTTTCGAACTTCGATCTTTGATTCGTTTGTTACTCGACACATTCTGTGGTTTCTTTTACTATCTCTAAGCAATTAAGGTTCCCTCTGCACTATTAGAATTTGCTATACCTAATTCTATCTCTATGAGAAATCTTGTGATTTTTCGTCACGAGTATCAGAATTATCCAGTACGTTTTGAAGATACTTGAAGATAAGTTTCGTTCTGCTAATCTGTTTCTTTTGGAAATGTTTGACTCGATATTATTCTGGATATGGAATTGTTGACTGATCATTGAGGTGCTAACAACGGTCATATTAGATTTCTCATCTTTAGTCGAGTTGAGAAACTCAAAATTCTGTACCATGGTTCCCAACCTGGTAAACAATTATGATCACCTCTGTTTTGAAAACTCGTACGTTAATCCCTCACGGTTGTGAAGATATTTCGTTTGATGAAACTCGCCTCGAGAGTTATTCGGTTGTTTGAAATGTTCGCGATATATTTCTTGATGAACTACCAAGATTACCATTTGAATGTGAAGTTGTTTTGATCTGGTTGTGAGAATTTGTTTAATCACGACTCGAGGTAGAATGTGATTGCAATAAGGACATGTGGATATGATGCAAGTATTATGACGCCTGGCCAACGTGATAATAGTTACATCATATAACTTGAATTTATTGGAATCATATGATGTCTTGAGAAGTACCTGAGAACCGTAAGTTGGTTGATTCAGAAACTCTATCCGTATAAGAGCTACGTTTTGCCTAATTTTGAAACTCCTTATTGAACGACTATAGTTGAAGGGAAATAATTGAAGGACCAGCTTCTAGGAAGTGGTTTTGTCTGTCTGAGAGAGCATCTATGTAAAGGAGCGAGATGTTCCTAGAATTGCTTTTCGTATTCGTTATGATCTCTATGAGCGTCATGATGCCAATTGTATTGGCTACTGCCCCGACTATTTCTATGAACTTGATAAATCGTGTCTATCATGAATACTTGGACAATTTGTTATAGTATGACATATTGTTATAAGATGAAAGAGAAACACGAGGATCATCTTCGTATTTTGTGTTGAAATTTCTACGTCAAAAGAAGCTCTATGTAAGATTCTTGAAGAGTAAATTTTAGTTAGAATGAAGAATGAGAGGAGAAGTTGAAAAGTTGAAAAGAGATTTGTTCCTACTTAAGAAGGAGACATTAGTTATGTTCGTATGCAACACGGGAAGATTATTGGTTATGCATCCATACAGCTAGAACCATAGGAAGTGAACTATCCGACGTATGACTAGGGAGTGATTGTGACAGACATGAAAAAGCTCAGGAGAAAGACGGTGGAATATGATCTATGTTAGAAGACTTGAGGGAAGCGGTTTTGATTGAAGCACACAGTTCTACTTTCACTATTCATCTTAGTTGTACTATTATGCATGGAGATTTGAAGCAAAATTTTGATGGAATAGTATGAAGACGATTATGACTAACTTGGTGGCGAAGTGTTTAGCGTGTTAACAGATCAAGATTCAGCATCAGCGTACAAGTAGTTCTCCTTAGGTTTGGATGTTCGTATGTGAGGAACTTTGTAACGGGATTTCCGCGAACAGTTAGGAAGGAAAATACGTATTGGGTTGTAGCGGATCGTTTGACTAGGTCGGCTCACTATAGAAGATTGGCAGAGATTTCGTTCGGCGGAAGATTATTCAAGCTACATGGCGCACCTGCAGTGATCGTGTCAGAGAATCGCGTTTTGCTTCACACTTCCAGAAAAGATACAGAAGACTATGGGGATTGGGCTCGGGATTTTAGTACAACTTCTCACCTTCAGACGGATGGACGGACAGAACAACTATTCGAACTTGGAAGACGTGTTGAGTGGAAAATTCGAAAAGTGTTTGGCATGGTTGTGTTTGCTCACTAAGATTGATGGCATGCAAGTGACAAGGGTTTTCCTTTCGGAGTTTTGTATGAACAGAGATGTGGAACACCTTTTGGTTGAATTAAGTCGGAGATTTACTTATCGAAGGTCCGGAGTTGATTACAGTGACTAATGGATTAGTTATAATTGTGGAAGAGAAATTTTGAAACTTTAGACCTGGAATTTGTGTGTTCCGTATAATGTTTCCGTACAGAAGAGTTAGACGTTTTGGCATATAAGGAAGATTTAGTTCGCGATACGTTAGACCTTAGATTCGTTCTTATCCGCACAATTATATTACCTATTCCGTTATACCTTCTAGTACGTTTTGATATTCCGATATGTGCTTAGTTGATCGTCGATACGAATACATTACCCACCTCTTTAAGAAACTCTTGATACGTTTTGTGATTTGGTATGTGCTTCTCTGATTATTAACAAGTCCCTTAGTTCTTTCAGAATCTGGATAGAGTTGATGAAGTTTTATCGTTAAGCACTACCTCCGCATTTGCCTCGTGTGTATATGTGTTTCATGTATCTCTTTGTGAGATTACAACTGTCATTTGCTACGTATTTGTTTCGTATTCGTTGGATCAGAATTGTTATGATTTGTGTTCTATCGGAGAGCCTGGGACTATCCTAGTTTGTCGGGATCGAGTCATGAGAAATAAAACTATTCCGTTTGTGAAGATTCTTTTGAAAGAATGAGAGGATGTAATACACTCTGGATGTTAGTCCTTTATAACGTGTGTATATGATACTTTGAGTGATTATGATTAAGTATGCGGAATCTACTTAACCACACTTAAAAGGATATTGGTTATAGAAATGGAACAGTGATGTTTGTTATTTGAACAATGAACACAGAAAGTATAACACCAAACGATTCAATATTTTTGAGAATAATACGAGTGATCTTCACTATCACCAGGGTTACAAAACCTTGAATCTCTATTACAAAGATAACTATTTCTGTTATGTTCAACTCTATTAGTTAATATCTAATAGTTACTCTTCTAGACACTCTTAATATCTAGGCTAAGATCTCCCTTTTATACAACAAAGGAGATCTTTATTATATTGTTAAGTCTTGTCAACTACTTGCTTGTTGAGTGTGTCAGTAGCAAAGATACAACTTGTTCTGTGTATACAACTTGTGGACAGATCACTTATCAAATATATTATCTACCGTATATACTTGACTTTTATACACAAAATATCTTTTTCATACTTATCTAATCAGCAGTAGTATACGTCAACAGTTATCCACTCAGCAGTAGTATGAGTCACTCCAACAGCAGTATTCAACCAGCAGTACCTTTTTTTGTACTAGCAGTACTAACTTATCAGATAGTACTGTTAGTTATAACTTGAACAGACTTAAAATATACACTAGCAGTTAGTACTGTTAGTGTATTCTTCTCAGCAGTACTAAACTTCAAAATATTTAATTCCAAATACTAATCTTCAGAACATTTAATTCCCAACAATCCTCCCCTAAACTTGTGATTTATCCCAAATCATAAAGTTTCTTCTGAATAAAATGAGGATTGTGAAGATCTTTCAAACACTACATAGTCAGACTCTTTGATCTGAGCTTTTCTTTGTTTTGCAAGATTAATTATCTTTTTGTCTAACTCATCTGCCATCTGTGAATCACTTTCAGCCATTTTCTTTGTCTTCAACACTAGCAGTACCTTGCTCATGCTCCAAGAATTTCCTAAAAGATGGAGCAATTTCCATTGATGGAGGAATTATAAGAGGCAATGGTGTTGTGTATCTTGGATGCTTGAAGCCTGATATTATATTCCCTGTAATTGCTCTAAGAAGTCAAGTCATCTCTCAGCAAGCCATGCAAGTGATGAACAAACGTAGTGAACTGAAACTGAAACTGAAACTGAAAGAGCTTAGAAAGAACTTTCTCCATTTGAATATCTTCATCCCTTCTGAATTGCTTCATCCCTTCTGAATATATATAATACTCTAGAATCTTGTCCAAATTTCCAACATGATCTCGAGACAGAGCTTTATCATTTTAAGTCAAAGATGTCCTAAAATGAAGAAGAGAGATGAAAGAGCTTATTTCCAGCATCCATCAACTGAAACTGGAGCTTGTTCTTATTATTGGCTGAATAATTCGACATGTTGGCAATGATGATGCTTTTACTGGACTCATGCACTTCTTTAACCAAAGAAACTTCTGGGTCTTGATCAATTTGGGCAATCTTCCTCCCCAATCTTTCTCTTCTGATTGATCAATTTAAACTTCCTCCCCTGTTTCTAAGCATACACATTCACAGTCTTTCATCCTCTGATAGACTTCTTCCCCAATATTTTCATCAATTTGGGCAATCTTCCTCCCCTACATTTGGTTAATCTTCCTCCCCTGTTTGGAAGATCTCTCACCATCATCTGAACTTGACTCCTTTGATGAACTAGAAGAAGTTCATCTTCCAATTTGGATAAATCAAACAATATTGTACATAAAGCCATCAATTCCTTAAATTTCACTCTGCTGCCCTCATCACTTCCAGGTGTGTTAACTCCTGTGAGAGGTGAATCATGGGGCAATAACTCATAATCCATCATTAGATGGGTTTCTGAACCATTATGAATCCAAAAGATTTTAAGAAACTTTTGACTTAGCAGTATGAACTTGATTTTAATTTGAAAAATCATACTGCTAACAACCATTTTGAAGGGATTAAGTGTAGTAACAGACACTTAATCAAGATTTCGGTTTAAATTAACCTCTGGTTGTGTGAGAACCAATGTATTCAGTTATAAACAACTGCCTGTGTACAGATAAACCCATTCAAAGGGCTTTCTTGACAAGGTTTCCAGCTCGTGGCAGTTGTTGCCTCTAACACAAGTGTTAGATTCACATTTGCTCGCTGTTCTTTCTATCAGATGTCCTTAGACTTGCTCATTATACTAATTAAAGTATAAAATGATAGAAAGTGAGTTGAGTCAGTTACTATCTGACCAACTAAGCCATCAAGACAATACAAAATATCACAATAAGTTTCAAGAGAGAAGTTTTAAAGAATTTATTAACTTAGGTGTAAGCCTTTGTTAATGAATTCCCAAACTCTGTCCATCATTAACCTATTATGTCACAACTTGAGCCACCATTCTGCTTGCTCATGTATTGCACTTGTAACTTCCTTTGTGCTCAAATTTTTCATACCTGAAAATGTTAGTCTAAAACCAAGAAAATAAAATGCAAAGCATTTGTCTTATAGCAGTATAATCATATGACTAACAGTATGAACAAAACAATCCAAATTTGTACTAGCAGTACAAACTTTTCAATACCAGTACTAATTGATAATGCCAGCAGTACATGTAACACCCCCATTTTCGATATATGCAGTGGAATATAAGTTTGGGGTATTACTTCATGGTTCACAGTCATGAAAATAGAAAATGAGTCAAAAAGAGACGTTTTAAATAAAATTGTTATCATTCATTATTTAAATCAGAGTACATAATATAGGTCCCAGAGGAAGGTTCGGAAAATATGTTATAAAAGATACATTATTCATCAAATGGTAACAAAGTGGACACTCTTATTATAAAAAGAAAGTCCGCAGCCACTCCGTGCTAAAGCCATACTCTTAGTTACCTGAGATAAAACATGCTAAAAAGTCAACACAAAGGTTGAGTGAATCCATAGCGTTTAGAGTTATAATAAGTTTTGAACACAAGTTAAATAAAAGAAACCAGTTATATCACAATTCGGAATATTGCACTAAACTTCATGACACGCAATGCGTTGACAGTTTCCAGTCTCACTAACATATAAAAATGAAAGTGGTTTGCCCCCAAGATTAGATATCAAATATAATGCATCTGTCTAACCGGCTACCACAAAGATATCCATCCGATTAGTACAAATGGGTCGTCAGGCCAATAGATCTATTCACATATTTGAGCTCACCCAGCAGGTGACTAATGGTGCATGATACGAGGGACTTTTAAATAATAAATAGGGAACAATTAACATAGTGCAATAAAAATCAGGAAAATACTTGTGTTCGTTTTGGTAGCATGTATCTCCCCACAAGTTTAGAAAACAAATAAAGAAAAGTGGGACTACGAACTCACCTTGACAGTCTGGATGAAAAACAAAGTTATACAGAGTTGATAAACGTCTCCGGCACGCAACCTGGTCCGTTATGTCAAGTTTCAATAATCGTTTCTGAATATATAAGTTTTATTATTCGTTTCGTATCGTTTTGGTTATCGGTTAAATGCTATTTTGAAACAACATGAAGTCTCTTCAAAAGTTGTAAGATTTTTTCTTATTTCTTATTTTTATGTTTTCGTTTCGTTCGTTGGTTAATTTCTTCCCGTTCGTTTGTTATCGAGATAAATGTATTTCGTTTATAAATTAAATAATAATAATAATAATAATAATATAATAATAATAATAATAATAATAATAATAATAATAATAATAATAATAATAATAATAATAATAATAATAATAATAATAATCATTATAGAAAATGTTACACTTTATACCCTAAAGTTTCAGCTATTGTCAACTTATACCCCTGAACTTTAGTAAAATGAAAATTTTTACCCCTCAACTTTTAAAAAATTACAATTTTTATCCCTCAACTTTGGTCAAATGACAGTTTTTACCCTTGTAGTTTCAAAAGTGACACTTTTTACCCCTGAGGTTCAAGTCGACAGCAGGTTAAGTCCAAGTTATGATTTTACTTAGAGTCTTGGCAGAAAATACCCCTGAGACTCCCATCGCGTTACACACGACGTCCTTATTTTTATAAAACGCGTTATACGTTACAGAAAAAGGCAAAACTTTTTACGACTCTTTGGTACACTTTATTTTTAACTTATAAACAGCTTATGGGCCATTCATTCGAGCTTAATAGGCTCGAATGAATTATTTTGGGTCGCGTTCGAGAGCAGAAAAACAAGCAGAAAGAAAGGTGGATATCTTGATGAAAACTTGATCATTTAACTCCGTTCTTTTTCCTAAAATTAGATAGCTAAGTGATCTTTAATATGAAAAAAATTCAGAATTTTTAGTGTCCATTTGGTAGTCGAATTTTAGGTTCAAAGTTGTGGGTCTACTGTGTTTGTCGACAGGAAGAAAAAGAAAGAAATACAAAATGGTTTTTAGTGCTCAAACTTATGAACTAGTATCCTTAGCATATTTTCAGTATATACAACATATCTACATTACTTTTAACTTGTTTTTATCAATTCTTGGTTTATAAATAAAAATAAGAGGGTGTTTGTTTGGTTCGATAGAAATGAAAAAAAGAAAAAGAAAATTAGGTTTTTGATTCTTTAGGGTTTCTGGTAATCTTCTAAAGTATGCATAACAATATTAAGTCTGTTTAAACTTATTTTCATCATGTGTTAACTTCTCTTGAGCTGTATTGAAAAAAATAATAATAAAATAAGGGTGTGTTTGTTTAGTTCGAACCAAAAGAAAAAGAAAAGAAAGAAATGAAATTTCTAGTTTTTGTGTTAGACTCTTATTTGAGATTGTTCATTAGTGGTTTTAAGAGTATAATGAGTATAGAAAAAGAAATGAAAGGGGTTCGGATGACTTACCTAGCTATATGGTTCGAATAGGACAAGTTGGTGGCGAATAGGACTTGGAAAAGGAACACAAGGGTTTTCTTCCTTCTTTCTTGGCTTCCTAGGGTGTTCTTAAACTTATATAAGGGCTGTAGGATCAGTAGGGATGGTGTATGAGGGCTGTGGTGATGGTGTCGAGTGGTTTGAGGGAGAAAAGGAAGGGTGATGCTCGACTATTTATAGGAAGAGGAGAATTAGGGTTTCCATAAGTTTCTTAGGGTTTCTTGGAGTGGGTTGAGGAGACAAGAAGGTGTGTCTCCTTCTTGGTGGTGCCACATGGTTGGAGGGGGAAAGAGGTGATGTGGAAAACCTCCCTCCATACAAGTATCTATGTTCTAGAAGAGGGATGATGTGGAGGGTTTAGGGTTTTGACATATGTGGACTTAGGGTTTAGAAAAATGAGAGTTTGGTTTGTTTCATGTTGTGTTCGAACTAGGCAAGAAGAAAATGGAATGGTTTGGTTCGAATGGTGCTTTATTGGGTTGTACACTAGGTTTTGTCATGTGGTACTCTAGGGTTAGGAGTATAGTTAGGGTTCTAGGGTTTGTTTGTTAATTAATAATGATTTTCTAGGGTTTTCTAAGCATATTTACATATGTCGAGTTCTAATAATATAAAAGCAAACCATTTGGTGCTTTGGTGGGTTGTACTTTAGGCTTAGAAATATTGTACTAGGTTTTTTTAGAAAATAAGAAAAATATATTTTTAATAATTTCTTAAGTTATATAAATTTTATGTAGTTTTTATTAGAGTTTTAAAGTATTTAAATGAGATTTTAAAGTTTTGTGCATTAGAGGGTTGTACAATAGGTTTAGAGGATTGTACAATTAATTAGTAATTCTAATAAATTTATTTTAAAAATTAATGCATATAATTATTACACAATATGCTTTTTAAAATAATTATTTTTAAGGTTTATATAGTGTTTTTATTAATAATTGGTTTTTATGCATTAGTGACTTGTACTTTGGTTTAAAGGACTTATACATATATATTTTATAAAAATATTATTTAGGGTTTGTGATTTTATTACATAAAATCGTAGTTTTGTGAAATTAGGGTTTTTATCGGAAGTTATAGTGGAATTAGGGTTTTTGTGCTTTAATGACTTGTACATTACTTAAATATGTTGTATTTTAGTATTTCTAGGGTTTTGTTATTCTCACATGTTGTTATGGTAGCTTAGGGTTTCACAAAAACTCTTATTAAATAAGAAACGTTCAGTTTTAAACGTACGTTAACGAATTAACGTAAAGTGGTAAGTGGGACATCATAAAGTTTTAGGTCAAAGATGTTTATATAGATAAACATTAAATCAGTTAAGGTTGGATTGCGTGCGAGCACGTTTATCAAGGATGTGATCTACGTCACATTAGATAATAGTTATAATCAGATAATAAATAATAATAATAAAAAAATATACGTAGAAAAATGATAAGTATTAGAATAGTATATAGTGAAATTCTTACAGTGGTTACATTATCCCCCCGTTGAAGGGAATCTCGTCCCGAGATTCAGTCGGCGTTGGTCGGTGAATTAGGAAAAAGATGTGGGTAGTTTGCCCGGATTTGATCTTCTCGTTCCCAGGTAAATTCTGGTCCTCTCTTGGAGTTCCATCTAACCTTAACGATGGGAACGCGACGTCGTTTTAGCTGTTTGATTTCTCTACCCATGATCTCCACAGGTTCTTCCACAAAATTGAGCTTGTCATTGAGACGAAGCTCTTTCATGGGAATCACGAGTGTTTCATCTGATAGACACTTCTTCAGATTAGAGACATGGAAAATAGGGTTTATTTTACTAAGTTCTATAGGAAGTTCAAGTCGATAGGCTACTGGACCGATTTTCTCCAGAATCTTAAATGGTCCGATGTATCTGGGATTCAACTTTCCTCGTTTTCCGAATCTAACCATGCCCTTCCATGGTGACACTTTTAACATAACTCTGTCTCCAACTTCAAATTCCATAGGCTTCCGTCTTACATCTGCGTAGCTCTTCTGCCTATCTCGGGAAGCTTGCAAATGTTGTCGGATTTGCACTATTTTATAGGTTGTTTCCTGAATTATCTCCGGTCCGGTAAGTTGGAATTCTCCGACTTCCGCCCAGCAGACAGGTGACCGGCACTTTCGTCCATAAAGTGCCTCAAACGGTGCTGCCTTAATGCTGGCATGGTAACTATTGTTGTATGAGAATTCTGCCAAAGGCAAATGTCTATCCCATCCTTTACCAAAATCTATTACACATGTTCTGAGCATATCTTCCAACGTTTGAATAGTTCTTTCGCTTTTTCCGTCGGTTTGTGGATGATAAGCCGTACTCATATCTAAATTAGTACCCAAGGCTTTCTGAAGCTTTTCCCAAAATCGAGACGTGAAATGAGAATCATGATCCGAAATAATGGAAATTGGTACTCCATGTCGTGAGACTATCTCTTTTAGATATAATTGAGCTAAATCCACTACTTCATCAGTCTCCTTGATAGGCAAAAAGTGAGCTGATTTCGTAAGACGATCAACGATGACCTAAATAGTGTCATATCCGCTTGACGTCCTAGGTAACTTGGTGATAAAATCCATAGTTATCTTTTCCCATTTCCATTCAGGAATCTCTGGTTGTGTCAATAAGCCAGATGGCCTTTGATGTTCAACTTTAACTCGTGCACATGTCAAACATTTACTGACATAGTCAGCTATGTCAGCTTTCTTGTTTGGCCACCAGTAAAGCTTTTTGAGATCCTGGTACATCTTTTCAGATCCTGGGTGGATAGAATATTTGGATTTATGTGATTCATGCATAATCACATTTCTTAAATCACCAAATAGCGGTAACCAGCTTCGGTTCTTTATACAACGAGTCCCATCAGGACGGAGTTCAAACGCCTTGTCCATACCCCTCAAATTCTCAGCCTGAATATTTTCTTCCTTTACTGCTTCAGTTTGTGCGTTAAGAATTTGGGATGGCAAGTCTAAATTAATGGTCATGACTAAAGCTCTGACTCGAAGGGGCTTAATTCGTTCCTTCCTGCTTAAAGCATCTGCTACAACATTTGATTTTCCAGGGTGGTAACGAATTTCACAATCGTAGTCACTTAGTAACTCTAACCATCGGCGTTGTCTCATATTTAATTCTTTCGGGTCGAGAATGTGTTGAAGGCTCTTATGATCTGTGAACACGACGCACTTTGTGCCGTACAGATAATGTCTCCAGATTTTAAGAGCAAATACAACTGCTCCTAGCTCCAGATCATGAGTTGTAAAATTCTCCTTATGAGGCTTAAGCTGTCGGGAGGCATAAGCAATAACTTTATTTCTTTGCATCAACACCGTGCCTAAACCCTGGTGTGACGCGTCGCAGTAAACAACGAAATCATCACTTCCTTCTGGTAAAGCTAGAATTGGTGCTTCACAAAGCTTTTGCTTTAACAGCCGGAAAGCTTTCTCTTGATCTTCTCCCCAAACGTACTTCTTGTTTTTCTGAGTCAATTCCGTTAAAGATTTGGCAATCTTCGAAAATCCCTCAATGAATCTCCGATAATAACCAGCAAGTCCTAAAAATTGCCGTACCTCCGTGGGAGTCGTAGGTGTCGGCCAATTTTTAACTGCTTCTATTTTGGAAGGGTCTATGATGCGCGTGTGCGTGTGCTCTAATTTATACCCACGGTATGTCGTTGTGGTTTTAGCAGTATTCAAGTTTTAAATTTATATTTTGCCGACTTATCAATAACACACACACTTTAACGAGCAGTGTACCCGGTTAGTATGAATATAATGGTAAGTAGAGTGTCGATCACTAAGAGTGGAACGTATTATCTAGTTATTCTAATCAGTATTTTAATATCTTAAGTTAGCTATACAACCTAATCTAACGCAAGGGGGTTTCAGCCTGAGAGACTGGCACAGTTTGGTTGTGATTAAATAATAAACTAAACTAATGAGCACGAATCAGCGAGTAGCACACACGTACACAGATAAATACTTGAGACAATAAGAAGACCTGTCCTGATAGTTAAGTAGCTTGTCACTTGTTTTATTGCTAGTTTTATATGAAGTGTATAGTTCGATGCAACGCACCGAGATTAAGTCCTTTATCGTTGTATCTAATCTTATCGGCGAGTAAACCCTTAATGATTACTTATGACTATCCTATTTATCTTTCTTCCTACTTTTCTACAGACGATAGAATGCATAGGCGATCTAATAAATAGGCGAGGAAGGGGCATGGCGACCCAAGCAATGCTCAGCTAGACACAGAGGTTATCAATGCACTAATAAAAGTCACCAAAGACATCAACATATAAACTTTAATTAATGGGAAAGCAATTTTAAGGGGAGTTGAAGTGAATGATAACATAACACAAGCCCATCAATCCTGACCAATTAAAGTGTACTAATACAATAAAACAAAACTACTTAATGAATTAAATACATGCAGGACCTTCTTACAGCTCTTGTATCTTCGTTCAAGGTGTGTCTTGTGCTGCTACTTCGACTGAATTCGGCCTAGGGTTTCTGTGGTCTTCGGTCTTCTTCGGTATTAGGCTCTCGAAATTCGTCTGGTCTTGGGGTATTTATAGTCTCTGTCTGAGGGTTAGATGCGGCGCATTGAATAAGTAGATGCGGCGCATTGACTTAACTTCGCGTGGGGTCCAAGATTAATATATTCAGGAATATTCGTACACCTCCAGAAGATGCGGCGTAACTCCATTCTAAGATGCGGCGCATGTCCTTGCTGTCTTGGATCGTATCTTGTGAAATCTTGATAGTGATGCGCCGTATATAATAAGTAGGATGCGGCGTATCTGGAGCAGAATGTCTTGATCTTGTACATTTCAGTAGACTCTTAACTTCTTGCTTGTTTTGCTCCATAATTAGTCCAAAATCGCCAAGTTTCACATAATACTTGTTTTTACCTGAGAATTACAAAAGTAAACATTAACATATCAATTCTCACAGATAATATAATAAAACAAGTCAAATAAATAGGATAAATGACGGTAATAAAATGTACTTATTTGAGTTCATCAAATATCCCCCCACTTGAACTTTACTTGTCCCCAAGTAAACCTTAGAATTAATCTTATGAAAATGTATCCTAAAAGATATTAGGATTTATTTTTATATTTAAGCATGTATTCATTTTTGTCATAATCACACAACCAAACACTTAATGAATTAGAAGTAAAATAAAATATTCTGATAAAAGCAAATCTAATCGTTTAACTGTCCAGTCGTGACGAATATTCTATCATAAGCTTGGCAAGTATACGCATCTCCTCCACTAAAGCCAAGGAATAACAAGTCTAAAGCGGTAAAAGGGTTTGAGGTTTAAGGGTTAATCATTCTTCTTAATCTCTATCGATCTCAAATTCCAGAAAAGGCGACAAAATCACAAATACATGATCGAATCCACGAACACGATACTTACAATTGCTCAAATCCTTAACTCGAATAGGCTAAAGATAGGACCAAGTAATCTTCACCAATAATATTATATCAAAAAGGGCGACAAAATCATAAATACATAGCCGAATCCACGACTACGATACTTAAGATTGCTCAAATCCCTAATCTCAATAAATCAAAGGTTTGGATAAAGAATAATATAGGGTATGGATAATATTTGGGATACAAATTGGTGTAAAATGAAAAATAAACAAAACAGATAAATTAAAATCCTAAGTGTGGTTAATCACTATCCCAGCCATCCCATGAATAAGACTCATATCATAGAATAACTCACGCTTTAACACTTGAAACACACGCTTTTAGGTAGACACGAATTATACTCAACAAGATCTCAATCAAAGAATAACCTTTAGTTGGCGTTCCCATAACGTTCAACTCCCATTCAATCCATAGATATATTATACAACAACTAGTGGTGATATCAACCACTTAATACAAAACTTCACATAAGTTGGTTAAAACAAGCATCCAACTTTTCCTTTTTCTTTTCTCTTTTTTCGATTTTTTTTTTTTTTTTTTTTTTTTTTTTTTTTTTTTTTTTTTTTTTTTGACATGCAACATAAACATAGATGTGTAAAATTTCACAACTTTTCTATCACTTTCTTTCCGGATAATTTTTTTCATACTTTTCATACTTCAGAAATAACTGTAATAGCGAAAGTAGTAAACACACGAAAAATAAACTCAAAGATATACAATATTTACTTTCACTCCAATTGCATTGTGCAATTTCCCGACCTAACCATAGATAATGAATTACGCACGCGAACACAGGTAATGTAAGGAAACACACTTTGCCTAAAGCAATTAACCAACCACGGATTTTAATCTACAGGGTAGGCTAAGGTGTAAGGGTGTAACGAAACATTATAACAAAGGTGTAAGAAACGAAAGGAATGGTTCTGAGTGTTTTTCTAGGGGTATCTTACTCTAAAAGTGAGAGTAACAAAAGGGTTTATACGGGGGTTAACTAACCAGTGTAGTTAGCTAATAACACATAACATATAAAGGCTATTTGGGTGTAATCCTAGAAATTTACCAATTTAGACAAGTCATTCCAATTATATAAATAATACTTATTATGGTGGTCTCGAATAGTATACAAGCCAAGTTCTAAAGTTTACAAGTCACCGGCACACTCATAGATTTGTGAATTTTGAAAAATCACAATTTTTGAAAATAACGTCATGTGTGCAACTATGTAATTTAGACTTTAAACAAAAACATGCTAAAAATTTTTAATTTTGATATATTAAGCACATTTTAAGCATAATTTTGAAAAGTTTAGGACAAGTAAGTGTTCTAATTCTCCAATCCCCCCACTTAAGTTAAACAACGTCCTCGTTGTTTGTATCAAAGGTTAAAAACTGGAAAATAAAAGAATTAGAACAGAAAAACTCCCCTGAGATTTGCTCGGTATGATCCTCCATTATTTGTATAAGAGCAAAAATCATCTTTCTTGTGGATGAGAATGTTTAAGCTTCATAATTGATGTATCCACAGGAAATGCAGGAATCTATAATACCACCAAGACTTTAACACACCTAAATTAAGAAGGTTCAAACTTGCATAATACATTAGTAGTTAGTAAAAATAAAACATAAAAATTAAAATGAAAATCATCAGGTCAGTCGATACGCCGTATCTTATGGAAGAAGATACGCCGTATCGAGCCTGGAATGAATACGAATCAGAATAGAGGATGCGTCGCATCCTTAACCAGGGATGCGCCGTATTAAATAAACTGACAAAAAGTTTTAAAGTTAAAAGTAAAAATGCAGAAAAATAAAGTAAGATATGACCAGTGCAGGAGATGCGTCGCATCTCAGGATTGAGATGCGCCGTATCCTCTGCGGGCCTGACTGACTCGACACAGAACAGAATAGTAAAAATTTTCCGGGTTGTCTCCCGGTCAGCACTTGTCTTTATTCCAGAGTCTTCAAGTTAGACTCATGTTCAGCTCTTCATTCCAATACTTCAGTTGGTATACACATCAAGTGTGTGTGTATTTGGCAATTGCTCCATAACTTCATCAGGTCAGTCGATACGCCGTATCTTATGGAAGAAGATACGCCGTATCGAGCCTGGAACAAATACGAAATAAGATAAAATAAAGGATAGGATGCGTCGCATCTGTTTTACTAGATGCGGCGCATGTATTTACCAAACAGACTGTTAACAGTCTGTTGTAATATGGCTCATTCCTCGGTTTATCTCTCACGTCCTCTCGTACTCTCATGCTGAACTTAATGCCAGTCTTCATCAGATATAACAAGAAACATAAACTGGAGCATTAGAAATAAACATGTTAGTAATAATGAGTACAGTCCCAAAAGAATATAAGTAATGTACGAAGAAACGTGTCCGTAATGAAAATGCAAAGAGTGGTCAAGCTGTAGGCTGGTCGGGAGTCACGTCATCTGATTGGGCTCCTGAAGTACTAGCTCCGTCAGTCCTGCGGCGAACCCTGCGCTCGTATGTGGTCATCCCTCTGACATAAGCACCATCTGGGAGGTGGTGGCTGACCCCATGAAGAGTCATCACCCTACTGACACCGTCGACTAACTAGCTCGTATCTCTCCTCACTCCAGCAAGCTCAACTCTCTGTGCCTCGAGAGCCTCTTTTTAAGGCCAGGTGAATTATTGTAGAGGTTACCTGGAATTATTTCAAGAATTAAAGACGTTCTATGTTACCAATACTGAGTTTTCCTCCACTCTTGTCGTCTTATTACAGCCTTACAATCATCAAAGGTTTGATTACTCCAGCTAGCGTTTCTTGGTTAGGTTCAGAACATAATCTTCCATAGTGATGCTTAAGCCATCATTTATCCTGAAAGTAAACTAACTTGCGCACGAGAGTAGTGGAACGATCAAAGTGAATATCAAAAATCAACTATATTTATCGATTTAAATTCGTCGTATTAACAAAAGCTAATGCGCCGTATTTTCGTTACGTTTCAAAATACAAGATTTTTGATTCAGAAGATACGCCGTATCGATAAAAATTGATGCGTCGTATCTGTTTAATAATTCGAAAACTGTTTTTAATTAAAATAATAGATACGCCGTATCTGCTAAAGCAGATGCATCGTATAGCGTTATCGTTTAGAAATTTTTTTATTAAAAACAGATACGCCGTATCTTGGGGAAAGATGCGTCGTATCGAATTTATTAAATGCGTTGTATTTTATAAAAATTAAACGCAATACACCGTATCTATGAAAATAGATGTGCCGTATCGTTTATATAAGCTCAGTACAACGATATCAGTATGCAGAAAAACAGAAAAAAAAAAACAAAAAATAAACAAAAACGAAAAAAAAAAAAAAAAAACATACAAAAACAGAAAATATGCAAAATAATACAATGAATGCAATTAATCTAATATACAACAGAGTTAGCGGTTAGATTAAAAACTAAAAATTAAAAACCTAATTAAAATACTAATCAAATTAATAGATAATAACAATTCACTCCCCGGCAGCGGCGCCAAAAAACTTGATGCGCGTGTGCGTATGCTCTAATTTATACCCACGGTATGTCGTTGTGGTTTTAGCAGTATTCAAGTTTTAAATTTATATTTAGCCGACTTATCAATAACACACACACTTTAACGAGCAGTGTACCCGGTCAGTATGAATATAATGGTAAGTAGAGTGTCGATCACTAAGAGTGGAACGTATTATCTAGTTATTCTAATCAGTATTTTAATATCTTAAGTTAGCTATACAACCTAATCTAACGCAAGGGGGTTTCAGCCTGAGAGACTGGCACAGTTTGGTTGTGATTAAATAATAAACTAAACTAATGAGCACGAATCAGCGAGTAGCACACACGTACACAGATAAATACTTGAGACAATAAGAAGACCTGTCCTGATAGTTAAGTAGCTTGTCACTTGTTTTATTGCTAGTTTTATATGAAGTGTATAGTTCGATGCAACGCACCGAGATTAAGTCCTTTCTCGTTGGTTCTAATCTTATCGGTGAGTAAACCCTTAATGATTACTTATGACTATCCTATTTATCTTTCTTCCTACTTTTCTACAGACGATAGAATGCATAGGCGATCTAATAAATAGGCAAGGAAGGGGCATGGCGACCCAAGCAATGCTCAGCTAGACACAGAGGTTATCAATGCACTAATAAAAGTCACCAAAGACATCAACATATAAACTTTAATTAATGGGAAAGCAATTTTAAGGGGAGTTGAAGTGAATGATAACATAACACAAGCCCATCAATCCTGACCAATTAAAGTGTACTAATACAATAAAACAAAACTACTTAATGAATTAAATACATGCAGGACCTTCTTACAGCTCTTGTATCTTCGTTCAAGGTGTGTCTTGTGCTGCTACTTCGACTGAATTCGGCCTAGGGTTTCTGTGGTCTTCGGTCTTCTTCGGTATTAGGCTCTCGAAATTCGTCTGGTCTTGGGGTATTTATAGTTTCTGTCTGAGGGTTAGATGCGGCGCATTGAATAAGTAGATGCGGCGCATTGACTTAACTTCGCGTGGGGTCCAAGATTAATATATTCAGGAATATTCGTACACCGCCAGAAGATGCGGCGTAACTCCATTCTAAGATGCGGCGCATGTCCTTGCTGTCTTGGATCGTATCTTGTGAAATCTTGATAGTGATGCGCCGTATATAATAAGTAGGATGCGGCGTATCTGGAGCAGAATGTCTTGATCTTGTACATTTCAGTAGACTCTTAACTTCTTGCTTGTTTTGCTCCATAATTAGTCCAAAATCGCCAAGTTTCACATAATACTTGTTTTTACCTGAGAATTACAAAAGTAAACATTAACGTATCAATTCTCACAGATAATATATTAAAACAAGTCAAATAAATAGGATAAATGACGGTAATAAAATGTACTTATTTGAGTTCATCAATCTACGTGAATACCATGACGATCAATCACGTGTCCAAGAAACTGCGCAGTGTGAATCCAGAAATCACACTTGGAAAATTTAGCGTACAGCTGCTCTTTCTTGAGCAATTCCAAAAAAATCTTTAAATGCTCCGCATGTTCTTCTTCGCTCCGAGAATAAATAAGAATATCATCAATGAATACGATCACGAATTTTTCCAAATAAGGCTTGAACACACGATTCATGAGATCCATTAATACAGCTGGTGCATTGGTTAACCCAAATGGCATCACTTGAAATTCGTAGTGACCATATCTTGTTCGGAAAGCTGTTTTAGGAATATCTTCTTCCCTAACACACAGCTGATGATATCCGGATCTTAAATCGATTTTTGAGTAAACACTCGATCCTTGCAGTTGGTTGAACAAATCATCGATCCTTGGCAATGGATATCGATTTCTTTACTGTAAGTTTATTCAACTCTCGGTAATCGATACACATTCTAAAAGATCCGTCCTTCTTCTTAACGAATAGGACAGGTGCTCCCCAAGGCGATGAGCTTGGTCGAATAAAACCTTTATCCAATAACCCCTGCAGTTGATTGGATAATTCTTGCATCTCCGATGGCGCTAAACGGTAAGGTGCTCGTGCTATTGGCGCCGCTCCTGGCACCAAGTCGATCTGAAACTCTAGCTGACGAACAGGTGGTAGTCCAGGTAACTCTTCAGGAAAAACTTCCGGAAAATCTCATTCTACGGGCACATCTTCCAATCGTTTTTCATCTGTCTTTTTCTCAGTTACATGAGCTAAAAACGCTTGACATCCTCTGTTGATGTATTTCATGATTTTGATGCAAGATATTATGCTTAGTTTGGTTTTGCTTTGATTACCCCGAATAACCAAAGTCTCACCCTCAAAAGAGATGTGAACCACTTTCTCATCGCATAAAATCTTTGCATGGCATTTGGATAACCAATCCATACCAACGATTATGTCGAAGCTTCCGAGTTCAATAGGCATGAGGTCGATGTCAAAGGGTTGGTTTAATAGGGTTAAGGTACAACCTCGGATTATAGAGTTAGTGCCTACTAATTTCTCGTTAGCTAGCTCAATTTCATATGTATTGTTTAAGGCAATAGGAGTGAGTTTAAGTAAGGAAGCGAAAGTAAGAGATATAAAGCTTTTATCAGCTCCGATATCAAATAATATTCTAGCTAAATGTTGATTGAGAGGAAACGTATCCGTGACTACTTCCGGGTTTTGCTGCACATTACCATCTCCTAATACATATGCTCGTCCGCGGGCACCATTGTTCGGGTTAGCATTCAGCTTCGGACACTGGTTCCTATAATGCCCTTTCTCACCACATCCGTGGTAAGTCACCATCACCGGCTGCAGATTCGCTCCCGTTGCCTTACAGTCTTTGGTCTGATGTCCGACCTTCTGACACTTCATACACTTAACAGTGCATGGACCAAAGTGGTGCAACAAGCAACGATTGCATAGCGGCTTCGTTCCGACATAATCACTTTTCTCAGCAGGAGTGGCAGTATAGGCTTTGGCAGTTTCCTGCCGACGGTTCTGTTGATGATGGCATTGGTTACGGTTTTGGTGGTAATTATTTTGATTGTGACGGTTGTTGTTGTGGTAGTTGGGACGGTTGTCGTAGTGATGGATATTTCTTCTATCATCAAACTTTCGTTTGTGATCACTGTTTCCCTGAGTAGAATTGCGCTTGATTTCTCGATCTATCAGCGTTTGGGCTATGGATATTGCTTCTTCTAGCGACTGAGGCTTCGAAGCAGTAACATTTCCCTCGATGCTTCGAGGTAATCCTTCTGTATATTTTTCCAATATCTTCTCTAGATCAGGCACAATAGTTGGACATAGGAGAGTAAGCTCCTGAAACCCTCTATTATATGCCTTTAGATCCATTCCTTTCACCACTAACTGGTGAAATTCATCATCTAACTTCTTGATTTCGGTACGGGGACAATACTTTTTCAGCATTTTCTTTTTAAGATTATCCCAAGTGAGTTGATGAGCTGCTTCCACACCCATGGTTTGGGAAGTAGCAGACCACCAAGACAGGGCATCATCTAATAAAGTCCCTGTAGCAAAAGCAACTTTGCAGTCCTCGGTACACCCGCTCCTTACAAAGACTACTTCCGTTCGTTCAAACCAACGAGCTAATTCAGTAGCTCCTTCTGTTCCCTTAAAGAAAGTTGGTTGACAGTTTATGAAGTCTTTGTAAGTGCACTTGCGAGCATTTGCTGGCTCACTTTCTCCATTGGGTCTACTAGTGCTTCCAGTACGAGCCAATTCCGCTGCTTGAGTCTCAAGTGCTGCAGCAACACTGTCTGCAACAAGCTTTCGGATAGCAGCTTGGGACATGACTGGTTCTGGGGATTTGCGAGACATATTTCTACTAACATCACAAGAAAACACATGCTTAGATTTTTGCATAATGACCATTAACAATGGTAAACCCATGATAATCATAAGGTCACAGCATATCCAAATATGTATATAAAATGATCGGCACTGGTCCATGTCAATTTATATCATACATAGCAAAATATCTTAACCATATATAGTCATAAATAACTTGTTAATTTGTTATATATAACAAAATACAAGCGTCGCATTTATGCCACATATCCGGTGGCTAAGTACAAAAGCTATTTGATATAAACTACATACTAGTGCTATGTCTATTGATGAGTGTCTAAATACTCATCATTTTTGTCATATCTGAACTGCCAAAACATCCAAAAATACTCAGAAATGCATCAAAATACTAAAAATATCCCAGGGATTGTGTTTTATATGTTTCAAATGCAAAATGTTTAAAAACAATTGAAAAACGAACAAAGTTTGCAAAATTGGCAGTTTCAGTCCCTCAACTTTCAAAACTTAACAAATTTAGTCCCTATGCATTTGTTTTGTAAGAAAAGTCACCAAAGGTCCTTTTGAAATTAATATTTGTCATATTTAGTCCTTTGGTGAAAAGTTTCAATAATTTACAAGTTTGGTCCCTGCACTTTCAGAATTTGCAAAAATGGCCCCTGGGAAATATTATTGTTGGAAATATCATGTATGGTCCCTAGATTATTGGAATATGGCAGGAATCACCCTTGGTTTATTTTGAAAGATGTACAACTTCAGCCCCTCATCTTTCATGTAATTACAAAATTGGTCCTTGTGTTTAAATTATAAACCAAACCGGACCCTTATTTAATAAACCCAACCCTTTTATTAATAACCCAACCCAACCCTTATTACATACCCAGCCCAACACCCAAGCCTACTACACCCTTTTATTAATAAAACCCAAACGAAGGTTTGACTTAAGTCAAACCTTCCCTTCTTCTTTCTCTAAACCGCCAAAACCCAGACAAACCATACCACCCTTCCCATAGTTTTCTCTGCTACATCCCATCACCCCCACCTCATCACCAGCTGTCTACCCACTCCTCTCTACCTCCAAAATCACCCAAAAATCCTTAATTGCTAATACCTGCTCGAATCCACTACTATGACTTTTGGCGCCAAAAATGGTTTGAGTGGCTGAGATGATTTGAAGACCATCCAAAGGCTGGGATTTGTTCAGAGAGTGAAGGCAAATGAAACCCTAATCTTGTACTATAAATAGAAGCAATGTATAAGCTTAAAGTAGTAGTAGTTAATTTTTAATAGACGTATTTCTTACTCAGTATTTGCTTCTTGTAATTTATCATTTCCAGTTGTTAATTCAAGTTAATCTAAGTTATAATAATCTTGTTCCAAGTTATCTTGTGT
Source organism: Artemisia tridentata subsp. tridentata (assembly GCA_021014915.2). Taxonomy (NCBI): domain Eukaryota; kingdom Viridiplantae; phylum Streptophyta; class Magnoliopsida; order Asterales; family Asteraceae; genus Artemisia; species Artemisia tridentata. Next base: position 220,732,464 of record CP139509.1, read on the forward strand.
TAAAATTCAATATTGTTCAAATTTGCATGTTTCTGTTAAGCTTATTAAGTTCGAAACCATATTAAGAAGCTCTCACAAGCTCCAATACCCTGTATATGAGTTTATACAAGCTTAATATAGCTTGTTATAAGCTTATATTAGATTCTAGTTAGTTTGATCTTGAAGAATCAAGAAAGTCAACATAAGTCAACACAAGCTCTCATTAAGCTCTTCTGAAGTTAAAAGCTGTTCTGGAAGGCTTTTTGTGGTTTTCTAGCTTGTGTTAACAAGCTAGATTGGTTCTGTTCTAGTCCTGCTATCCCAATAGCCCCATCTCAGTTATAAGCAAAATATCAAGTGTTGCATTAATTTCCATACTACTGTTCCTTAGCTTATTTCATTGCTTATTATCAGTTTCTTTGCTTTTCTATCTTGTTTAAAGTAATATTAGCTCAGTTAAATTATTAGTTTAAGTCTAAATCTCATTTTCCACTTTATAATTAAAATCAGTCAAATAAGCAATATTAGCATAAACTTATTAGATTGCTTATTTTCCTGTTGAAAGTGGCTTATTATAGTTTATATAAGTTAGTTAATCATTAAAATCAGACCTTTTAGTTTAAAATATTGATTTTCCTTTGTAACATCACCACAGAACACCCATTAAGGAGTGTTTGGTTTTGAGCAGTCAACTGGTCAAACCCAGTGTTACTGTGCAATTACCTAATGCCCAACTTTGGTTAAGCTTATTTAAGTCAATATAAGCTGTTTCTAGGACTTAACAAGTTCATTTTATAAGATTTGTTGATTTGAGCCATCTGTGTTGTTTTTAGAACCCCAACTGTCCATATAAGCTCATACAAGCTAGAAGCTTATTTTGGCCTGTTCTTTGGCTTCTCTGAGCTTCATTTGGTCCTTATAGTGTAAACATAAGAGTTGGTTTAGTTTCCATTGTGTTGTGCACTTCTGCACAGCAAACAGATCACACAGACCCATAAGTGCAGTCTGCAAGCTTTTTCAAACTAGGATTTAAGTACTTCTTTGTTGTAATCAGACCTTGGATTTTGGTTTACAAATAGTTCAAATAGCTAAATTTAAGTTAATCATCTGGTATTCCACTTTTCACCTTATTTTCTAGCTTAAAACTAGCCTGCTACTTTTCCCCATTTTCACTGAAATTGCCCTGCACAGAATTCAGTTGCTGAACCATCTGTTCTAGGGTTCAATTGAAGTTCAATTGGGGTGTTATCCATAGGGCTTTTTGTGTTTTTATATAGCCAGTAGTATAGAGAAGCTTTTTCCCCTTAATATTCAGACTTTTCTGCTTATTTGATAGCTTAAATTGCTCTTCAAGTTTGATGTTTTGCCTGAGTTTCTGTCTAAAATTTGCAATTGCATAAGTGCTCATTTGATTAATCTATGGGATAAGCTCTTCTAATTAAGTTGTTTTAAGCTTATATAAGTTGGTTAAACCTTTTCTGAGCCTTTGGTAAACTTTTGTGCTTATTAGCTTATTTTTGGCTTATTTGCCAAACTGCTTAATGGCCAAACTGCTTATTAAGGTTTAGTGAACTTTTGATTTTAATTTTCCTAGCCTTTAAATATTAATTTAGACTTAACCTAAATTTTTTAGATTTTTCCTAAGTCATTTGATATTTTTAATCTTTTTAATTAGTTTCTAACAGTAATTAAATCATAATAAATAGAAAAATAATCAGAAAAATATAATTTTAATTTTCATAATTTTGTTTTATTAGTTAGAATCCAGGAAAAATATAATCACATTTTTAGACCTTAAGAAAAACAAAATAGAAAATAAGTGATAGCTTCTATTTAATAGAATTTATCTTTTTAAAATTTTAATTAAGTAATTTTCATTTTTATAATTTTCTTAGCTTCTTTTTACTTAATAATATTTATAGAAAAAGTTTTAGATTTTTCTTTGTTTATTTAGTATTTATTATAATTTAAATTAGTTTTAAATAATTATTAAATAATAAATAATTAATAATAAATAGATAAAATGTGTATAAAAATATAATTTTAGTTTTTAAATAAGTTTTAAGTAATTTTACATTTTTAAGTTTTAATTTTATAGATTTCACTTTTTAGTCCCATTTTAGATTCCCTGTTACGCGTTTTCAGTTTAGTTTAATTCGCGTTTAATTTTCTTGTGCATATTTGTTTATCATTTGTTATTTAGAATTATTAAAAAAGCAAAATCCAAAATATCTAATCACATCAGTCACTCTAATCCTAACTTTCCACAGTTTGCCCATTCACACCTCGTTGGGAAACGATTCGGGTAATTACTTACATGTCTTCACACTACACACGATCGTGAGTTTTTGCAAGCATCCTTTTTCACAAAGGGGTAGTTTGTAATTATTCACGCGTATCCGCTGTCTGCATTTATTTATAAGTGTATTCAGCACGGATCGTCTATACTATATATCCCAAAATTTAGACGTAGCACCAAAAGATAATATATAACGATTTGATCTACTGACCACCAAGAGTTCCCTTAAGTCAACTGTCGAGTTCGACTATCATGCTAATGAGAACCTGCATGTACTCCTGCTATTGAATCTGCATCTCTGTCACTGTCGTCTCTAAAACTGCAATCCAGTTCTGAGCTGTTGCCAATTCTTCATTTCTCTTGATCATTTCTTCAATCAAATTTAATTCATTTTCATAAATAAAAGGTATTTCGCGTCTGACCTGCTCGTAATGCTTCTCGGACTCCTTACGATTTTCATCTATCTTCTGCTGCATAGTTTCTTGACCCGTCATTAGATCTTCCACTCTATACTCGATGCCTTCAATACGTTCTAATGGTAATTCGACCAGATGACCCAAGGCAGTCTCAATTTGTTCTTCTTGCCGCTCTAGCCGTGTTAGGAGGGTGGAGACGGTCGGTTGTCGTTCTTGGGCGGCTTGTGAACTTTCTCCCACCTCAAATACTCGTGGCGGAGTAGAGATGTCGGGAGTAGGTGATTGTGGTAAAACACTATATCGGGCGATAATGGCTCGGACCTCATCACTAAGTTCAAACGGAACGGATGGAGGAGTGAAACTGGTAGATGACGTAGGGACTGATGGAACATAGGTAGGCAGCATGTAAGGATGTGGTAGTAGTGAGGAGGACGATGGCACAGGAATAGTTCTGATTCTTGCCGTTCTTCGGATTCGCTCTGGAGGTATCTCTGTAACCGAAGGAGAATCTGGGTCGGACGGTTCTTCGTCGGCAAAAGTACGAGCTCTCTCTCTGGCCTGAATATAGGGATCATCAGGGAATGGTGCGACATCGGGCATCAAAGTATCCTCAGACGGCTCTTCAGAAGGATCTGACTCTGTATCATGTCCAAATGCTGCAGAAATCTCAGGCACCACGGAAACATCTTCTAATGGATTCGACTCTATCGTTCGTCTAGGTACGGTCGTGATGTCCGGTACAGTCACGATATTTTCAATATCCGAGTCCGACATAAGAGTGATAGAATGAGGAGGGGAAGTCATAGCTCTGTAACCACCCGATAATTATGAATATTTCACTAAATAACTAAATAATTAACAATAAATCGTGTATAAATAAAGTTTCAGTAGCGTCGTGGCACGGAGGACTCTAGTTTAGTTTGTGAAAATTGGTTATAGTTCAATGTTTGAAAACATTTGGTTCTCTATAACCATGAGCTCTGATACCAATCTGTAACACCCCCGTTTTCGATATACGCAGCGGAATATAAGTTTGGGGTATTACTTCATGGTTCACAGTCATGAAAATAGAAAACGACTCAAAAAGAGACGTTTTAAATAAAATTGTTATCATTCATTATTTAAATCAGAGTACATAATATAGGTCCCAGAGGGAGGTTCGAAAAATATGTTATAAAAGATACATTATTCATCGAATGATAACAAAGTGGACACTCTTATTATAAAAAGAAAGTCCGCAGCCACTCCGTGCCAAAGCCATACTCTTAGTTACCTGAGATAAAACATGCTAAAAAGTCAACACAAAGGTTGAGTGAATCCATAGCGTTTAGAGTTATAATAAGTTTTGAACACAAGTTAAATAAAAGAAACCAGTTATATCACAATTCGGAATATTGCACTAAACTTCATGACACGCAATGCGTTGACAGTTTTCAGTCTCACTAACATATAAAAATGAAAGTGGTTTGTCCCCAAGATTAGATATCAAATATAATGCTTCTGTCTAACCGGCTACCACAAAGATATCCATCCGATTAGTACAAATGGGTCGTCAGGCCAATAGATCTATTCACATATTCGCGCTCACCCAGCAGGTGACTAATGGTGCATGATACGAGGGACTTTTAAATAATAAATAATAAATAGGGAACAGTTAACTTAGTGCAATAACAATCAGGAAAATACTTGTGTTCGTTTTGGTAGCATGTATCTCCCCACAAGTTTAGAAAACAAATAAAGAAAAGTGGGACTACGAACTCACCTTGACAGTCTGGATGGAAAACAAAGTTATACAGAGTTGATAAACGTCTCCGGCACGCAACCTGGTCCGTTATGTCAAGTTTCAGTAATCGTTTCTGAATATATAAGTTTTATTATTCGTTTCGTATCATTTTGGTTATCGGTTAAAGGTTATTTTGAGACAACATGAAGTCTCTTCAAAAGTTATAAGATTTTATCTTATTTCTTATTTTTATGTTTTCATTTCGTTCGTTGGTTAATTTCTTCCCGTTCGTTTGTTATCGAGATAAATGTATTTCGTTTATTAATTAAATAATAATAATAATAATAATAATAATAATAATAATAATAATAATAATAATAATAATAATAATAATAATAATAATAATAATAATAATAATAAATAAAATTCATTATTGAAAATGTTACACTTTTTACCCTAAAGTTTCACCTATTGTCAACTTATACCCCTGAACTTTAGTAAAATGACAATTTTTACCCCTCAACTTTTAAAAAATTACAATTTTTATCCTTCAACTTTGGTCAAATGACAGTTTTTACCCTTGTAGTTTTAAAAGTGACACTTTTTACCCCTGAGGTTCAAGTCGACAGCAGGTTAAGTCCAAGTTATGATTTTACTTAGAGTCTTGGCAGAAAATACCCCTGAGACTCCCATCGCGTTACACACGACGTCCTTATTTTTATAAAACGTGTTATACGTTACAGAAAAAGGCAAAACTTTTTACGACTCTTTGGTACACTTTATTTTTAACTTATAAACAGCTTATAGGCAGCTTATGGGCCATTCATTCGAGCTTAATAGGCTCGAATGAATTGTTTTGGGTCGCGTTCGAGAGCAGAAAAACAAGCAGAAAGAAAGGTGGATATCTTGATGAAAACTTGATCATTTAACTCCGTTCTTTTTCCTAAAATTAGATAGCTAAGTGATCTTTAATATGACAAAATTTCAGAATTTTTAGTGTCCATTTGGTAGTCGAATTTTAGGTTCAAAGTTGTGGGTCTGCTGTGTTTGTTGACAGGAAGAAAAAGAAAGAAATACAAAATGGTTTTTAGCGCTCGAACTTATGAACTAGTATCCTTAGCATATTTTCAGTATATACAACATATCTAGATTACTTCTAACATGTTTTTATCAATTCTTGGTTTATAAATAAAAATAAGAGGGTGTTTGTTTGGTTCGATAGAAATGAAAAAAAGAAAAAGAAAATTAGGTTTTTGATTCTTTAGGGTTTCTGGTAATCTTCTAAAGTATGCATAACAATATTAAGTATGTTTAAACTTATTTTCATCATGTGTTAACTTCTCTTGAGCTGTATTGAAAATAAAATAAAATAAATATGGGTGTGTTTGTTTAGTTCGAACCAAAAGAAAAAGAAAAGAAAGAAATGAAATTTCTAGTTTTTGTGTTAGACTCTTATTAGAGATTGTTAATTAGTGGTTTTAAGAGTATAATGAGTATAGAAAAAGAAATGAAAGGGGTTCGGATGACTTACCTAGCTATACGGTTCGAATAGGACAAGTTGGTGGCGAATAGGACTTGGAAATGGAACACAAGGGTTTTCTTCCTTCTTTCTTGGCTTCCTAGAGTGTTCTTAAACTTGTATAAGGGCTGTAGGATCAGTAGGGATGGTGTATGAGGGCTGTGGTGATGGTGTCAAGTGGTTTGAGGGAGAAAAGGAAGGGTGATGCTCGACTATTTATAGGAAGAGGAGAATTAGGGTTTCCATAAGTTTCTTAGTGTTTCTTGGAGTGGGTTGAGGAGACAAGAAGGTGTGTCTCTTTCTTGGTGGCGCCACATGGTTGGAGGAGGAAAGAGGTGATGTGGAAAACCTCCCTCCATACAAGTATCTATGTTCTAGAAGAGGGATGATGTGGAGGGTTTAGGGTTTTGACATATGTGGACTTAGGGTTTAGAAAAATGAGAGTTTGGTTTGTTTCATGTTGTGTTCGAACTAGGCAAGAAGAAAATGGAATGGTTTGGTTCGAATGGAGCTTTATTGGGTTGTACACTAGGTTTTTTCATGTGGTACTCTAGGGTTAGGAGTATAGTTAGGGTTCTAGGGTTTGTTTGTTAATTAATAATGATTTTCTAGGGTTTTCTAAGCATATTTACATATGTCGAGTTCTAATAAAATAAAAGGAAACCATTTGGTGCTTTGGATGGTTGTACTTTAGGCTTAGAAATATTGTACTAGGTTTTTTTAGAAAATAAGAAAAATATATTTTTAATAATTTCTTAAGTTATATAAATTTTATGTAGTTTTTATTAGAGTTTTAAAGTATTTAAATGAGATTTTAAAGTTTTGTGCATTAGAGGGTTGTATAATAGGTTTAGAGGATTGTACAATTAATTAGTAATTCTAATAAATTTATTTTAAAAATTAATGCATAATATTATTACACAATATGCTTTTTAAAATAATTATTTTTAAGGTTTATATAGTGTTTTTATTAATAATTGGTTTTTATGCATTAGTGACTTGTACTTTGGTTTAAAGGACTTGTACATATATATTTTATAAAAATATTATTTAGGGTTTGTGATTTTATTACATAAAATCATAGTTTTGTGAAATTAGGGTTTTTATCGGAAGTTATAGTGGAATTAGGGTTTCTGTGCTTTAATGACTTGTACATTACTTAAATATGTTGTATTTTAGTATTTCTAGGGTTTTGTTATTCTCATATGTTGTTATGGTAGCTTAGGTTATTATTTCTAATAATATGGTATTACCCGTAGCGATGACAACTAACAGCAGAAACAAAATGTACTACCAGCAGGAACCACTACCAGCAGGAACTACATACCTGCCAGCAGGAACCACTAATACTAACGGCAGCAATGAAATAAATATTATTTCTAATAATTCCTAACATAGGGTTTCATAAAAACTCTTATTAAATAAGACACGTTCTGTTTTAAACTTACGTTAACGAATTAACGTAAAGTGGTAAGTGGGACATCATAAAGTTTTAGGTCAAAGATATTTATATAGATAAACATTAAATCAGTTAAGGTTAGGTTGCGTGCGAGCACGTTTATCAAGGATGTGATCTATGTCACATTAGATAATAGTTATAATTAGATAATAAATAATTAAAAAAAAATTATACGTAGAAAAAGGATAATTATTAGAATAGTATATAGTGAAATTCTTACAGTGGTTACAGTACAAATCCAATTTATATACAAAATCACACAGTTTTAAATCATTAAGGATTAAGCATCCCAATACTTGCTACCAAGTATTGAAACCTTCCAACATCAAAAGCTTTTGTGAGAAGATCTGCAAAGTTGTGATCAGAATCAATTTTAACCACTTGAATCAACTTTTTCTGATTGCAGTCTCTAATAAAATGATGTCTAATTTCTATGTGTTTTGTTTTAGAGTGTAGCACTGGATTTTTAATTATTCAAATTGTGCTACTATTATCAATATATATGACAGTGTTCATGAAATTGTACCCATAGTCAAGAAGTTGATTTTGAAGCCAAAGCACTTGACCACAGCAACTTGCAGCAGCTACATACTCAGCTTCAGTTGTTGAAGTAGCCACAATTGTTTGCTTCTTACACTGCCATGAAATGAGTCTACATCCAAGGAATTGACATCCTCCAGTTGTTGACTTTCTGTCCAAGCTTGCACCTGCATAATAACTATTTAAATATGTTACCAAGTCAAAAGGTGATTCCCTAGAATACTATAGACCCAACCTAGGTTGACCTTTGAGATATCTAAAAATCCTCTTGACAGCTGTTAAGTGAGAAACCTTAGGAGTTACTTAAAATCTTGCACAAGCACAAATAGAGAACATGATATCAGGTCTTGATGATGTGAGATATATCAAAGAGCCTATCATAGATCTGTATGTGTGTACATCCACATTGTCTCCATCTACATCTTTAAGAAGAGGCTTCTCAGAGTCCATTGGTGTGCTTGCTACCTTTGCATCAACAAATTAAAATTTCCTTAGAATCTCTGCTACATATTTATCCTGGCTGATAAATATGCCTTCACTTGATTGCTTAACTTGCAGACCCAAAAAGAAAGTAAGTTCCCCCATGGAACTCAGGTCTTGATGATGTGAGATACATCAAAGAGCCTATCATAGACCTGTATGTGTGTACATCCACATTGTATCCATCTACATCTTTAAGAAGAGGCTTCTCAGAGTCCATTGGTGTGCTTGCTACCTTTGCATTAACAAATTGAAATTTCCTTAGAATCTCTGCTACATATTTATCCTGGCTGATAAATATGCCTTCACTTGATTGCTTAACTTGAAGACCCAAAAAGAAAGTAAGTTCCCCCATGGAACTCATCTGAAACTTATCATGCATAAGTTTCTCAAACTCTAAACACATCTCCTTCCTTGTAGATCCAAAGATTATATCATCCACATATACCTGAACTAGCAAAAGATCCTTCTTGTGCTTTTTGATGAATAATGTCTGATCAATCTTGCCTCTTTGGAATCCATTTTCAATTAAATAGGAAGCCAATGTTTCATATCATGCCCTTGGAGCCTGATGAAGGCCATAAAGAGCCTTGACAACCTTATACACCTTGTCTAGATGTTCTGGATCAATAAAACCTGAAGGTTGTGAGACATAAACCTCCTCTTCAATAGTACCATATAAGAAGGCACTCTTGACATCCATTTGATAAACTGTGAAGTTCATGAATGAAGCATAAGCCAAGAATAGCCTAATTGCTTCAATTCTTGCTACTGGAGCAAAAACCTTTTCGTAGTCTATACCTTCCTCTTGTGTGTACCCTTGGGCTACAAGTCTAGCCTTGTTTCTTATCACTATGCCCCTTTCATCCCTTTTGTTCCTGAAAACCCATTTAGTACTAATTACCCGTACACCCTTGGGTAAATCAACTAGCACCCAAACCTTCTGAATTTTAAATTAGAGAAGCTCCTCTTGCATAGCTTCTACCCAGCTTGAATCATCTAAGGCTTTGAGAACATTCTTGGGTTCTGCTTGTGAGAGGAAACATACAAATAAGTAAGAGTGTGCATCTTCATGCTGCTTTGATGCATAAAGAGCATCAAGTAACCCTTGTTGGTCTAAATACATAAGTTGCTTCCTTGTCTTCACTCCTGATTGCACATCACCAATCACATTGTCCAGGGAGTGGACTTTGTGAATCCTTGTGTGTGGTGTAGTAGGAACTTTATAGTCAGGTGGAAGATTGTTGAAATCCACCTCATCTTCTGAGAAATCTGCTTCATTTGAGTCTGATGGGCCAGCAGTAGAAATATTTGGCCTAGCAGTAGAAACTTTTGGCCTAGCAATAACATCATTTGGCCTAGCAGTATCAAGTTGGGTCTCAGCAGTACTATGATCATTAGTACGGTTAACTTGATTCTCTTGTTGCTCTGTCCCATCTTCCTTGTTTTCACCTTCAATCCCTTCTTTAGCTTCATCAGAAGAAGGTTCATCATTTATTGAAGTTGAATCCACACTTGTCCATATTGGCATCATCACATAATCTTGATCTTTCTCTTTTCCTAACCCTGCCTCATTTGTTGCATTATCAGCTTCTGAACCTGAAAAATCATTAGTTTCTGCAACAACAGGCACATAGTTCATTGATTGGGTTAGTGTCTCAAGATCAAATAGCCATTTTGGACCTTCACTTGCTACATTGGATTTGTTCTCTAAAAATTCAACATGCAGGTTTTCCTCAACTTTCCTAGTTCTTGAATTGTATACTCTAAATACTACTCACAGAAGTAGGTACAAATAAGTCCATATGAAGCATAAACAATGATTGATCAATAGAGTTAAAAATCTTGGGCTTACAAGTGGCTTTATGTTGTTTGCCTTTGAGACAAGCAACACATGTTTGGTCATTTTTAAATCTTTTCTGAGGCAAGCCTCTTACCAAACCATCTTAGACAATTTTATTTATGGTTTTGAAATTAATGTGACCAAGCCTCCTATGCCATTTCATATATTCATCCAATGTGGCATTTGCAACAAGACAAGTAAGGGCTTCTTTAAGAACAATCTTCTTCATATCAACACTGTACATGTTGCCCTTTCTTGGAATTTTAAGAAGTACTTACTTTCATCAGGCATCTTAAAATCAGAAGAAAGCACAAGACATTCAGTGTCAGTAAAAAGAACTTTGTTCTTTTTGTTACACATTTGTGAGACACTAAATAGGTTATACTTAAGCTCTTGTACATAGTACACATCTTCAAAATCCAATTTACCGGTTTTAAAAGTACCTTTACCAGTAATTCTTCCTCCAATTCCTCCACCAAAGGTAACATATCCTCCATCCAATGATTGAAAGTCTGAAAGATAAGACATGTTGCCTGTCATGTTCCTTGAACATCCACTATCTGAATATCCTTGATCTTCATCATCTGCTTGTGAATGTCCCTCAGTAGCAGAGAAGGCCATGAGTGTCATCTGTGTAGAAGCTTCTTCTTCATCTGCCATGAAAGTCCAATCAAATCCTAAGCCATCAATAGCTACCATAGCTTTTGAGTTTGGTTCCAAAACCTTTGCTCTTGCTATCTTGCTGCCTAGGTCTTCTACATTCCCTTGAGAAGTGCCCCATCATGTGGCAGTTGTAGCATTCTATCTTTGATTTGTCAAAACCAGCAGTATCATTGCTGCTGATAGTGATTTTCTTCCCTGTTCTTTGATAGAATTTCTTAGCCCTCATGCTAAGAAGAGAAATTTTCCATTTAAGGTCCATCTCCTCCAAATCATCATCATTGATTTCCTGGAGGTCTTCATGAGTAAGCATAGACCCATCATTCTGACTTGTTAGGAAGGCACAACAAGTTTTCTCATCCATAATACTAATAGTACCGCTTGATGAACTAGCAGTACCAACTCCCACATCAACCTTCACATCTTCAACTAGATTTGAGGTACTAGGAGATGACACAAAGGCCATGTTCCCAGTGCTTGAACTAGATCCTCCAGTCTTCTTCACATCTTGTTCCACAATTTTGAAGTTGCTATACAAGTCCATTAGATTCATGGTGTCAATGTCTGTCTTGTTCTTCCAGACAACAACATGCATAGCCCATTCTTCAGGTAAGCTTCTTAGAAATTTGGAGTTTAGATCTTCTTAAGGTATATCCACCCCAAGAATAGCAAGTTGGCTCACAATCTTCTGAAGCCTGTTAAACATGTGATCTAATGACTCATTGCTTGTGGAAGAGAAGTTTTCAAAGTTCTGCTTGAGAAGAGTCTTCTGGGTCTTCTTGGTGGATTCATTCCCACCATACCTTGCAACAATGGCCTCAAATAATGACTTAGCATCTTTGAACTTGCTGAAATTTAAAAGTTGATCATTTGGAATGGTCATCATCAGCATACTTCTGGCCTTGAGGTCATTCTTCTTCTTTACCCTATCTTCTGCAGTTGTTGTGTAACACCCCAACCCGGAAAGGGTAGAAGTGTCACGTAAATGGTGACATATCAAAGGCAAGCATAACATACGACTTACATAATACAAATGGTTTACAAAGTTACAAAGGAAAATATACTAAATCTATGTAGTCATACATAAATGAATATAAAACTAAGGTGTCGTCTTCATAAGCTAATCTCTCATCCCAAAGCAAACCCAAGCTCCTGGCTTCCTACTAAAACCTGCCGCAGGAAAAGAAATGCGGTTGAGCTTAAAAAGCCCAGTGAACAGATATATAATGAACGGAAACAAAAGCAAATGAAAATGAACAGACATATCATAATAAATGAGATATAGGAAAAGGAAATAAAGAGTAAAGGTTTAGGACAGTAATCCACCACGAGCCCACATATCACATCACATATCAAATCGTATCATATCTTCATAATCATATAGAGGGGAGACCTCTCAGATAATCAGATAATATGAGGGGTGTCCTCATTCTTCAAATGGAGTAGCTAGCTCCCAAATTTTGTGAAAGACGTGGATTGCACCCATCATCAGTCACCAAATCAAATCATATCATATCATATCATATACAGAACAAATCTAGGATGCATCCATACGCCCCCCACACAAATCACATTGGCCATAATAAATATAAAGCGCGCATATCACAATCACAATGGGGACGGTGTACAACATCACTCGAGTACACTAGAGTCATGTCAGTGGTGCATCAAAGACATGGCCATGTTACCTTCATGGCTAGGAAACACATTTGGCTCGGGTATCAAACTGGGGTTAAGGGTCAAAGGTTCATATCAAAGCAATGGTTCACAAAGTCATAATCATAGTCCAAATCTCAAGGTTCATATATCAAAGGTTCACATGTCAAAGGTTCAAATATCAAAGGTCCAAATCACAATGTAGGGAACATAGCAATGGCTTAGGAAACCCTAATACGAATCAAAGTAAGAGGCCGAAGGCTCCTTATACAAAGAGCAGAATATCTGTACCTTATTCCAAAAGCAAAGCACAAACCAAAATGAATAAGATAGGATCAGGTCCTCTCCTTCTTCACACCTAGAGGGGTAGAAAAGAATTACAAACCTTTCCATTTCAAGTAACTTTCCATTTTTAGCAGGTTTCCAATTTTGGTAAGTTTCTATTTTTAGAAAGTTTCCTTATTTAGAAAGTTTCCACAATTAGTAAGATTTCCATATTCTCATTTAGGTTAAGTCATTATCAAAACATATTATGGCTTAAGGGTGTATTTTAACAAGTTACCTAAAGTTTAGGGTTAAACATGACAAGTTCTCACATTCTAGGGTTTTAAGTGTAAATATGCTAAAGATGAAAGTTTAAAGTGAAAATATCATAAATAACTCATTTTACTGTTCAAGTTATCAGAATTACATATTTAGTCCCTTAGGTTTCATAATTTACATTTTACACCCTTTATATTATTAAGTTATACTTTAAACCTTATAATATCCATAATTACACATTAACCTCATAATTTCCCAAGTTTACACAATGTACACTTATTTTAACATGTTATACGAATGTACCCTTAAATATTCATAATTTACACATCAAGTCCCTCAAGTTATCAAAGTTACATATTTAGCCCTTTAATTTACAATTTCAACCTTTAATTATTAATAATTACATATTAAGCCATTAAATTACCAAAATTACACATAACCCCCTGAATATATTTTATTACTCAAATCAACCTTAAGTTTCCAGAAATTACATTTTTAGTCCCTCCATTTAATTATTAAACAATTCGAATTATACTTTATTTAATTAACAAAATAAACCTTTTAAATACAAAATTAACACATGAGATCCTTATAAAATATTTTCTGTATTTTTACCCAGATCCAAGACACCTTACAAAAATATCCCATAGGTTTCATAATTTACAAAACACCCCCTTAACTTATTATTTTCAAATCGGTACACAAACTATTTATCAAAAATCAAACCCTAGTAATCCCAATCATTATCCAATAATTTTACCATCATTATAACACTATTATTTCCAGATTTCATCACTAAAAACCCTAGGTCGATTTGTTCTTAGGGTTTTCCACGATTTCCCTTTTTATTTCTTAAATCCGGTTTTAATCATAAATCCATAAATCACGATTTCGACTCAAAAAATTCGAATGACTATTTTTCTCATGTTATATGAAGCATATAGAACCCAGGAAAAATAAGTAAACACCTCAGAAAAATCGCATGGCTTTATTAGATTTGATTATTCAAAATTAGGGTTTTAAGCTATTTATTTTTCATTCGATCAATACATGAAGCATGGTTCGATTTCAATATTTTTCCCATGATATATGTGATTGAGAGAGAGCTAGAAAAATACCAGAAATATTTTAGATCAAGGGATTCACACGCTTGGAATTATTGTTGCTCGGTTAGGGTTTTTCGAACCAATTTATTCACCATGAACACACGATCGACTCCAGGACCTTGTGGCTATTTTTCTCACCTTCCTTGCATCACTAAGAACTCCAAAAAAATGGGTTTTTGATTTATAAAAATCGGATGGAGATGGGAGGTATTTTTGTGGTTGGCGGCTCATTTGATTTTAGGGTTTTTAGGTGGAATAAATTTTAAGGGGTGATATATTTGTGATAGACCGAACCTTGGGGAGGGCATGGGGCCAAATAACCGGCCTTCACAAGGCCCAAATTAATTTACCCTTATTTTGTGTATTTTCCTAATTTAATTGTAATTTAAATGCTTTTTAATTAATAATAATTGTGTATTTAAATTTTCGGTGCACACAAGGGTATTTTGGTCATTCCACAACTTGTATAAATATTAATCGAAGTCGTCAAAATTATTTTGTATCATATCTTGTTCGTTTCCAGAAGTTTGGGATCGATTCGGAACTTTAACTAAGTTTTAATTAAATTTTAAAGTTTCAGGGGCATTTTGGTAATTTTTGCATGTTTTAGATTTTCGGGTTTTACAACTCTTCCCCTCTAACAGAAAAATTTCTTCCTCGAAATTTGCAAAGAATCGGAAGTGAAAGGATCGAAAACAAAATAGGGACGTACTAGATCAGAATACAAAATGCAGATAACTAGCTCATATCGATTCCTCGGTTTCCCAGGTAGCCTCCCGTTCTGGGTGGTTCTTCCAAAGAATCTTTACGAACGGAGATGAAATGAAACAGAAGATACAACGGACAGCGAACGAAAATGTAAAAAGACTTGTTTCTCATGACTCTTCATTGCCGATCCAAAAGTAACTTTAGTTTCCAGAAATGACATATCATACGGAATTCAGATTGCAAGGATCATATTCAAACATGACGAATGGTTATCATATTCTCTCAGAAGAGATACAAGGATACGCAAGATTGTGACGGATATGCCGTCCATAGCATTCGATTAGACAAATCAGATGAGATCGTACAGAAAATAAATTGTAGGTGATATCAAATGGAAGAAACTTATAGCAGAACTTAAGATTCTTATCGGAATTACCAAGGTCAACAACCGCGTACCGAGAATCCAAACGTATCAAATCGTATAACGGCGAAACAGATTAAGCGTATAGGTGGAACGAACCTAAATCTTACAAATGCGAAATTTCTCACATCTCTAATCAAAATTCTAAGGTTTCTAAAGTACTCCTCGAAATATCCTATGAACACAATGAGGGTACGTCATATGACGTAAGTATTATCATGTTCGCGAACCGTCATAATACCAGCATCATATGAGTATACCATCATGATGGTCATACTTTATCTCAAGTCGCGAACAGAACTACTTATCTTAACCACCTATCAGTCTTTCTACCTCCTAAGGTTGGTCCAAAACAAACATCACTACGAATTCTAAATCAGAGGAATTTGGACGTACAAATAGCGTAACGAAATGTGTACACCTCAAAATGAAACTCGTCGTCGAGACGTTAGGCCTTCCACAATTCATCATCCTTCTCATAACGAACCAGCGTACAACACATGAATAATGGACATCGAACGGAATTTCTAATAGGGAAAAGGCTCATTCAAGATCTTATCGAAAGGTAACGGAACTTGAGTGGTCTAAGAGGAAATGAATTACGTCTTCAATATCTTCATCCTTTACAAAAATCAAATCTTCCGAATCCAAACGTTTACTACAAAATTTCATCCCTTCAATTTCATGATCTCGAACCCTTTCAAATTCCAAGTAGCCGCTCTCTTGTCTAATCATACGATCATAGGGTGAAAAGGAAATCATAAACTTGAGTCTGGTTCCTCAAGTCTTCGACACTTCTTCTTGACACTTCGGTGTGGTAGCATGAATCTCTTACGTGATCACCGTGCATTCCTCCATTGGCGAGTCTGCTTCAGCTCTCAATTCATCTTAGTACAACTAAAATGACTAGAGAAACAAGGTTGCGTGTCTCCTACAGGTCTTCTAGCATGATTCAAAATTCACCAACTCAACTGCTGTGGACTTCCTGGTTTATGTGCTGAAAGCTCATCTTCCACGGTCTGGTCGTCTTGATGCCCAACTGAAATCTCCACGTGCTGCTTGAGGTATAATCGAGTCTCATCTCAGTCTGTCTTCTTCTCACCTGCTTCTCTCTTGGTAACGCCTGTCACGAACCTCTTCTGCACATCTGCTACAAGGTTTCTAACTCTGAAAATGGTCTTCAGTCTTGGTCCTTTCTGTGGAAACTCTGTCGTCATCGGATACCTGGTGGTGTTGTTTGCTACAATCTCTGATCATCAAGTGAATCTATTCTTCTAGAACAAAGGGTCGGTTCACTTCATACTAAAAATGGTCAACGTGTTCCTCGTTCGTCTCTGAGCACAAACATACTGTCATACTATGACAATTGTCCGAATACTTGCGAAAACATGAATCTTCTAGTCAATACAATTGACATCATTCAAAACTCATAGTGGTCACACGGGTACTAAAGCAATTTCAGGAAATCTTCTTAGGGAGAAACTTCATATCACAAATCTTTCTCTTCACAAATCAAATTGTAATGCTTCGCGGAACTTAATCTCAACTAGTCAACTTCCTTCTCAGATGTTCTTGTGGTTGCTTCTCCCGTCTTTCAAACTCAAATGAGGTCGTCTGCTACGGAGTTCCAAAAATAGAACAAATCAAATATTGATACGCGGAAATGGAATAATGATTACGGTTACATTCACGATGGTCGGTGTGCCGCCGCACACTTCTCTCTTTCTTCTTCATAAACCAACAGGAGCATTCAAGAGATCACTGAAGTGAACAAACTCATATTCCATCAGTTCCTACAATCTCTTAACTTCTTCAGTATCGTGGTTTCGCCAAATTCAGATTAGTTCAATGCAACTTTACTTCCCAAACGGATCTCAAAAGGTTCATCAGAAGCACCAGAAATTCGTACAACAAACTTTCAAGTGCCGGAGCTTTCTAAGAATGGATGCTAACAGGCGTTAGGAGAAAATTGGAAATCAAAGAGATCGAAGTATGTGCTTCATAGCAACAATAATCTTAACAGATTCAAATGATTGAGAGTATCGTATTAAAATATGGTGAAGCAGATTGTTAAGGGTCGCATTTCAAATATTGCAGTCCATGATAGCTTTACAAAAACCATCAATCCATAATAAAGAGACCTCAAGGTCAAATACATCCAAAGGGAAACGGATTCTCAAAGCGAATGTGGTTGTCAAATCATACGGATAGTTCACATATCAAATTTAGGTACATGGTTCATCAAAGTGTGGGATGGGAGAGTATTAGAATATATCAAGGTCAAATATATCAAATTGAAGGTTAGAATTGTGAACAGTTCAAAAGATTGGAATCTTGTTTAGCTTATAACATAGGAATGATAGGGTGTGCACCGATAGTAATATGAACATCGTTTACTGTCAGAGTTGAGATGTATGGAATATCAGTTATTAGCATCAACATACTTAGATAACAATTCCGTACTGGACAAATATCAACATCAAATCCTTCTAAAGGAAATTGGTTAACATACAACGTTCATCATTCAAATGACGGAAAGTAAGACTCCCTCGTCTTCTGCGACAACGTTCTTATAAGGCATGACTAAAGGCAAAGGCAAGATTCAGAGTGATGCGGAAGCAAATACTACTCACATGGATGTCCTAAACTACCCATTCCTCACCGGTTATGACTTATGTTACTATGGGAAATCCTACGCAACATCGCAAAGGTTATCCTACGAGCGCCTACAGTGGAAACTTAGGGGTCCTAACTTACACAGGCCAAGGGTAGATGTACTACAAGTCGTAAACCTGGCTTTGATACCATAATTGTAACACCCCAACCCGGCAAGGGTAGAAGTGTCACGTAAATGGTGACATATCAAAGGCAAGCATAACATACGACTTACATAATACAAATGGTTTACAAAGTTACAAAGGAAAATATACCAAATCTACGTAGTCATACATAAATGAATACTAAAACTAAGGTGTCGTCTTCATAAGCTAATCTCTCATCCCAAAGCAAACCCAAGCTCCTGGCTTCCTACTAAAACCTGCCGCAGGAAAAAAAATGCGGCTGAGCTTAAAAAGCCCAGTGAACAGATATATAATGAACGGAAACAAAAGCAAATGAAAATGAACAGACATATCATAATAAATGAGATATAGGAAAAGGAAATAAAGAGTAAAGGTTTAGGACAGTAATCCACCACGAGCCCACATATCACATCACATATCAAATCGTATCATATCTTCATAATCATATAGAGGGGAGACCTCTCAGATAATCAGATAATATGAGGGGTGTCCTCATTCTTCAAATGGAGTAGCTAGCTCCCAAATTTTGTGAAAGACGTGGATTGCACCCATCATCAGTCACCAAATCAAATCATATCATATCATATCATATACAGAACAAATCTAGGATGCATCCATACGCCCCCCACACAAATCACATTGGCCATAATAAATATAAAGCGCGCATATCACAATCACAATGGGGACGGTGTACAACATCACTCGAGTACACTAGAGTCATGTCAGTGGTGCATCAAAGACATGGCCATGTTACCTTCATGGCTAGGAAACACATTTGGCTCGGGTATCAAACTGGGGTTAAGGGTCAAAGGTTCATATCAAAGCAATGGTTCACAAAGTCATAATCATAGTCCAAATCTCAAGGTTCATATCAAAGGTTCACATGTCAAAGGTTCAAATATCAAAGGTCCAAATCACAATGTAGGGAACATAGCAATGGCTTAGGAAACCCTAATACGAATCAAAGTAAGAGGCCGAAGGCTCCTTATACAAAGAGCAGAATATCTGTACCTTATACCAAAAGCAAAGCACAAACCAAAATGAATAAGATAGGATCAGGTCCTCTCCTTCTTCACACCTAGAGGGGTAGAAAAAAATTACAAACCTTTCCATTTCAAGTAACTTTCCATTTTTAGCAGGTTTTCAATTTTGGTAAGTTTATATTTTTAGAAAGTTTCCTTATTTAGAAGGTTTCCACAATTAGTAAGATTTCCATATTCTCATTTAGGTTAAGTCATTATCAAAACATATTATGGCTTAAGGGTGTATTTTAACAAGTTACCAAAGTTTAGGGTTAAACATGACAAGTTCTCACATTCTAGGGTTTCAAGTGTAAATATGCTAAAGATGAAAGTTTAAAGTGAAAATATCATAAATAACTCATTTTACTGTTCAAGTTATCAGAATTACATATTTAGTCCCTTAGGTTTCATAATTTACATTTTACACCCTTTATATTATTAAGTTATACTTTAAACCTTATAATATCCATAATTACACATTAACCTCATAATTTCCCAAGTTTACACAATGTACACTTATTTTAACATGTTATACGAATATACCCTTAAATATTCATAATTTACACATCAAGTCCCTCAAGTTATCAAAGTTACATATTTAGCCCTTTAATTTACAATTTCAACCTTTAATTATTAATAATTACATATTAAGCCATTAAATTACCAAAATTACACATAACCCCCTGAATATATTTTATTACTCAAATCAACCTTAAGTTTCCAGAAATTACATTTTTAGTCCCTCCATTTAATTATTAAACAATTCGAATTATACTTTATTTAATTAACAAAATAAACCTTTTAAATACAAAATTAACACATGAGATCCTTATAAAATATTTTCTGTATTTTTACCCAGATCCAAGACACCTTACAAAAATATCCCATAGGTTTCATAATTTACAAAACACCCCCTTAACTTATTATTTTCAAATCGGTACACAAACTATTTATCAAAAATCAAACCCTAGTAATCCCAATCATTATCCAATAATTTTACCATCATTATAACACTATTATTTCCAGATTTCATCACTAAAAACCCTAGGTCGATTTGTTCTTAGGGTTTTCCACGATTTCCCTTTTTATTTCTTAAATCCGGTTTTAATCATAAATCCATAAATCACGATTTCGACTCAAAAAATTCGAATGACTATTTTTCTCATGTTATATGAAGCATATAGAACCCAGGAAAAATAAGTAAACACCTCAGAAAAATCGCATGGCTTTATTAGATTCGATTATTCAAAATTAGGGTTTTAAGCTATTTATTTTTCATTCGATCAATACATGAAGCATGGTTCGATTTCAATATTTTTCCCATGATATATGTGATTGAGAGAGAGCTAGAAAAATACCAGAAATATTTTAGATCAAGGGATTCACACGCTTGGAATTATTGTTGCTCGGTTAGGGTTTTTCGAACCAATTTATTCACCATGAACACACGATCGACTCCAGGACCTTGTGGCTATTTTTCTCACCTTCCTTGCATCACTAAGAACTCCAAAAAAATGGGTTTTTGATTTATAAAAATCGGATGGAGATGGGAGGTATTTTTGTGGTTGGCGGCTCATTTGATTTTAGGGTTTTGAGGTGGAATAAATTTTAAGGGGTGATATATTTGTGATAGACCAAACCTTGGGGAGGGCATGGGGCCAAATAATCGGCCTTCACAAGGCCCAAATTAATTTACCCTTATTTTGTGTATTTTCCTAATTTAATTGTAATTTAAATGCTTTTTAATTAATAATAATTGTGTATTTAAATTTTTGGTGCACACAAGGGTATTTTGGTCATTCCACAACTTGTATAAATATTAATCGAAGTCGTCAAAATTATTTTGTATCATATATTGTTCGTTTCCAGAAGTTTGGGATCGATTCGGAACTTTAACTAAGTTTTAATTAAATTTTAAAGTTTCAGGGGCATTTTGGTAATTTTTGCATGTTTTAGATTTTCGGGTTTTACCCTATCTTCTGCAGATGTTGGGTTGGTCTCCATAGTTGTCACTATCTTATCATCAACTGTTGATGTAGTGGTTGTAGGCTTGAAAGAGTTTCCTTCTTCATTAATTTCCCAAAGTGTATAGTTTTGCACTTGGAAATACTGCTCTATCCTTAACCTCCACATATCAAACTCATTCTGCTTGAGCATTAGCAACTTTGCAGCAACATTCGTTTGAATAGACTCCATGTCCATTTCTTCTTCTAAATCAAAGATATCAACCTGGCTCTGATACCAATTGAGAGGATGTAATACACTCTGGAAGTTAGTCCTTTATAAGATGTGTATATGATACTTTGAGTGAATATGATTAAGTATGCGGAATCTACTTAACCACACTTAGAAGGATATTGGTTATGGAAATGGAACAGTGATGCTTGTTATTTGAACAATGAACACAGAAAGTATAACACCAAACGATTCAATATTATTGAGAATAATACGAGTGATCTTCACTATCACTAGGGTTACAAAACCTTGAATATCTATTACAAAGATAACTATTTCTGTTATGTTCAACTCTATTAGTTAATATCTAATAGTTACTCTTCTAGACACTCTTAATATCTAGGCTAAGATCTCCCTTTTATACAACAAAGGAGATCTTTACAATATTGTTAAGTTTTGTCAACTACTTGCTTGTTGAGTGTGTCAGTAGCAAAGATACAACTTGCTCTGTGTATACAACTTGTAGACTGATCACTTATCAAAGATATTATCTACCGTATATACTTGACTTTTATACACAAAATATCTTTTTCATACTTATCTAATCAGCAGTAGTATTAGTCACTCCAACAACAGTATTCAACCAGCAATACCTTTGTTTGTACTAGCAGTACTAACTTATCAGTTAGTACTGTTAGTTATAACTTGAACAGACTTCAAACATACACTAGCAGTTAGTACTGTTAGTGTATTCTTCTCAGCAGTACTAACCTTCAAAACATTTAATTCCCAATACTAATCTTCAGAACATTTAATTCCCAACAAAGAACCTCTCCGAGTGTAAGGCTAATTATCGTCATTCCTATTCGTGATTTGGTACGTAACTTTTGCGATTTCAATTTCGAGGACGAAAATTTTCTTTTAGAGGGGAAGAATTATAACACCCTAAAATTTGGTTAACATTTTATTCATTTGTTATGATTATAACCTAAGTATAAGTAAAAAAAATACATGTATTATATATGGGCCGATAGGATTTTTAATAAAATAAGGTTTATGGACTCTCTTTTTTAGTTACCAAATTATAAACCCATACAAGTCCAAGCCCAACTAGAATTTGATCCAACCCATCTTATACAAAAAAATAATATTCGGTTCCCTACTCCCTCCCCATAATCGATCTACAGGAAAAAAAAATGAAGGAGAAAGAAAAACCCTAGCCTCCATAATTGTTTGTCATCAAGAACTCAAGATCAAGATTCGTGGTAATCCCGTGAAAGTTTGGTATGTTTAATCACCTATTTTCTTAAACATCTTTTGTTTTTAATTTTTTTCATATAGCTATAATTGATGGATATGATTAGGGTTTATTAAAATTTCAATAATTAAACATGTTTGATCATTAAAACATAATTAGGGAAGTGTTAGAGGTTTCATATTGCGTTGGTTAGGGTTAGGGTTTTGTTTGTGATGCGGTCCAGAAATTGGGTTGGATTGATGTGTGTCCAAACTGAAGATGCCAATGTATTTTTCGGTGATTTTTGAGTCTAAACATAAGTACTCTTTGTCTACTTTCTGGAAATGTAAGATTCATAGCAATTAGAGGTCGGTAAGTAAGCTTTTTGATTTTTAGAACAAAAGTTGTCAAATATGTAAATCTGAGTCTGAAAATCGGTCGATATTTTTGAATTTTAGTTTTCAAACCACAAGGTGTTAAGAGCAGTCCTTTTACAGGGGTGATATATAAGTTATGTGTGACTTCATGGAATTTTTTAGGATTTTTCTGAAGTGTCGAAATGGGTTAATTAAAGGCAAACTTTCTGTGTGTATCTGCAGTTAATTTTCTGGGTAGGCTTGGAAAGATGATTTTTGTAACAGTACTTTCACTTGCTAATAAAATCTATGAAAATTTGTGATGACACTAGACAAATATGGGAATCACATATAATTACTTTAGAATTTTTGGAGCTTAAATGACAGGCATGAAAAATTGTAAGAAACTGGTCTAGAATTGGTATATAAACTCTAATTTGGTAACTATAGGTCCTAAACCTAATTTTGAACATATGAACCCTAGTTTGGTCATTAATTGATTTGAATACAATCTAAACCGTATATTTAACTTATTATCATTGGTAAACCTAAACTTGATTGATTCGGAATGTTACCCTAAAGTTACTAAATTCAGAAAGTTACTAAATTTGGAAACTTACTAATTATGAAAACTTGATAACTATGGAAAGTTACTAATTGGGGAAACTCACTTAATTCGGAAAGTTACTAATTCGGGAAAGTTATTAAATATGGAAAGTTACTAAATATGGAAATTTACTAAATTTGGAAAGTTGCTATAAATAGCAAGAAACTAATAGTCAATCTTGTAGCGTAGGGAGCAACGAGCGAAGCTCCTTGGTTCCGTGAAGTTCAATTGTATCGAATAGTCAATCTGAACAACAATAAGTACTGAATCAGTAATAACTTATGAAATGGTTCTTAAATAATAAGGCGATCATTAATTCGTGTAGATTCGCTGAAGAAGGAGTAACTTCCGATCATTGTGTTTTCTGTTATGGTTGCATTTACGGTTTGAGGTTCAAATATTCTACCTTTTCTCAGTAAAGGTTTCTCATGACTTCTCGATCCTTGACTTTGATTCGTTTGATTTGTTACGATTCTGTTGATATGAGCCTTTGCTATGATTCCCTTTATATGATCCTTGGCTTGATATTCATTTTATTATTCATTGATATGGTATTCGGCAGTTATCCATTTGCTATATTATGATTCCGTTCAGTTTT
This sequence comes from Artemisia tridentata subsp. tridentata, assembly GCA_021014915.2. Taxonomy (NCBI): domain Eukaryota; kingdom Viridiplantae; phylum Streptophyta; class Magnoliopsida; order Asterales; family Asteraceae; genus Artemisia; species Artemisia tridentata. The sequence goes on from CP139509.1 coordinate 220,756,612, forward strand.
GATATGCTCTGATTAGATATGATGTGATGACTTGATATGATATGTTCTGTTCTGTTCTGTTCGGTTGCCTGAGCTATCTGTATTCCTAGCCATGGAGGTACCATGGCCATGTCATTGAGGCACCAATGGCATGACACTTTCTGTGGAGGTGTGATTGATCCACGGCGTCCCTTTCTGTTATGTTATGATATTTGTGCACATTGGCCATTATGATATGTGTATATACATGTCATGAGCATGTGTATATATATAATTTGTTTTGCAGGGGGCGTATGGATGCATCCTAGATTCTGTTCTGTTCTGGATATGATTAGTGATTGGTTGGTGCGTGCCATGCATCCCCTCACTTCTGGGAGCTAGCTACTCTATTTGGTACTTGAGAGGTCTCCCATCCTTGTACAACTTATGATTTGACAGATATATGGATATGATATGATGTGATTATGTGACTAAGCATGTGGCATGCTTTCTGAGCTCGATGGGCATTTCTATTATGTTATATGATTATTATTCTCTATTTGATTACTTTGACTTCATTATGATCTCTTTATGTTTCGCTACGATTTGCTTCTTATGATATATGACAATTTGTTCAGTTGATCCTTGATCTCTTATTCGTTTGGCAGATGATATTCGTTCAGCAGGAGCTTATGTTCCTTTTCCCTATACTTATATATGTTCGATCATTCGTTTGTTTATATCTATTCACTGGGCTTTCTGAGCTCAGCCGCATTTCTTTTCCTGCGGCAGGTTTTAGGTTGGAAGCTGGGATTTGAGGGAAGAGTGCATAGGAGCTCTTAGTGGACCACCCTGACCATAGATACCCATTTGTTTCTGGATTAGACTTGGATATAGCTTCAGTTAAATTTAGTTTGGTTCTGTACTTCAGTTTTGGAACTCATCATGTTTAGAGTTAGTATTTTATTATCATCTTAGAATACCTTGGTAATTATTATGTTCATAAGTCTTCCGCTTGCGTTTGTATGTTCTGATTGGCACCATAATGTGGCATTTTGACCTTTGTCGAGTTGAGGTGTTACAATATGGTATTAGAGCTCAGGCTTCGACATGTAGTACATAAGTTATGTCATGTGAAGATTTGGACCCTAAGGTTTGCACTGTAGGAGCTTATGGAATAACCTTTGAAGGATTTGCTTTAGGTTTCTCCCCGTAGGAACTTCAGTTATGACCAGTGAGGATTGGGTAGATTTTATGATAAGGCTTTGGTTAGCTATTTGTCTTCCGCACCATTCTGATTTTTGCCTCTACTTTCAGTTAAGCCCCATAAGATTATTCGTTCCGGAGATTTAGAAATTTAGCAAGATACGCAACATAAGCTTAGTGATCAAATAAGTTTAGAATGCTTTGAGAATTTTGTAGTAATGCCATACAGGTTTCACTTTCTGAGGTTAACACGTTCTTTCGAACTTCGATCTTTGATTCGTTTGTTATTCATTTAGATGCCCTTTTGTCCGTTTAGAGAATTCGTATGAATCCTATGTGTTCGACACATTATGTGGTTTCTTTTTCTATCTCTAAGCAATTAAGGTTCCCTCTGCACTATTAGAATTTGCAATACCTAATTCTATCTCTATGAGAAATCTTGTGATTTTTTGTCAAGGGTATCAGAATTATCCAGTATGTTTTGAATATATTTGAAGATAAGTTTCGTTCTGCTAATCTGTTTCTTTTGGAAATGTTTGACTCGATATTAATCTGGATATGGAATTGTTGACTGAGCATCGAGGTGCGAACAACAGTCATATTAGATTTCTCATCTTTGGGCTAGTTGAGAAACTTAAAATTCTGTACCATGGTTCCCAACCTGGTAAACAATTATGATCACCTCTGTTTTGAAAACTCCTACGTTAATCCCTCACGGTTGTGAAGATATTTCGTTTGATGAAACTCGCCTCGAGAGTTATTCGGTTGTTTGAAATGTTCGCGATATATTTCTTGATGAACTACCAAGATTACCATTTGAATGTGAAGTTGTTTTGATCTGATTGTGAGAATTTTTTTAATCACGACTCGAGGTAGAATGTGATTGCAATAAGGACATGTGGATATGATGCAAGTATTATGACGCCTGGCCAACGTGATAATAGTTACATCATATAACTTGAATTTATTGGAATCATATGATGTCTTGAGAAGTACCTGAGAACCATATGATGCAAGTATTATGACGCCTGGCCAACGTGATAATAGTTACATCATATAACTTGAATTTATTGGAATCATATGATGTCTTGAGAAGTACCTGAGAACCGTATGTTGGTTGATTCAGAAACTCTATCCGTATAAGAGCTACGTTTTGCCTAATTCTGAAACTCCTTATTGAACGACTGTAGTTGAAGGGAAATAATTGAAGGACCAGCTTCTAGGAAGTGGTTTTGTCTGTCTGAGAGTGTATCTGTGTCGTGCTCCAGTTTGTTTGTGAAGAGTAATTATGATAGTATGAAGTTATGTATTGGTTTCCGGAAGCTGAATTGTATTACAGTTTGAACAGTCATCTTTTACTTCGAATCGATAATCTGTTTAACCAACTTCAGATGTGAAGTTTTCTCTATGATTGATTAGAGATCCGATTATTTTCAGTTACGTGTAAAGGAGCGAGATGTTCCTAGAATTGTTTTTCGTATTCGTTATGATCTCTATGAGCGTCGTGATGCCAATTGTATTGGCTACTGCCTCGACTATTTCTATGAACTTGATAAATCGTGTCTATCATGAATACTTGGACAATTTGTTATAGTATGACATATTGGTATATTCAGAGATGAAAGAGAAACACGAGGATCATCTTCGTATTTTGTGTTGAAATTTCTACGTTAGAAGAAGCTCTATGTAAGATTCTTGAAGAGTAAATTTTAGTTAGAATGAAGAATGAGAGGAGAAGTTGAAAAGCTGAAAAGAGATTTGTTCCTACTTAAGAAAGAGTCTTAGTTATGTCCGTATGCAACACGGGAAGATTATTGGTAATGCATCCATACAGCTAGAACTGTAGGAAGTGAACTATCCGACGCATGACTTAGGAGTGATTGTGACAGACATGAAGAAGCTCAGGAGAAAGATGGTGGAATATGATCTATGTTAGAAGACTTGAGGGAAGCGGTTTTGATTGAAGCACACAGTTCTACTTACTCTATTCATCTTAGTTGTACTATTATGCATGGAGATTTGAAGCAAAATTTTGATGGAATGGCATGAAGACGATTGTGACTAACTTGGTGGCGAAGTGTTTAGCGTGTTAACAGGTCAAGATTCAGCATCAGCGTATAAGTAGTTCTTCTTAGGTTTGGATGTTCGTATGTGGAAGTGGGATTAAACTTTCAGGAACTTTGTAACGGAATTTCCGCGCACAGTTTGGAAGAAAAATATGTATTGGGTTGTTGTGGATCGTTTGACTAGGTCGGCTCACTATAGAAGATTGGCAGAGATTTCGTTCGGCAGAAGATTATTCAAGCTACATGGCGCACCTGTAGTGATCGTGTCAGAGAATCGCGTTTTGCTTCACACTTCCAGCAGAGATACAGAAGACTATGGGGATTGGACTCGGGATTTTAGCACGACTTCTCACCTTCAGACGGATGGACGGACATAACAACTATTTGAACTAGGATGACGTGTTGAGCGGAAAATTCGACAAGTGTTTGGCATGGTTATGTTTGGTCACTAAGATTGATAGCATGCAAGTGACAAGGGTTTTCCTTTCGGAGTTTTGTATGAACAGAGATGTTGAGCACCTTTTGGTTTAATTAAGTCTGAGATTTTCTTATCGAAGGTCCGAAGTTGATTACAGTGACTAATGGATTAGTTATCATTGTGGAAGAGAAATTTTGAAACTTTAGACCGGGAATTTGTGTGTTCCGTATGATGTTTCCGTACAGAAGAGTTAGACGTGTTGGCATATAAGGAAGATTTAGTTCGCGATACGTTAGACCTTAGATTCGTTCTTATCCGCACAATTATTCTACCTATTCCGTTATACCTTCTAGTACGTTTTGATATTCCTATATGTGCTTAGTTGATCGTCGATACGAATACGTTACCCACCTCTTTAAGAAACTCATGATACGTTTGGTGATTCGGTATGTGCTTCTCTGATTATTAGCTAGTCCCTTAGATCTTTCAGAATCTAGATAGAGTTGATGAAGTTTTATCGTTAAGCACTACCTCCGCATTTGCCTCGTGTGTATATGTGTTTCATGTATCTCTTTGTGAGATTACAACTGTCATCTGCTACGTATTTGTTTCGTATTCGTTGGATCAGAATTGTTATGATTTGCGTTCTATCGGAGAGCCTGGGGCTATCCTAGTTTGTCGGGATCGAGTCATGAGAAATAAAATTATTCCTTTTGTGAAGATTCTTTTGGAAGAACCTCTCCGAGCGTAAGGCTAATTATCGTCATTCCTTTTCGTGATTTGGTACGTAACTTTTGCGATTTCAATTTCAAGGACGAAAATTTTCTTTTAGAGGGGAAGAACTATAACACCCTAAAATTTGGTTAACATTTTATTCATTTGTTATGATTATAACCTAAGTATAAGTAAACAAATACATGTATTATATATGGGCCGATTGGATTTTTAATAAAATAGGGTTTGTGGACTCTTTTTTTAGTTACCAAATTATAAACCCATACAAGTCCAAGCCCAACTAGAATTTGATCCAACCCATCTTATACAAAAAAATAATATTCGGTTCCCTACTCCCTCCCCATAATCGATCTACAGGAAAAAAATGAAGGAGAAAAAAAAACCCCTAGCCTCCATAATTGTTTGTCATCAAGAACTCAAGATCAAGATTCGTGGTAATCCCGTGAAGGTTTGGTATGATTAATCACCTATTTTCTTAAACATCTTTTGTTTTTAATTTTTTTTCATATAACTATAATTGATGGATATGATTAGGGTTTATTAAAATTCAAGTAATTAAACATGTTTGATCATTAAAACATAATTAGGGATGTGTTAGAGGTTTTATCTTGCATTGGTTAGGGTTAGGGTTTTGTTTGTGATGCTGTCCAGAAATTGGGTTGGGTTGATGAGTGTCCAAACTGAAGATGCCAATGTGTTTTTGGGTGATTTTTGAGTCTAAACATAAGTACTCTTTGTCTACTTTTTGGAAATGTAAGATTCATAGCAATTTGAGGTCGGTAAGTAAGCTTTCTGAAAATCGGTCAATGTTTTTGAATTTTAGTTTTCAAACCACAAGGAGTTTAGAGCCCTCCTTTTACAGGGGTGATATATAAGTTATGTGTGACTTTATGGAATTTTTTAGGATTTTTCTGAAGTGTTGAAATGGGTTAATTAAAGGAAAACTTTCTATGTGTATCTGCAGTTAATTTTCTGGGTAGGTTTGGAAAGATGATTTTTGTAACAGTACTTTCACTTGCTAATAAAATCTATGAAAATTTGTGAAGACACTAGACAAATATGGGAATCACATATAACTATTTCAGAATTTTTGGAGCTTAAATGACAGGCATGAGAAATCGTAAGAAACTGGTCTAGAATTGCTATATAAACTCTAATTTGGTAACTATATGCCCTAAACCTAATTTTGAACATATGAACCCTTTGGGAAACTAGAAGGGGGGGGGTGAATCGTTCCGTTTTAGTTGTTAAAAACTTTACATTGAAAAACTTTGATTCCAATCTTATGTGCAATCAATCAACACCAATATGAACAACACACTAAACTGACTAATTATAAGTAATGAAAGTAAAGAGAAGAGATGGAAAGATCAAACCGGGACAAAAGGATTTATAGTGGTTCGCCTACGAAGCACTTCTTCGCCTTACTCCACTCCCCGAGTACCACACTCGAGAGTTTCAAGCACTATGTCAACAAACTCCCTTTAGGCGGAGAAAACCGTACACGTCGCTTATCCTATTTCCGACACTAAGCTAGATGTCAAGTTCTAATCTTAGCTAGCACTAATCTACCATGATCTACTTGATCCTTTCAAATTCACACACTCAACACACAAGACTCAATAGATCCCCAAGATCTCACAAGATCACAATGATCACCTCTCACTTGACTCAATCTATTCTATCAACTCTTGATCAACTTGATCAACACACTAGCTCAAAGGCTACAAGAGATATTCACTGTCTTTACAATATCACAATGATCTTTCCTCGCAAACTCTCAAAAGAAAAATAATCTTGATGTATGCTATGATACAATCAAGAGTGTAACAATTGTTACAAGTGCTTCTACCTACAACTACAACTCTTGTATCTACTTGGATACCTTGAGTTCTTCTCTTGCACTTGAAGAGGAATGAATAGGATCACTTGAATGGATGATTGGATCACTCTTAAACAAAAGAAAACCTAACTAAATGATCAAGAAGAAAAGATGTGATGAGAGTATCAAACTCAGAAAGTTTTGTGTGAAAAAGGATGCCCAAAATCTGTGAAGTGGGCTGGTATTTATAGGCAGAAAAAATCTGGCCGTTATAGGGACACGGCACCACTATATTTAGTGGTACCGTGCAAGAAAAAAACGCTCCTCTTTTTGTCTTTTCTGGTGAAAACTTATTTTGGGAAGTTTGGAGCTGATTTGTGGGGGGGGGGGGAATAGCAGTTATGTATTTTGAACTTATTTTTCCATTAAAACATTTCTTAATTATTCAAAAATAATTTGTAAAGTATATTTTTGAAAGAAATGTTTTGTCACATAAAAATGTGATGTCTAAAATACAAATTTACTTCTTTGATCATTTGTCAAGTTGTAAATTTGTTCAAGAGTGATTTGCGTAGAAACGGGAACTTTCGATTAAAAACTTGTTTTCGTTAATTTTAACGTAACGTGTTTTCACATTTTGTCATCCTCAAAATGTGAAGTTATCAAAAGATAGAAATAACGTTTTTAGAACATTATTTTCATCAACGATCTCCCCCTTTTTGATGATGACAAAACATAAACTCATTTTTAGTTAAAATTAGTTTTAACAAGTTTTTAATGAGTTTACTCCCATTTCTCCCCCTTTTTTCGAAGCAAAAAGGTTGCTAAGGCTCCCCCTTGATGTATACTCCCCCTCGTTTGGAGGACACCAAGGAATCGAGCAATGATTCGTGCTACAAAACAAGGTTAGAGAGCAAATATACAAATTCTAACATGTAGCACATATGACAAATATCCAACCACAAAAAAAAATGGCAAAGTAGCCAAAAATAAACAACCACATAAAAGCCCATTCATTAAAGAAAATAAATGTCATACATAGGTATGACTACATGACACACATAAAAAGAAACAACAAGAAGCATAAATGCTTAGTGACTAGAGGCAAGCTTCATTTCCAAGAGGGGTCCTAAAGGTTTATTGTTGAAAACTAAACAAGAACATGTTTAGTTTTGTGGGCTAGGAGGTGGTGGTGATGGTGACATGATTGGGGGTGGTGGTGGTGTCAAGAGATGCTCCACATAGGAGAACATGAAATGAATCTCATCTCTCAAGGAGAAGATGAGGTTGCGGTTGTGGAGGCAACATAGGCAATTAGCACTATGTAAATCATAGGGATGAGGTTGGATAGGTTGACCCATGATTGGGGAAGGAGGTGGTGGTGAGTTTGTTGGTGATGGGGTTGGCATAGCATAATCTAATGGAGTGATGGGTGATAGGGTGTAGTCCATGGATGATGGCATAGTGTTGAGAGAGGGAGATGATGAAGATGTTGTGTAAGTAGAGGATGTTTTGGAGGGTGCATTAGGTGGAGGATTCGAAAATGAGAATGGATGAGACATATGAATCGTTTAGGGTTTCATGACGGGATCAAAGAGTGAGTATTGAGGACCACTAAGGTATGGGTGATAGTTTATGAGGTGGTGATAAAGACGAGTTAGGAACATTCAATAGGGTATCAATTTATTTTTGTTACCCTTGAGATGTACAATTCGCTTAGCGAAGAAGTAGGCTAGGTTGTATGGTTGTTGGGTTAGGAGACAGTAAATCATATGAGTACAACACGCCGAAAGTTGCTCACGATTTCCTGTTACACTTAGGACATTTTCTCGCAGGATGACTGCCCAAGAAAATAGTTCATGAAGAACCTCATTCAGACGAATTTTTGTTGGATTTGGGTAAGAGGAGTACTTATGAGTATGAATGAGTTTGGTAAGTTCGGTTGGTGAGGGTATAAATGAACAATACGGACTATCCTCTTCACGATAGTTGAAGAGGGACTCAAGACACCAATCTTCAGTATAGGCACATTGCCCATGATTGGGAATTTGGAGAATTTGAGCAAATTGCTCAATAGTTAGGACGAATTTGAAATTTCTGACCCAAAACCAAAGTGACAAAGATTGATCCTCGTTACGTACGAGTTCAACTTGTCGAAAGAATTCCAACACAAAGCGAGGACAAATGTGCTCGTTGATGTGGAGTAAGCAATCGAATCCTATAGCTCTAAATGAAGTGTTGATATCCCTATGATAAACTAAGGATGGATCAACGACTCGACCCTCATGAAACCGACGGGTTTCAAGATTGACATAGGAACGGATATGGTTACCTGGTGTTGTGGGTTCACGAGAGATTTCAGGTGTATAGGTATCGGTTAGAAGATGATCAAAATCATACTCATGAGACATTTTTTGTTTACTATAAGAAAAATTTTAGGAAAAATTAGAATTGAGATTAGTTGCATGGAAGACACATGCCTAGTGTGTGCCTATATGCAAACTATGTGGAGGTGCGGTAATCTCAACTCTAGAATTAAAAATAATGAGATTACCCAAACACTCCTAATTTTACTTTTGCTCAAGCAAATATGTCGAAAAGTACATATTGATTATGTAATTCGATCAATATTCGTGAGATCATGTATGCATGAGAAAACGTTTTTAGTTTGTATCAACAATGCACGAAAAATGTTTCATGATCCTAGTTTCGTGAAAGTTTTCGAAAACAATGGAATTAGGGTGTTTGGTGACTTCAATGTTTTGGCGCCAAAAGTTTTAAGTTTGAAAATGTTAATGTTAAAGACTCTTAATGCAATAGCCATTATCCTAAACATGATTCCTCTTAAATCTAATTGCTTAAAAGCAAAATTTGGACTTAAAGTATATGGGTTTATGCAAATCCTAAGTTAAGAGAATCATGAGGGTTATACATTGCCTAATCTTAGTCCTAATTTCATATAGACTCAATTAAATTGAAAAACCCCAATTCAATTTTTATCCATGAACAAACCCTAGACTCAAGATTAAGAAAAAATAGAGTAAAATAACTTACAATTTATGTAGAACAAGTGGAAGTGATTGTTAATCTTGAAAATCAATGTCTTGAGTATGATCTTGAAGTGGTGTAATTGAGTTTTAGGTTGTGAGGTTTGGTTTTGACTGCAATGAAGGAAGTTGGGAAAGTTTATAATGTATAATGTGGGAAATGAGGACTGAAATCCGGGATGTATCAGATACACGGTTCCACGGTACCGTTAAATTTAACGGTGCCGTGACACTTTAGTGGAGCCGTGATCTGCAGGGATGAATTTTTGTCCCATTTTGATTTTTGACGAATAAGTCTCGCTGTTTTAGTGAGACTTTTTGACACAAGGAAAGAATTTATACCTAATAAATTCTTTTGAGAGGGGAACCTATTCTAGATGAAAGAAGATGACTTCAAAGAGTCATGAGACGAGACACACGAGATGACCTCAATATTTCCCGTGAAATATTTAAGTAGTCATGAGAGGGATACGCGGGATGACTTTAGTAGTCATGAGATTTACGGAATATGTTCCATCATTCCTAGACCTAGATGAAGATAGTTGAAGAATTCTCGTTTGAGAGGTTTGGTTAGGATGTCTGCGATATTGTCTTGAGAAGGAACTTTCTGAATTGAAATGTTTCCTTTCTGAACGTTATCGCGAAGGAAGTGGTGACGAATTTCGATGTGTTTAGTACGGGAGTGTTGAAAGGGTTTTTGCTCAATTCAATAGCACCTTTATTATCACACATAATAGGGACGTCATCTAGATGGATGTCATAGTCATTGAGGGCTTGTTTCATCCATAGTGCTTGTTGACATGCCTTTCTGGCGCTTACGTACTCGGCTTCGGTCGTGGAGATAGCAAGAGCCGTTTGTTTCTTGGAGAACCAAGAAGTTAGACAACAACCCATGAAGGTACAAACGCCACTCGTACTTTTTCGATCCACATAATCTCCCGCATGATCAGAGTCGGCGTAGACAACAGTTTCTACACCGGTCCCCTTGGGATAGAATAATCCCAAGTGTATAGTGCCCTTAATGTATCGGAAGATACGCTTAACCGCTTCAAGATGAGAGGTTTTGGGATCCTCTTAGAAGCGAGCACAAAGGCAGACACTAAACATGATGTCGGGCCTACTTGCCGTGAGGTATAATAAACTTCCTATCATACCTCTATACTTAGTACTATCTACGGACTCACCTTATTCATCTTTCGTGAGTTTAATTTCCGTGGACATGGGAGTTTTCATGGGCTTAGACTCTTCTAAACTAAATTTCTTAAGCATCTCCTTACTATACTTAGATTGATTAAAGAAGATATCATCTTCCATTTGTTTAATTTGTAAACCAATGAAGAAATTTAATTCGCCCACCATGCTAATCTCAAACTCGTCACGCATGATCTTAGAGAAATCATCGCACAGTTCTGGACAGGTTGAGCCAAATATAATGTCGTCGACATATATTTGAACAATGATGAGATGTGAATCACGTTTCTTCGTGAAATGTGTGTTGTCAACCACTCCCATGGAATATTTATGTTCAATCAAGAATGCCTTTAGTCTATCGTACCAAGCTTTAGGAGCTTGTTTGAGTCCATAAAGAGCTTTCTTGAGTTTATAAACATGATTCGGTTTCTCGAAATCAACAAATCCCGGAGGTTGTGCAACATATACCTCCTCGTTGATATAACCATTTAGGAATGCACTTTTCACATCCATTTGGTATAACTTAAAGTCTAAGGCGCAAGCATAGGCAAGGAGTATTCTAATTGACTCTAATCTAGCTACGGGTGCATAAGTTTCATCTTAATCTATTCCTTCTTGTTGGTTATAGCCTTGTGCTACTAACCTTGCCTTATTCCTAGTTACGACGCCATTTTCGTCGAGTTTATTCCTAAACACCCACTTAGTTCCTATTATGGTTTGATTCTTAGGCGGAGGTACTAAATCCCAAACTTGGTTTGCGGTGAATTGATTAATTTCCTCTTGCCTGGCAACTACCCAGCTTTCATCCTTAATCGCTTCACCCACATTCTTAGGTTCTATGGTTGATATAAAACAAAAGAAATTACTTTTGTTTTGAGCTTGTGACCTAAGGGTTCTTTGGTTTAGGTTTCCTATGACATTTTCAATAGGATGGTTATTGGATTCCTTAATGTTGACAGCCTCGTCAACTTCAACTATTATATCCTTAATGTCATCCTCTAAGATTTTCTTGCCATTAACCTTAATGGCTTCATCCTCATCTAAGTCATCATCCACCAAGGGTGATGTCTTAGTTAGTGGAGGACATTCATCGAATGACACGTTGAGTGACTCTTCGACTTTCATTGTTTCCTTACTTTGGACAACATAGGCCTTACTATTTTGGGAGTAACTGTTACACCCCATGCCCACTTTGACCAAAAATACTCATATTTAAACTTTTTGCGCGGAAACGACCCACTTTACCGACATCCTGTTACTCTTTTGACCATTTACAAAAATCCATAAACAGTCAGGCCTTGAAACCATTTTCAAATGAAACTAGACTCAATTACATCGAAACGTCGGGTGGCACGACCCGTGACGACTTACGGTTTAAAAGATATGATTTTTCGAAAATTGACAAAATCTGAAAATACTCCCGAACCGCCGGTTGGGATTCCCAACCGCCGGTTGGGTTTCACAGAAAGTACCAGCCGCCGGCTGGGAGTCTGCAGACCCCAAAAACTTGCCATTTGACCCATTTTCATGATATACAACCCATACCACATCCGTATTACGTCAAACTTAACCAAAATCATTAACTTTACATAGCAAATCTGTTTTATAATTAATTAACCCGTTTGTTATCCAAAATGGGCATAAACACACTTGATCCAAACACCCCTTTTATTCTTACCCAAAAATACTTAAAACCGTTTATACATCAAACCGTTGGACGTACTTTACCATAACCGACAAGGACATAACTAGACACTCGACTATACGTTCCAAATCTATAAAAGACCAACGGGGTATAACATGACCTTGAGCTCGGTATCTACCTAAGCTCCTAACGCTTACTATCTTTCAAACCGCTTTCTGATGAAGCGAAAAGTGTACCGCTTTTAGGGGGTCATTTAAGCCCTAAATCGTATTTATTTGATCAAATATTGCCCTAAATCGTTCCTTTTATCATTTTAGGTACTTTGGAGAAGAAATCTGGAAAAGGAAGCATTTTGGACGTTTTTGGAGCATAAAAGTGAAGAAAACGACAAAGTCTCATAATCGGCTGGAAAAGTACCTGTGACGGCGTCAAGCACCATTGTGATGCCGTCAACCCTTGACGCGCCTGAGAGGATTTTGGACGATTAAAAAGGGACGGCGTCAAGAAGGCCATCAAGAAACCCTAACCGCGGCGAGGTGACGGCGTCAGCTCTATAACGTGACGCCGTCAGATCTGATTTTCTATATATATTCTCATAATTTTTAGTCATTAGTGTGCAACTTTGTGAGGAGAAACCCTAAGACGATTTTTCTGCTACTTTTAAGGGTTTTATACCCTTGGATCTCCCATGTTCAATTGAAGATAAGTAATCAATTAATCATTCAATATGTCTATGTGTTGTTTGATTATATCTTGTTCTTGTCTTTTATTTAACATGCTAGGCTAGATTTATCTTGTGTTTGCTTAGATCTAATGAAACCTAACTATTGATTATTGGTTGTTGGTGTGTTATTAATTGTATTGGATGATTGTTTATCGATGTTAGGCTTAAGAAAACTGGCTAACCTCCTATACGGTAACTTGCTTGAACGTCTTAAGAAACATGAACCAATGCGTACTAAGGTTATTATGGTTGTATTTAATGCATGAGCGAATTCTAGTTATCCCATGTTAGGAGCTTCTTAGCCGGCTCGACATAGGAGTGAAGTAGGAGCTTATAGAGTTGGGGAAGTACGTACGCCACCCCACGATTGGTATTAAGGAATACACCCGTCATCCACGCAATTAATACACACTAATCAACCGGTAAAAGATAGTTAGAGAGTAAGGAAATCTAAGTAAACACATTTCTCTCCATATAAGTTCCACAACCTTTTTATTTTCAGTTATTTTATTTTATTTGCAATTGTAGTTATTTGGGTTAGTTGACTAGCAACTAATTCCGCCCACTCCTTCAAACCCGAGATTTTACTTGCTTTTATAAAAATATAAAAAATACAAAAAGAATCTTCCCTCACCCTTAGACCTATTAGAGTAGTTTTTCAATCCTAACGACACTATTCCCTTAGAGAACGATCAATCCCCCGGTACTTGCCACTACACTATACTACATCGGTCAGGTACACTGCCTGGTGGGGATTGCAAGCCTCTTGAGATCCCTCGAGAGGTAAAACCTGTTGTAAGGTCGCAAAACCACGCATCAAGTTTTTGGCGCCGCTGCCGGGGAATAGTTATTGTTTAGGTTGAATTTTTATTTTATTAGGTCTACTCACTAGATTCCTTTCTAGTGAGATTTTTATTTTATTTTTCTAGGTTTTCTTTTGTCTATCTTTTTTCTTCGTTTCTTTGTTCGTAACCATTACCATCCGACATCATGGAAGGTGGTAATATCCTCGATCCCAACAACCCACCACCACAACAACACCCACCTCCTAGAGCCCGTACCTTAGGAGACTACTCTCATCCTAGCCACCATGGCTATCGAAACACCATTGAGCTCACTCAATGAGCCAATGTCACTCCCTTGCGATCCGACACCATCCGGTTGGTGCAAAGCGGATGCGCATTCCATGGACTTCGTTCCGAAGATCCTAATCAACATCTCAAGGACTTTCTCAAAATCGTTGATTCTATAGACCTTGATGTTGCCACTCGAGAGACGACCCGACTGCGTCTCTTTCAATTCTCTCTGCGGGACCAAGCTAGTCAATGGCTAGAGCGTCTACCCGCAGGATCCATCACCTCTTGGGATGATCTCACCACTCGTTTCCTCGCTCAGTTTTTCCCACCAGGAAGAACTACCAAGCTAAGGAATAATATCTTGATGTTCCAACAACGTCAAGGCGAAACCCTCTACGAGGCATGGACTCGATTCAAGGACTTACTCCAAAAAGTCCCTCACCATGGCATAGAACTCTGGCTCCAAGTCCAAATCTTCTATGACCACATCAATCTCTCCACGAGGCAAACCATTGACCAATCGGCCGGTGGTAAGCTACGTGATCTAAGTGCGGAACAATCATGGGCTCTCCTGGAAGATCTTGCTCTTTATGACAACGAAAGTTGGAATGATCCCCGTGATTTGAATAAAACGGTCAAGGCAATATCTTTGCCTTCGAACAATTCAAGCACTTCCGACCGTAGGATCATAGAACTTGAAGACCAAGTCAAGTTTCTTATGAAATCCTACGAGGCTCCTAAACCTTCAAGCCAAGTGAACAAAATCACTTCTTCATGTGAATTATGTAGTGGTCCCCACGACACTCGTGATTGCGTGGAACTCCCCGAACAAGCTTTTGCGGACTACGCATCCTCGCGTACCGACGGAGCGGGAGACAAGCGGTACACTTTCAAACCCGAGCCAAACCCCTACGTTGATTCATACAACCCCTCATGGAAAAATCACCCAAACCTTAGGTGGAAACAAAACCAAAACGCACAACAAACCAATTCTCCCAACCCACCTAATCGTTTTCAATCAAGCGGTTCATCTTCGAACCGTACTTTCAACAACAATCCTTCCAACTATGGTAGTACCAATAATCTTGAAGGGTTGATATCCAATTTCGTGACATCTCAAGAAGCTCGTTTAGCAAAGTTTGAAGCCGATTTCAAACAAAAACAAAGCGAGATGACCAATAAGATTGACACTTTGTTGAAAGCCCTCAATGACCGAGAAATGGGAGCACTCCCTAGCAACACAGTCAAGAACCCGAAACTAAACGTCAACGCCATTTCATCGGTTTCGTCTCCTAGTTCTTGTCCACAATATTATTCGGTCAATTCCATGAGCTCGTGTTTCAAACAAACCCAAGTCGTTCAAAATGACCAAGAAGTTATGATATCCAACACTAAATTGGTCAACAACATAGTTGAAACACCTCCCACTCAAAACCTTGACGAAGAATTCAAGGAGCTCCACCTTGAACGTCCGGTTATTGATGTATTAGCACGAGCCCCCTATTATAATGCCCTCTTAGAAAAATATGAGAAGAAGCTCGAGTTAGGTGACAAAGGGACCGCCTTCGTTCAAAACAAACTACCTAAGAAGTTAGATGATCCGGGCTTATTTGTTCTACCTTGCAAGATCGGTAATTCGGAGGCTTATGACACATTAGCCGATCTTGGATCAAGCCTTAACCTACTTCCGTTACCTCTCTAAAACTAGGGAAACTCGAAGAAACCGAGGTAATAATAGGCTTAGCGGATGGAAGTGTTGCTTACCCGGTTGGAGTAGTCAAGGACGTGTTAGTACACATAGGAAAACTAACCATTTTAGCCGATTTCCACGTCCTTGATATGGTTAGCGACCCTACATGCCCCTTGTTGATAGGTAGAGGATTTTTGGCGACCGCTAGTGCTATGATTGATTGTAAGGAATCTAAGATAGCGGTAGGAGAAGGTGATACTTGGTCAGTCTATGATGTGAAGAAACATGCCTATGATACTAGTGAGGAACCAACACCCCATTGGTTAGAATTAAATAGGAGACCATCTAGATATGGACCCTGGATCGATGGAGACTTCATAGGACCCCAACGCCCATTTTACCTAGAAGAGGACTTTGTGAGCCGAACACATACGGTAGAACAACTCTTGGCTAGGGACACCGAATTGGATCCATTTGAAGACCCTCTAGTTTTTAGGAAGATGATTGATTTCCTAGGAGTTTTGCCAATTAACCTAGGAATGAATAGGTGGACATGTGAAGACAATGATCATAAGTGGGATTGGGACAAACCACCCAAAGATGGAGATGGGTCATGGCATATTAAGATGACATTGTATGACCCGGATGGAGAGAGGTTTGAAAAGATATATCGTACTATGCGGACCAATAGAAAACTTCAATCCAAGCTTAACCCTAAAGATGTCCTCGATGACGATCTCACTTACATAGGTTAAAAGGACTTTGAGTCTAGCTACAAGACTCGTTAATAAAGAAAAGCGCTTCTTGGGAGGAAACCCAAGCTTTATTTGCTTTGTGTGTTTATTTATTTGTTTGTTTGATTTTATTTGCTTCCGTATGTATGTTTAATTTTTATTATTATTGATTCATGTTCGAAACTAAATTGTGAAAATGCTTTATCTTGTTTTTAACTTCGTCTTAATTACATATAAAGGTATTTTGCAAAAGATAAGTGTAAGGGAAATCCAAATCGGTTTATTAGAACAAATGAACATGAATCATAACAATATTAAAGTAACATACATATTAGTAATTGTTTGAGTCAAATGCTTGTATCGAGTCATAATGATATTTTGCAGGATTTACAGGAAATAAGGATTGAGTTTTTCCAGAAATTTTCCGGAAACTTAACATGAAAAATCTGTCAGATCACTTCTGACAGCGTCAGACCCCAGTCTGACGGCGTCAGGAACAGTTTTCTGGATTTTTTTTTTTTTTAAGTTTTGTTTTTCTTCCGGAATCATAAAATGCTTTATTAAATCTCTAACTTATAAACTCCAGGAATCTGCAAAAATAATCATTCCACAAGCATTATATCCTTATACAGATTTATCCCGCCGATGTTATGCAGGTTTTCGTGTTTGTTTTCTCAGGTTTAACAGGTTATTTTGGACAAGGAGATGTATGTGGAATCTAGCTTTTGGCGCTGCTTTAATCTTGAAGCTTCAACATTACCTTGGAAGAAGATCTAACCATGTTACCTCTTTATCCACCGAGCGAATCAGGGGAGTATTTGATTTCATTCTTTTACCTTATTTACTTTTACATCTTGTTATTTGAACATTGGGGACAATGTTCATCTTAAGTGTAAGGGGGGGGGGGGTAAAGTACGATACCTTAGAGAATGCTATTACGCTTGATTTTTCGTTTGTTTAATGGTAGATGTGTAATAAAACTGAGAGAAATACCTGTTAAGGCAATTTTAGTGCCAAATTTAAAATTTTTTACAACATTTAGGAGTGAAACTTTGGTCTTAATGAGCGTCTCACGGATAGGAGTTATATGACTAGCACAAAACCGTACCACTAAAAAAATTTTCCACCCCCAAATATTTGAGGTTCGCCCCTAGAATTGGTAGGAAAAGCGTTTATGCTATGATGTGTGTACCGGTAGCACTTAGATTCTAGAACTTGCGTTAGGACCATTCCGAGGCCACAAGTGAGACTACATTCGTGTAGTTAGATTTACTACATGATAAGAGGCATTAGGATTAACCCATTGTTTTACACCTGTATTTTTGTTATAATTACGTTGGCTACATTGGTCAAGTAATTCTCCCACACCCTTTGCGTTGTACTCATTTTTAGTACACGATACCCCTAGTACACCCCTCAGAGCCTATCTTTTCGTTTCTAACTTTAAGCATTTTACTTAAAGGAAGAATTTGTTTACACCCCACTTAAATGTACACCCAAATCGCCTTAGCCTACCTTGTATGCACTCATTTTTAGTGCATTATTGTGACAACATTTGTTTAAACCCCAAGTTAATTATCTAATTGATTACATGGTTGCTAAGTCGAGTCATATCCTTGTACATATTGTTTTGGGACGATTGGGACTCATGGGTAAAGTACTAGTGTAATGGAGTAATGGGGAAGAACAACATTATTACCCCCATATGTGCTAAATATTTTAAAAGTACTCCAAGTGTTTCGATTATCTTAATTCGAGTCATTAGAATAGTTAATTGTAAAGTTATGTAAAAGTTCAAGTGTAAGGGGGATACAACCCCCCTACGATGTATTATTTTGGATGGTAGGGCAAGAGTGTATGCAAAAAAAAAAAAAACATACGGACTACCATCCCGTTTCATTTTATGTTTATTTTATCTTTTTGTTATTTTTTTTCATTAGCTTAAGTCGAGTCTAGTCTTGGCTTAGCAACGCCATATTGTACATGTAATTAATCAAGATCTTTAACTCGCCACCAGTAAAATATCCTTTATCCAACAAAACCGTGTTTATCATATCCCTACACCTAACGTTATAACCCGTTTAAAAGCCCTCTTTGATAGTTTATCTTAGGTGCTTACGCCTAGTGGAGGAGGTTTTTGATCCTTTCCCAAGCCTATGGTAATCTATTTTCTATGACAGGTAGTGAGAGATATTATTCATTTTCATTTATGAGATATACTTTTATGACACCTGAGAGATGTGAGTATCTAAACACTACTTGTGAGGTGCTAGTTTGTAATCTCCGTGCTTATTATGATTAAAGTGGAACGACTATTTGTTGTAATTACTTTTATATTAGCGTTAAATGACCCCTAACTTGTATTTTGATTAGAATAAAAGCGCATTTGCTTGAGGACAAGCAAATCTCAAGTGTAAGGGTATTTGATGAAGCGAAAAGTGTACCGCTTTTAGGGGGTCATTTAAGCCCTAAATCGTATTTATTTGATCAAATATTGCCCTAAATCGTTCCTTTTATCATTTTAGGTACTTTGGAGAAGAAATCTGGAAAATGAAGCATTTTGGACGTTTTTGGAGCATAAAAGTGAAGAAAACGACAAAGTCTCATAATCGGCTGGAAAAGTACCTGTGACGGCGTCAAGCACCATTGTGACGCCGTCAACCCTTGACGCGCCAGAGAGGATTTTGGACGATTAAAAGGGGACGGCGTCAAGAAGGCCATCAAGAAACCCTAACCGCGGCGAGGTGACGGCGTCAGCTCTATAACGTGACGCCGTCAGATCTGATTTTCTATATATATTCTCATAATTTTTAGTCATTAGTGTGCAACTTTGTGAGGAGAAACCCTAAGACGATTTTTCTGCTACTTTTAAGGGTTTTATACCCTTGGATCTCCCATGTTCAATTGAAGATAAGTAATCAATTAATCATTCAATATGTCTATGTGTTGTTTGATTATATCTTGTTCTTGTCTTTTATTTAACATGCTAGGCTAGATTTATCTTGTGTTTTCTTAGATCTAATGAAACCTAACTATTGATTATTGGTTGTTGGTGTGTTATTAATTGTATTGGATGATTGTTTAACGATGTTAGGCTTAAGAAAACTAGCTAACCTCCTATACGGTAACTTGCTTGAACGTCTTAAGAAACATGAACCAATGCGTACTAAGGTTATTATGATTGTATTTAATGCATGAGTGAATTCTATTGATCCCATGTTAGGAGCTTCTTAGCCGGCTCGACATAGGAGTGAAGTAGGAGCTTATAGAGTTGGGGAAGTACGTACGCCACCCCACGATTGGTATTAAGGAATACACCCGTCATCCACGCAATTAATACACACTAATCAACCGGTAAAAGATAGTTAGGGAGTAAGGAAATCTAAGTAAACACATTTCTCTCCATATAAGTTCCACAACCTTTTCATTTTCAGTTATTTTATTTTATTTGCAATTGTAGTTATTTGGGTTAGTTGACTAGCAACTAATTCCGCCCACTCCTTCAAACCCGAGATTTTACTTGCTTTTATAAAAATATAAAAAATACAACACTACAACAAAAGTGGCTTTTTAGGACCCTTTGTGTGGGACGCTATGATAATGGAGTCCTAAAAAACTGTTTAATAGGACATATGAGCATTTAGGGTCCTTTTTAAATATTTGCTACTTAGGCAATGTCCTAAAAAGTTATATAATAGGATGGTCGATGATTTGGGGTCCTATTATCATATACCTTAATAGGACGCTTAAAATATGGATCCTAATAAATTACTTTATAAGACATTTAGTTGTTGGTGTCCCATTATGTGATAGTGTAATACGACACTTGATCACTAGATGTCCTATTATCATATACCTTAATAGGACGCTTAAAATATGGATCCTAATAAATTACTTTATAAGACATTTAGTTGTTGGTGTCCCATTATGTGATAGTGTAATACGACACTTGATCACTAGATGTCCTATTATGACATAACCTTAATAGGACGCTTAAAATATGGATCCTAATAAATTACTTTATAAGACATTTAGTTGTTGGTGTCCCATTATGTGATAGTGTAATACGACACTTGATCACTAGATGTCCTATTATGACATAACCTTAATAGGACGCTTAAAATATGGATCCTAATAAATTACTTTATAAGACATTTAGTTGTTGGTGTCCCATTATGTGATAGTGTAATACGACACTTGATCACTAGATGTCCTATTATGACATAACCTAATAAGACATAATAGGACACTTGAGTTTTGAGTCATAAGACATCAGTTAGTTAAAACGCTTATTCACAAAAAGTTTTATTATAGCAAAATTTAATAGGACCTTTGACACGTGGGTATTATAACGTTAACCTTTATAGGACGCTTATGTACAATGGTTTTATTATTGTACACCATAATAGGACATTTCATTTTTGAGTCATATAACATCATTTTTTTAAAACGATTATTTGCAAAAGTTTTATTATAACAAAACTTAATAGGACCCTTAAAGGATGCATATTCATTATGGTTTTATTACAATACACCATAATAGGACACTTGATACATAAGTCATAAAACATTAATTATTTAGAACGCTTATTCGCAAATGTATTATTAAAACATAAGTTAATATGACAGTTGATACTTGGGTACCATAGATTGATACTTGGGTACCATAGATTGATACACCTGTGTCTTTTAACATTAACCTTTATAGTACGCTTATTTGTTGTGGTTTTATTATCATACGCCATAATAGAACACTCCTTATTATGTGATAGTGTAATACGACATTGCATCTGGTGCAAGAACGTATGATGTGCAATACATATGACTTACTTAGGTGTGTACTATAAACTCATACACTTAAAAATGCATATCAGGTGACTAATGCTTTTCATAACATGATGCTCAAGTTCAAGATTAAAAATAAAAAATAGATCCGACTCAGGCTAATGACACACACAAGCCCTACTGGTATAAGTAAAATCTTAGAATAATAATATCATTCAGCTTTTAAATCGGCCAAGCTGGTACATTCAAGGATTTGATAAGTGAGAACATAAGCTTTCAACCAACAATTTGAGCAGAAATCTCTTGATAGAAAAAACACTTAAACTTGCTACAGTAAAAAGAAACATACGAACTACTATCAAACTACACCATACTTTTCAGACTCCTGAGAATACAAGTTCAAAACTGCATACTGAATCAAAACAAGTAAAAGAGAGACGAGCTTATCGCCTCTTCGACACACCAACAGTCTTTCCCCTGTGACCAGTGGTCTTTGTATGCTGTCCACGAACTCGGAGACCCCAATAGTGACGAAGCCCACGGTGACTCCTGTTAATAGACCAATACAAAGAAACCTTAATGCCAACATAAATATATCAAGATGAAATTAAGCAATAAAATAAGCAGTTAAATTAAGCTATAAAAAATAAATAAAAATACAAGTAACAAGATTAGCAACAATCATACAAAGCCTTAAAAGCACTAAACCAGAAATTGAATAATAAAGCCACAGGAAAATTCACAAATTAAATCAAAGTACTTATCAGCTTAAGCATATGCTGACCAGACAATAAACCTTTTTCAAAAGCTCCTAGAGAGCTTAATACTTAACCAAATTCAAATCCAAAAGCTGCTATGGAAAGCTTATCACCTCAGGAATGTTTTACCTCCAAGAAATCACTAGCTTATGTGTCTACTCTCTATTGTGCAAGCTTGTGAAATAGGCTTAACAACTGTGATACAGGGGAACTATTCAGCAAACACTCAATTTCAAAAGCACTTTCAAAGGCTTAAATCAATTCCAAATTTCAAAATTCTTTTTGCAACTTGAAAACAACCTGGAATAATTTTCAAAACAACTTTCCAATTGTATTTTGAATAAAAAATGAGGCCTGTGCACCTCTTTGAAATCCTGACCAAAACAGACAATAAGAAACTTTTTGACTTTTTGATTATTGAACAAATGTTGACTAAATCCAAATAATACTACTCCTAAGTGCTTATACTAGTTATATTAATCTGTAATTGAACTAATTTAAGCTAAGTTAACTAGATTTGAACCTATAAATCTAATATGGCCTACTGAATCAAAATACTAAGCTGATTATGAGAGATCAAAGATGATTTTGACTTTCTGCTTATATTACCAACCCAACTGACTTTAACTAACCTATATTACCTTAACTATTTATGTTTATGCAGATTCCAAAACTTATCAAGCAAACTAACCTATAAATTTAGCGCAAACCAAACACCTCTTTTACCACTGACTTACACTAACTCAACCTTAATCATTCCACAAACATCAACCATAATCACCCAACTCAGTCCAATATGATCAAACAACCTCAGTTAAACAGCAAACAACAACAACAACTCAGCAAATTCAGAACTCAGATTGAATCAAATCACCACAGTCAAATCCAATATTCAAATCCAATATTCAAATATTTAAACATTACTTAATATGACACTTGATACTTGAGTCATAGTATATATCACCTTATCCACAAAAGTTTTTATTATTTTTTCTTTTCTTTTTTTACTTTGGTTTACATTTATGCGTTATTTTTTTTTATTAGT
Source organism: Artemisia tridentata subsp. tridentata (assembly GCA_021014915.2). Lineage (NCBI taxonomy): Eukaryota > Viridiplantae > Streptophyta > Magnoliopsida > Asterales > Asteraceae > Artemisia > Artemisia tridentata. Next base: position 220,779,512 of record CP139509.1, read on the forward strand.
TGCGGTAACGTTATTATTATTTTTTCTTTTCTTTTTTTATTTTGGTTTAAATTTATGCGTTATTTTTTTTTATTAGTTGCGGTAACGTTATTATTATTTTTTCTTTTCTTTTTTTTACTTTGGTTTAAATTTATGCGTTATTTTTTTTATTAGTTGCGGTAACGTTATTAGAAAATCTGTTTAGTAACATTTTGTTTCTATCTTTTTTTTATATGAATATTTTTTTTATTTAACAATAGTGATAAAATAGCCATTTTTATTTTATTTATTTATTTATTTTTTTTAGCTAGTGTTTGCATAGGTTTCATGATAGGTTGAGCTTCCTACTTTAAATAACCAGTTTTGTTGTAGGAGTTTTTGAAAATCAGTGGCAAATATGGTCGGCCACGTGTAAGCTGGCCCGGTTACCAGAACCGTTGCTGTACGTAATAGAATATTACTTGGTAGAAAGAATGATCAGAATGAAAGAATGAAAACCCCGTTTTTTTTTCCCACGATATATATTTTTATATATTTTTTTTTCTTATGGTCTCGGCAACAAACCAACAAACCACACGGACCCTTGCTACTTCTCGGCAAAAGTTACATTTCTATAACATGTTTGCCGAGACCCTAATGATCTCAGCCTACTCTCTCGGCACTAACAATAACCATAACGACTTCAACAACAATAACAATCAAATGCCGAGACCCTAATGGTCTCGGCCTATTCCTCCTCGGCACCAAATGACACCAAACAGACCTAAGTGTTATTCGGCTATAACCACACCAACGACAACAACAATATCAATAACAACTACAACATCAATACCGAGACCCTAGTGGTCTCGGCTAACTCCCACGAAAACAACAACATCAACACTAAGAGTCAAATCCAAATCCACCATTCTAATCCTAACCTTCGGCCTCAAATCCATTAACCACGAACCAAACCGATTCCAATCCGAGCAAAATATAAAAACAATAATAACAACGTAATAACAACCATGAGCTTGAGCTCACGGTTTGACCCAAACTCGACAACCAAACATACCCTTGATACCAAACTCGTTTATATTTATATTTTTATTAATAAAAATGGTTTTTCCATTCATTTTAGCCTTAAACCCGTACCCAAAATAGCTTTAACGTGACTCGGTGAGTCCGAGTTGACTCACACCGAGTCACCACCGCGAGTGGCTCGGTGTTTCCTACCTTTTTCTCTCCGATCTACAAGATGGTGATGCTTAGAAGTTGTGGTGATAGTTATTTAGGGCGCGTGGTGAAAAAGGAGTGGCGGTGTAGGTTATGGCGCGTGTGGTGGTGATATGTGATGAGGAGGTCACGGGGATGCTTGTGGCGGTGGCGGTGTAACTTGGTCACCGGCGGTGGAGGCGTATGGTGGTCGCCAGAAAGTGTGGCCGGAAAAAGGGAGAGGGAGAGAGAGTAGAGTGCTGCTGTGAGTAAGGAAGAAATGGATTAACCCTAAATGGTTTATAAAATTTGTTTATATAGGCTTAGGACTAGGTATGAATACATAATGTCCCTCAGGGACTGAAAGTGTAAATCTTCTCATATTTTTAACGAAACACAAACGAGACTAAATAATTGTATTATAAATCTTTCCCGAGCATCCGAAAGTTATTCCGTTAACTTTAAAATCATTTTTCCATTAAATTTGGTTATAAATACGTATATTTTTTTTTCGTCGCCCAAAATAATTAATATTCGCGTTTAAAAATAGGGAAAATTTGTTTTATATAGGCTTAGGACTAGGTAAAAATAAGGAAAATAGGAAAAAATAGGGAAAGTTATTCCGTTAACTTCACGTTTTATAGTCAAAGGTGTTCACACAACCGACTTCACAACTCGGTCTTGGCAACAACCGAGTTCTCTCTTTCTTCCCTTCACGACGCGTCTTGGTCGGGTCAAGCTAACAAGGACAATGCTTCTTCGATAGATCATGTTACGAAAGACTTGTTTAAAACAACATGTTTACAAAAAGATGTTTTCATTACAGTTTGAGCACCCTGTTGGTGCAGATCCAGAACCGTGAGATGTTGAAGCAGAAGAGGTTTTGAAGATAAGATCTTTTTCATTAAAGTTTGAGCACACTGTATGTGATGTTTTTTTTTTTTTTTTTTTTTTTTTTTTTTTTTTTTTTTAATATATTTCCTGCTCCACAATTACACATAAAAGGATTTTATCGCTGCATCTCAGGTTTTGAAGATAAGAGGTTTGGTGTTATCAGGGGGATGAAGGAGGTGATGTTGTTGCAGTTGTTAGAGAGAGGGAGAGAATATAATGTGGTGATGGGGGATACGGTTTTTGGATTTTATGTAGATTTTAGATAAGATTTTTTGGATATGTGCGGTATGTGCTGTAACACCCAGTAAATTTCCTAAATTTATTTTACGAGTCGAAATATTTATTTCTGATTTCACTTAAGCTCTCAAACTTTTCTGAAACTCTTTGAACTTGTTTAGGATTGAAATAAAGTGGATATCTTGTTGAAACGTAAGCGTTATTCATTATCGAGCCAGCACAACTTAAAACACGTGAAACGAATCGAATTTGACAAACAAATTAATTTTGAGAAAGTCTAAGGTGTGACACCCGGTAATTTTTTCAAACTATTTTACTAGTCAAATATTTATGTTTGCATCACCTTAACAGTTGAACCTTTTTTGAACTTATTTTAAGCTAGAAATGTGAACCTTGGTCCCTTATTACGTCAGCACAACCTAAAAAACGTGAAACGAATCGAATTTGTCAAATAAATTGATTTCGGTAAAGCTATGCATATTTATACTCGTTTTTATCGGAAAAATTATTTCGGAAACAATGGCGCAAGTTTCATAATTTTTTGAGTCCGTTTGATACCTCGAATGGGCCCCACAGTGAAGAAAGCAAAAGTTTAACCCAAATGACAGTTTCTACCCCCACCCAATATTTACCCCGCGCCCCCTAAACTTTCATTTGTCCAGGATCAGCCCCTGAAGGGGTATAAAAGGCCATTTTTTTTATTTTATTACATTTTAACACACACTAACATAATATCCTCTCCCATCTCTCTCATCACCTCCGGCCAAAACTTCCGGCAGCCACAGTCACCGCCAGCGACCACCGTGGCCGGAATATTTTCCGGCTAACCCAATCTTTACACCAAACAATAGATCAAGAAGTCCTTGTTCGATCTGGAAATGTGAGCTTTACCCGAGCAGTCTAGCACCACCAATGCCACCACCACCACCGCTGTCAGCCGCCACTTCTGCCGAGGCTTTTCCCCCTCCTTCTCTCTTATTCTAGGTAACCCACGCGCTCTATTACTCCTTCTTTTTATTTAATTTGAAACCCTAATTTCGTATATAATTTTTATTTAATAAAACATGATAAAACCATTAGATCTAAACATAAATCGTGTGGATCTAAATTTTTACGCCATAAAAACCTTGACTCAGTCCGAGTCAGGTTGACTCAGTTGAGTCAATTTTTTTTTTTTTTTTTTTTTTTAATTTTATTGATTCGTACGATTCTGATGTAATATGCATATGTGTAGCGTTGGAATCAGAGTTGTTGTAACGAGTTGAGACCAAGTTGGTACAGGTGGTTGAAGCCGAGGGGCCTTGTGCTCGTATGAAGCTTAACCAGAAAAAAAGATGTACTCTTAAACCGAATCCTGGTCCTAGAGTTAATATTTCACTAAACTCATAGCAATCAATGAAAAATGAAGTTGTGTATAGGTTCTTCGCAATACCTATGTTTCCACGTAGACTTAATAGAACTGGCTGGCACCTGATGCTTTTACATTTATGCAATATCAATAGTTGTTATATTACTGCATTGCTATATTTTAAGTATGTCAAAGCTCAAAAGTGAATGCTTAATATTTTGTAATGCAGCTCCAATGTTTGGAAGAAATAGCTGAGACATTGAGGGAGAGAGGCTCAAAGTTTTATAAAGGCTGTCGAAAGTATACGTAAGCATCATTTATCTCATCTTTCTGCGCTAGAAGTATATTTTCTGGGCTTGTGAATGATAGTTACCTAGTTTCTTCTTTGCATTGTACAGAGAAGGTATAGGAGAAGCATATGATAGGGATATCGCCTTTTCAAGTTCCCTTGAAAATTTTGGTTCAGGGCCCGATCCTATTTCTTTGGCATTTGGAGGTAAAATAACTTTATTTTATATTATAAAAAATGTTTAAATTCGGTTAGTGATGTTACCATATGTTTCTTTTTTTGTTCTCAGGCCCTGATATGATCAAATTTGCACATGTTTTGAAAGAATTAGGGACATATAAAGAAAATCTTCGAACTCAGGTCTCAACTTTCTTGTTTATGTGAATACTACTCAAACACAAACCTACAAGTTCATAACGAGATCATCAAATTTAGTTCTGAATTTGTCGTTTTCAGATTGAGCATACACTTAGTGATAGGTTACTACGTTTTGGCAATGTTGAGCTGCAAGATATCAAGGTTCCGTAGTTTACTACTTTTTTAAAATTATTTACTACTTGTAAGTTTTATTGTTATTGATGCCACCACCAAAATATGTTATATTTATATTTTTTGTATGATGCAGGAAGCTAGGAAGCCTTTTGACAAGGCTGATGCTGTTTATAGCCAGGTAGCTATAGATATTTGTATATATGGGTGTTAAATTCCAGTACTGACTTGTCATTATCTATTAATATCTGCAACTTTTTATGCAGATACGTGACAAATATTTATCATTGAGGAAGGGTACTCGGACAGAAATAACATCTGCTACAGAGGAGGTATATGTGTTGTGTTGATATTGGTGAGACAGTAGTAGTGTTGGTGTTGGATTATGGTTTTGTTTGTCTGTATGTTGTATGGTGGATCTGGTTGTGTTGCTGTGATTATGACCAGGAGCCTTTGGCTCGTGTCAAGGCTCGAGCCGTGACTCCATTGAGTCACGGTAAAGCCTTGTGGTTGTGTTGTGGTTTGTCCGAGAGTCTAAAGACTCGGTTTGGTTCAAGCCTTCTGACTTATTACATCATTCTTTTTAATAGAACATTTTTGACAGTTGGTGGTATAGAGATTGGATGAGGATGGTGTGAGGTAAACGTTCAAGTACCAACAAAAAGAGATGAAATGTTGGTGAGACCATATGGCTTATTTGCCACAATTGCTGACTGTGTTGGTGCAATCATAGCATGGTCTTGTCTCTTTATCTCGGTATGTCTTTGTTAAACTTGTGATACCAATAATTTTAATAACATGGAACTTAATGCTTATACATGGATGTTTATTTGTAGGTGGTCCGTGAGGATTGAGAAAAGATGCATGATGACCCCGGACTAAGCTTCTTGTTGCTTTAATTTATTGTTTAATGTTACAAGACTTTATGTTGGATAGTGTCTACCTTATTTATGTTTGGTGCTTTTGTTATGACAATTGTTTATTTGAAATACAATTTCGTTTTATTCATTTAATAATTAGTTGATCTTTTATTCATATCGTAATAATAGAGTGTGCATGCTGAAAATAGCGTCCTATCATATGACTTGTCAAGACTTTGAAATTGTCATATTAAACTTATTAACCGTCCTAACAATAAACTTTTAAGGACGCTTAACATTGAAAAAGTGTCCTAATATGTTGTTATTAGGACGTTATTTAGGTTGTTAATAGACATTTTATACGACCAAAAAATTGGTTTCATAATCTTCTTTGAGATGTTAGAACCCTTTTCTTGGTCCTAAATTAGCTATAATGTTATATGATAAGCGTCCTAACAATTATCTTTTAAGTACGCTTGTATGTGTATCAAAAGATTAAAATTAGGTAACAACGTTTTACAACATTGTAAAAGTGTCCTAATATGTTGTTATTAGGACGTTATTTGCTTGTTCATATACATATTATGCGACCATAAATTTGGTTTCATAATCGTATTTGGGATATTAGGACCCTTTTCTTGGTGTTAAAGTAACTATAATGGTATATGATAACCGTCCTAAGAATTAACATTAAAGGACGCTTGTATGTGTATCAAAAGATTAAAAGTAGGTTACCACATGTTAGAACATTGGAAAAGTGTCCTAATATGTTTTTATTAGGACGTTATTTGTGTTGTTTATAGACGTAAAATGCGACCATAAAATTGGTATCATAATCTTATTTGAGTTATTAGGACCCTTTTCTTGGTTGCTAAAATAGCTATGATGTTACATCGTAAGCGTCCTAACAATACTTTTAGGACGTTTTTATGTGTTTCAAAAGATTAAAAGTAGGTAATCACATGTTAAAACAATGTAAAAGTGTCCTAATATGGTTTTATTAGGACGCTATTTGTGTTGTTCATAGACATATATTACGACCATAAAATTGGTTTCATAAGGGTTAGGACGCTTTGGACCTATTACAACCGCTCGAGATGAAACGCTTTCATCCTTGGTCCTATTAAATGAAAGGTCCTAAAAAGTACCATTTTATGACGCTTATGGGGGTCCTAAAAAGCCATTTTTCTTGTATAAAAATATAAAAAGTGCAAAAAGAATCTTCCCTCACCCTTAGACCTATTAGAGTAGTTTTTCAATCCTAACGACACTATTCCCCTAGAGAACGATCAATCCCCCGGTACTTGCCACTACACTATACTACATTGGTCAGGTACACTGCCTGGTGGGGATTGCAAGCCTCTTGAGATCCCTCGAGAGGTAAAACCTGTTGTAAGGTCGCAAAACCACGCATCACTTTCCAATCCGTAAGTGATGCGCGCGTGATGTGTCGTTGCGGTTTAGCAGTATTAATGCCTAATCAAGTTTTAAATTTATATTTAGCCGACTTATCAATAACACACACACACTTAACGAGAAGTGTACCCGGTCAGTATGAATATAATGGTAAGTAGAGTGTCGATTACTAAGAGTGGAACGTATTATCTAGTTATTCTAATCAATATTTTAATATCCTAAGTTAGCTATACAACCTAATCTAACGCAAGGGGGTTCAACCTGAGAGACTGGCCCGGTTTGGTTATGATTAAATAGTAAACTAAACTAATGAGCACGAATCAGCGATTAGCACACACGTACAAAGATAGATACTCAAGACAATAAGAAGACCTGTCCTGATAATTAAGTATTTGGTCACTTGTTTTATTGCTAGTTTTATATGAAGTGTATATAATTAAACCTTTTTCGTTGGCTCTAATCTTATCGGCGAGTAAACCTTTAATGATTACTTATGTCTATCCTATTCATTCAAGAGACGCTAAAACAAATAGGCGAGGAAGGGGCATGGCGACCCAAGCAAGACTCAGCTAGACACAGAGGTTATCAATGCACTAATAAAAGTCACCAAAGACATCAACATATAAACTTTAATTAATGGGAAAGCAATATTAAGGGGAGTGCATGATCTTCCGTAGTCACATGACACAAGCCCATCAATCCTGATGAATTAAAGCGTACTAATACAATAAAACAAAACTACTTAATGAATTGAATACATGCAGGACCTTCTTACAGCTCTTGTATCTTCGTTTAGGTGTGTCTTGTGCTGCTTGGTCGTCTGAATTCGGCTCTAGGGTTATATGGTCTTCTTCGTATGTCCAAGACTTAGCTCTATATCTCTCAAATTCGTCTGACCTTGGGGTATTTATAGTTTCTGTCTGAGGGGTCGATGCGGCGCATTGAGTAGATAGATGCGGCGCATTGACTTAACTTCGCGTGGGGTCCAAGATTAATATATTCTGGAATATTCGTACACCGTCTTCAGATGCGTCGTATCTTGATCTTTGTATGCGGCGCATGTACTTGGATTGTAACTTATGAAATCTTGATAGTGATACGCCGTATGTTAGAAGTGTGTTGCGGCGTATCTGGAGTAGAACGAGCTTGATCTTCTGGATTTCAATAGGCTTTTGACATCTTGCTTGTTTTGCTCCATAATTAGTCCAAAATCGCCAAGTTTCACATAATGCTTGTTTTTACCTGAGAATTACTAAAGTAAACATTAATGTATCGATTCTCATGTATAATATAATAAAACAAGTCAAATAAATAGGACAAATGATGATAATAAAATGTACTTATTTGAGTTCATCAAATATCCCCCCACTTGAACTTTACTTGTCCCCAAGTAAACCTTAGAATTAATCGTATGAAAATGTATCCTAAAAGATATTAGGATTTATTTTTATATTTAAGCATGTATTCGTTTTGTCATAATCACACAACCAAACACTTAACGAAGTAGAAACCAAAATAATTTTTAATGTAAAACAATTCTAAATCGTTTAGTTGCTTAGTCGTGACGAATATTCTATCATAGGCTTAGCAAGTATACGCATCTCCCCCACTAAAGCCAAGGAATAACAAGTCTAAAGCGGTAAAAAGGGTTTGTTGGTTAAGGGTTGATCGTCCTTTTTAATCTTTATCGATCTCATATTCCAGAAAAAGCGACAAAATTACAAATACATGATCGAATCCACGACCACGATACTTGCAATTGCTCAAATCCTTAACTCGAATAGGCTAAAGATAGGACCAAGTAATCTTCACCAATAATATTATATCAAAAGGGGCGACAAAATCATAAATACATAGCCGAATCCACGACTACGATACTTAAGATTGCTCAAATCCCTAATCTCAATAAATCAAAGGTTTGGATGAAGAATGATATAGGGTATGGATAATATTTGGGATACAAATTGGTGTAAAATAAAAAATAAACAAAACAGATAAATTAAAATCCTAAGTGTGGTAAATCACTTTCCCAACCATCCCATGAATAAGACTCATATCATTGAATAACTCACGCTTTAACACTTGAAACACACGCTTTAGGTAGACACGAATTATACTCAACAAGATCTCAATCAAAGAATAACCTTAGTTGGCGTTCCCATAACGGCCAACTCCCATTCAATCCATAAATATAATATACAACAACAAATAGTGGTGATATCTCCCACTTAATACAAAACTTTACATAAGTTGGTTAAAACAATCTTCCAACTTTTCCTTTTTCTTTTTCTTTTCTTTTTTCGATTTTTTTTTTTGACATCTACATTTGTGTGTAAAATTTCACAACTTTTCTATCACTATTTTTTCGGATTATTTTTCCATTCTCTTCATACTTTCAGAAATAACTGTAATAGCGAAAGTAGTAAACACACGAAAAATAAACTAAAAGTTATACAATATTTACTTTCATACCAATTGGATTGTGCAAATTCTCGACCTAACCAAAGATAATGAATTACGCACGCGAACACAGGTAATGTAAGGAAACAAACTTTGCCTAAAGCAATTAACCACGGATTTTAATCTACAGGGTAGGCTAAGGTGTAAGGGTGTATCGAAACATTATAATTATAACAAAGGTGTAAGAAACGAATGTAATGGCTCTGAGGGTTTTTTCTAGGTGTATCTTACTCTAAAAGTGAGAGTAACAAAGGGTTTATATGGGGATTAACTAACCAGTGTAGTTAGTTAATATCACATAACATATAAAGGCTATTTTGGTATAATCCTAGAAATTTGCCAATTTAGACAAGTCACAACAATTATATAGATAATACTCATTATGGTGGTCTCGAATAGTATACAAGCCAAGTTCTAAAGTTTTCAAGTCACCGGCACACTAAAGTTTTAATATTTTTTTGAAAGAATAGAGTTATGTGTGCGGTTATGTAATTTAGACTTTTAACAAAAACATGCTAAAAAATTTTAAATTTTGATATATTAAGCGCATTTTAAGCATATTTTGAAAAAGTTTAGGACAAGTAAGTGTTCTAATTCTCCATCCCCCCACTTAAGTTAAACAACGTCCTCGTTGTTTGTGTCAAAGGTTAAAAACTGGAAAATAAAAGAATTAGAACAGAAAAACTCCCCTGAGATTTGCTCGGTATGATCCTCCATTATTCGTATAAGAGCAAAAATCAACTTTCTTGTGGATGAGAACGTTTTAAGCTTCATAGATGATGTATCCACAAAAAATACAGGAATCTATAATACCATTTAGACTTTAACACACCTGAGTTAAGAAGGTTCAAACTTGCATAATACATTAGTAGTTAGTAAAAATAAAACCTAAAAAATTAAACTGTAAATCATCAGGTCAGTCGATACGCCGTATCGAGCCTGGAATAAATACGAATCAGAATAAAAGATGCGTCGCATCCTTAACCAGGGATGCGCCGCATTAAATAAACTGACAGAAAGTTTTAAAGTCAAAAATAAAAATGCAGAAAATGAAATAAGATATGACCAGTGCAGGTGATGCGTCGCATCTTATGATGGAGATGCGCCGCATCTTCTGCAGGTCTGACAGACTCGACACAGAACAGAAAAGTAAAAATTTTATTTTCCGGGTTGTCTCCCGGTTAGCGCTTGTCTTTATTCCAGAGTCTTCAAGTTAGACTCACGTTCAGCTCCTTATTTTGTTCTTGTTACGTGCCATCCTTCTTCTTTCATCCGAAAGATGTTACCGTATAGCTCCGCAACATTTTCTTCCGTTCGACTTAATCTAATATATTCTTTGGTCTTCGTCGCAACATATTCCTCATATGGTCCCAAAGAGTATTTGATGACTTCAATTTTTTCAGAAATTATCATGGGTGGGTTATTATAAGTGATTCCAAGTAGTCGACATTTTCTCTCGATGAATTCTTCTTCGTCTTTATCAACAAACTTGAAATAAGGATCCTTATTCAAATAGTCATCAAGTTCATCAATTAATGACTCATCGTTATTATCATAGGGATAATAATTAACCAAGTTAATGGATTGATAATAATCTTGAGTCTCGTCCCACTTTCTTTTCAATTCCCATTGTAAGCGTCGATTAAGCCTTGTGTAATCATCACATTTTCTATGCACCCATTCCCAAAAAGTAGTATTCGGTGCTCCCTTTAGTTCTTTTAAGTATTCGATTCTACCTTTTTCTTGCAAAGCCTCTGCTCTACGTGGGGAGTCTTCAACTTTTTCATACCAATCATAGTCTTCAAAGTATACATCGTTTCCAACTTGTTTCATTCGAATTATACTTCCCCCATTGCAGGTTCCATCATTCTTCCAATCACAGGTTGGCCATTCACTACTTCCATCCTTGAAATGGAAAGGTTTACAAGTGTGATTAATATGCCCAAATTCCCATGGTTTATCCCAAACCCATGGTATCTGGTCATTCCATTCGTAGTACCAGGTGTTTTTGAACTCATAATAAGTTTTGAATCCTGGTAGATCTCCAGTTAGCACATCAGCGTCGATTTGAAGAAGGTAATTAAATTCTTTGAGTTGTTTGCACAAGGGTGTCTCATAATTGAACACATCAATGTCTATGCTGAACAATTCTTCAATGCCTTCCTCGATCGTTGAATCGTCATGTGATGATCCATTGTTGCTTTCTACTTCCTCATCTTCCCCTCTCATCCAATATACCCATAACACATCTTTAGTAGCTCGGTCCATGATCTTATGGTTATTGAACTTACTAGCTAACCAATCAGAAAAATCAGCATTATTAGGATCGTAGTTAACGTCAAAGCATAGTATTACCAATCATTTTCCTCCTTATCTCCATGAACTCATTAAATTGTTCTTTAAAACTTCGTGTCAACCATGAGGTCACAATCCGTTTGACTTCATTCGTAGGAGCAAATTTGGGATCACCGTATTTAAGTTCAAGCCATTCTTCTAAAGAGATATCCATCAACCTTACCAACTTTTTATGAAACAGTATCTCCGATTCAGCATAAATTCTTTCATCGTCCAGATTGCTTTTATCTAATCCCCAATACTGTTCGGAATAAGGCATATAAGAAGTTTGTAAAGGTTGGATATTTCCTCTACCATGGCTTTTGTTGCTCGATTTGTTGACCGCATTTGCTGAGTTCATGTATTCAATTTGGAATTTCCCATATTTTTCTTCGATAGTCGTCCAAGTTAATCCTTTAGATTCAATGATAGGCCATAAAAGTAACAATTCATCTTTAGTGTAGCTCATTAGTAAATCATAAGAGAATATCCCATCTTCAATATTGCATAAGCGTTTGAATTCCATATAAGTAGCTTCAAGAGGGGTTTCCCAAGAAAATAAATCGGCATCAATCGTGAGTACATTGAAGTTGACATCTTCATAAACTTCCACTGAGTAGGCGGGCATGTTGGTTTGAGATACGGATTTGAGTAAAGCATCGATCGTAGGTAAGTTGCTAGTAATAGCATCGAAATTTTCGAATGAATCCGAAAGCAAGAGTTCCTTTTCTAATTCTGAGCTTTTAGTAATGCTTAATGCTGGGAACTTGCTCAAGCTAACTTCATAGTTATCACACTCGTCATCACTTTCCAGAATTAACGGCTTTTTGGTGCGGGACTTTTCATTGTGCTTATCTTTCATAAGTTCCATAGCAAGATATCCGTTCGTGGACATATCTTCCATAGCAAAACCTGTCATCATAGGTAAAATCGTCAGTAGGATCTGTTTGCTAGAAGAGAAATTAATGAATTTATAAACGAATATAAAGAATAAAAAATGGCTGATATCTGCTGACGATGCGCCGTATCCAGAAAGTTGGATACGCCGTATCTTATTTCGTTAAAATTTAATCATACTTTTATTCAGAAAACAGATACACCGCTTATGAATTAGAATGCGCTGTATCAAGTTTAAATTATCAAAAATCGATTATATTTATTAAAATTAAATGCGCCGTATTAACAAAAGCTAATACGCCATATTTTCGTTACGTTTCAAAATACAAGATTTTTGATTTAGCAGATGCGCCGTATCGATAAAGATCGATGCGTCGCTTCTGTTTAAAAATTCGAAAAACTGTTTTTAATTTAAATAGAAAATACGCCGTATCTGTTAAAACAGATGCGTCGTATGGCGTTAGGGTTTAGAAAAATTTCTTATTAAAAACAGAATACGCCATATCTTGGGAACAGATGCGCCGTACTCGAATTTATTAAACGCGTTGTATTTTATAAAAATTAAACGCAATACGCTGTATCTGTGAAAACAGATGCGCCGTATCGTTTGTATTAGCACAATACAACGATAGCAGAATGCAGAAAAATAGAAAAAGAAAAACAAAAATAAAAACAAACAAAAAGAAACAAAAATTACAGAAAACAAAAAAAAAACAGAAAATATGCAAATTATATAATGAATGCAATCTATCTAATATATAACAGGGTTAGTGGTTAGAATTTAATAAAAAACTAAAAAAAACCTAATTAAAATACTAATCAAATTAACAGATAATAACAATTCACTCCCCGGCAGCGGCGCCAAAAACTTGATGCGCGCGTGATGTGTCGTTGCGGTTTAGCAGTATTAATGCCTAATCAAGTTTTAAATTTATATTTAGCCGACTTATCAATAACACACACACACTTAACGAGCAGTGTACCCGGTCAGTATGAATATAATGGTAAGTAGAGTGTCGATCAGTAAGAGTGGAACGTATTATCTAGTTATTCTAATCAGTATTTTAATATCCTAAGTTAGCTATACAACCTAATCTAACGCAAGGGGGTTCAGCCTGAGAGACTGGCACGGTTTGGTTATGATTAAATAGTAAACTAAACTAATGAGCACGAATCAGCGATTAGCACACACGTACACAGATAGGTACTCGAGACAATAAGAAGACCTGTCCTGATAATTAAGTAGCTTGTCACTTGTTTTATTGCTAGTTTTATATGAAGTGTATATAATTAAACCTTTCTCGTTGGCTCTAATCTTATCGGCGAGTAAACCCTTAATGATTACTTATGTCTATCCTATTCATTCAAGAGACGCTAAAACAAATAGGCGAGGAAGGGGCATGGCGACCCAAGCAAGACTCAGCTAGACACAGAGGTTATCAATGCACTAATAAAAGTCACCAAAGACATCAACATATAAACTTTAATTAATAGGAAAGCAATATTAAGGGGAGTGCATGATCTTCCGTAGTCACATGACACAAGCCCATCAATCCTGATGAATTAAAGCGTACTAATACAATAAAACAAAACTACTTAATGAATTGAATACATGCAGGACCTTCTTACAGCACTTGTATCTTCGTTTAGGTGTGTCTTGTGCTGCTTGGTCGTCTGAATTCGGCTCTACGGTTATATGGTCTTCTTCGTATGTCCAAGACTTAGCTCTATATCTCTCAAATTCGTCTGACCTTGGGGTATTTATAGTTTCTGTCTGAGGGGTCGATGCGGCGCATTGAGTAGATAGATGCGGCGCATTGACTTAACTTTGCGTGGGGTCCAAGATTAATATATTCTGGAATATTCGTACACCGTCTTCAGATGCGGCGTATCTTGATCTTTGTATGCGGTGCATGTACTTGGATTGTAACTTGTGAAATCTTGATAGTGATACGCCGTATGTTAGAAGTGTGTTGCGGCGTATCTGGAGTAGAACGAGCTTGATCTTCTGAATTTCAGTAGGCTTTTGACATCTTGCTTGTTTTGCTCCATAATTAGTCCAAAATCACCAAGTTTCACATAATGCTTGTTTTTACCTGAGAATTACTAAAGTAAACATTAATGTATCGATTCTCATGTATAATATAATAAGACAAGTCAAATAAATAGGACAAATGATGATAATAAAATGTACTTATTTGAGTTCATCAGTAAGCTATGATCCAAGCCAAGTTATCTTCATCGCAATTAACCTACAAAACGTTAACAACTAAAGAGGGTAAGCTTACGCTTAGTAAGTAACCCGACATAAAACATATCTCATACACATATTTTCACATAAGCATCATAATCACTTTAAGGCTTCCAAGCTAAAACATTCAATCCATATCACATATAACTTCATAACATAACAACATCTATTCATCACAACCATAATCAACTACATACCTTAATTAGTCCAAAGCCAACAAGCGAACATACTCTTAGTCGAAATCACTAGCCATCCATCCTTAACTCACAACCATTCTAAATCAAAATCTTATGCTCTTATACAACCATAATACATATATGATAAATACACATATAACACATGTTTTAGTGAGAGTTACCTCATATCCAAGCTAATCTACCATTCGTGATTTCACTATCATCATCCTCATCACCATCATCATCTTCTTCAACACCATCATCCTTTGAGGGAGATCATGTCCTAGCTTAATCCCTTTACAAAGAACTTATCTCCTCTTCCACTTCCTCCTCCAATCTTCACCTTTCCCTCCTCTTTCTCTCTACATATCCGGACCACAAACACACCCATAGAAAATGGTGGAATTGTGTAGAAACTAGGTATTTATCTAGTTAATACTACTAATTTGGACCCTTGGCACATTTGGTCCTCCAAGTCTCTTTTCTCTTATTTAGGCTACACTACATAATATAACACTTTCAACTCTTGGCAATATAAACCCTCGAAGTCTATTTCTTTTCTAGATGTGGCACAACCTACTTTATATAGCCCTTATATACATACTTTGACTATCGGGTTTGACCATTACGTTACTTCCGTTGACAAACCAATCACATTAAGCCTTATTCAACTAATCTAGAGTGGGGTCTAGTTGTGTCTGTAAAAAGGGTCTAACAATTCTACCCCCTTATTTAGATTTCGTCCCCGAAGTCTATCGTCTATTACTAACCAATATTTAGTCACATTATACTTCTCATTCCTAGCACCTTTAATTCTTGGTTCATTTTACAACGATCTAGGTGATCTTGCAACTCTAAACATACTACAACCTAATATATGTCCTTAATCTACATTACTTCCCGCCTACTTCTATAACTATATAACTCTTACTCAATTCATTACGATTTAATACGAGACATACTCACTATAACTAGTTATCATTCCAATCCATTCTATTATCGTTACATCACATTCTCACTTGCTTTATCCTATTTTCTCATTCTTTGACTACATGTTACTTGAGAAAATCATACTATTTGAATTTACATAAATACACATGGCTAATACTTTCACTTTCTATCAAAACCACTTAACCATTTCTTTTACATCTCTACAATTACCTCATTTCTTCTACTTCTTTCTTCATGTCATTTTCATTTACATTTATAAGTCTTATAGAATTATTACATAAATTGACTTTATAACATCATACTTTAACATTTGCCGTCACATTACACATGACACTTATCATCAATTATTTCCATTACTCACATTTTGTACCACGCCACAAATGCGTATTATAACATTTTTAAGCATCATTACAATTCTTTAATTCCTTCAACTTATACTTAACACTCAAAACATAGGTTTCTCATAAGCCTCACTAAAAAACGTACTCTAATTTTAACCCTCCTTTCTTAGTCCTTATAATTTCTAACTAATTCTAGACTTCTGCTTTCTACTTCTCTAACCCTACTCGTGCCATGTCGGCAACACATAAGCCCACTCATTCATACTTCCCCATTTACATGGAAAGGCGTCCCAATCGATGTAAATCAAGAAACATAAACTCATGGTTATATATATTTCCAATACAACACAAGTACTCCTATTTCCCAATTTAACTTTTATTCTCTCATCCTTTTTATACTTCACATTTCCTTTTTAGACTTGGATCCATATCATTAACACATTCATTATGAGGATATTTTTATTGCTAAGGATGTAGGCAACCCCTTTTTGCCGATGAAGGCAATACGTTTTATCCCGAAGGATCTTTAACATATCTCAAAGGATCCTTTAAAATTCATTAGCTCGGTCATCACGAAGGATACCATCATTCATCATCATTAGCTTGGTCATCCCGAAGGATACCATCATTCATCATCATTAGCTCGGTCATCCTGAAGGATGCCATCTTTAACCTTTCACATTTCCATCATGGATCCAAGTCATAGCATTGTAACGCACACATTATCCCATTCATTTATTTTTAGTGAAGCAAGTGTCATAGAGCATATGAACCTGCTTATTATAATTACATATTTTCTATGTGTTTACCATCCTACATTCTTAATCTGCATTAATCATTTTCACATCCTTACTTTACCCTTTAGCCTATCCGACTTTCTCCGCATTTCAACCTTACATAGGTTAATTTCATTCCTTCATTAGCACCATTCATTCTTTTACACATTTTAAGTTATTAACACATTCTTATCATATTTAATTTTCGCATCACATCCTTTCGTTCCTACTTGCACCCTTAACTCATCACATTCTCTTTCTCGTACCTTATCTTACTTCTTTTACATTTCATGTTTTTAAGCAACATCTTTCTGTCTCGCCTTACCTAGATCATTACTTTAGCACGCTCTTTAACATCACACATTCTATGAGATCGTCACATTTTCCATACTATATTTCATTACATTCTGGCTTTCGTACTTAACTCATCACATTTCAATTATTAACACTTAAGCCTCACTATTTATCTCGTCATTTCCTTACCAACACACTTTACTCTTATTTTATAAATTTTTGCATCATACTTAGCAATCAATTTGTTCATTTAAATTTCCTTTTATCATAACATACCATAACATCGTTTGTCGCTATTATACATTCATGTTCATACTTAGACATCATATACCTTAACCTACCATCAACCTGCCTTTATAACACCTTAACATCAATCATTAGCCACTAATATAGTAAGACCATATGTTGGTCATCAATACCTTATCAACCCAAGCGTTACATGACATTATCTTAATCTCATCCCATAATCTTCATGTCAACAAGTCCTTAACAATTAGAGTATAAGTTACTATCTTATCTTCATACATTATATTTTAACACACGTTTTATCACTACGTTCCAATCTTAAAACGTCAATACTTTAATTTACTTGCTAACCCATCTCTAATACCATTTAGCATCTCTATTCACATCTTGCTATTGTTATCCTTCTATAACACACAATCTCGTATCATTTACCATTACGTTGATCCATTTACTTACACACATCAAGCCCATTATAGATTCACATCACATTCACCTCCTTACCATAAACATGTACGTCTCTTATCATCTTAAGTCATATAGAGCATATTACCTGAACCATCGGTAACTTACACATATGCATTAGAACACTTTTATATTATATGGACCTATCATTCATGTCATTATTAAACGGTCACAACCCTATCGATATGTAAGATAATCTTTTTACTTACACATCTATAATCCAATCATAATTCGTCAAACAACTCACTACGTGTCATCATCAATCAGTCGCTTCTAATTTACTAATTATTCATTATTCAAGCATTTCTTAGACTAACACTTTTCCGTTTTCTTTTCTCCTTGCCTTACACATTTTTAATTACTCACCTATCACCTTTCATTACTTTGACACCATCTTAGTAATACTCATCTTTTTCATACTTTCGTACATATGAATATACACATTATATTTCATCTGAGTTGTCACATTACACTTATCGTTTTCTTGTCAACTTCACGTTATCCTCTTACTCCATTTTACACATGTTCATTCTTTTAATGTTATCTATTTCAATCTCGATTGACTCACCTTAATCTTGACATGGCTTAAACCAACATTAAACGTGAATTATTTTCTAGACCATATATTAGTCTTACGTTGTAACCTAAAACTCGTTCATCTACCTAGCTTCTAACACTTCATGTCACGACAAAAATTCTATTCATGACTCATCTAATTCAGGTTCCCTTGCAGTTTACTTTTTTAACTTATTCTATACATCACATTATAACACGCTTTCATAATCACCTTGCCTATGACAAAATAACACCTTACACATAAACGACAAACACATTAGTACATACTTAATCTCATTCATACTTAAAGTCCACATTCGATCATTCTTTCCATAAAAGATAAACGTCGCTAAACACTTACACTTCATTAGTCTATTATCAAATTATGATTCAAAACATTTGAACATGTCTATGTCATACCATTTGTCTATTATCATTGAGGTACTTACTACTTTACTTCATCAATTTATGCAATGGCTACTTCATGTATCCTTCATTGCCTATACATTTCTTTAACATCTTACAATTATACATTTCATCCATACATCTTACCCGAACATCGAAATCTTCGTCACATACGCATACTTATATATCCTTAACATTCATATAAAAACAAGTTTTACCCAATCCTATAACCCTTACTAGGTCATTATCCTTCCAAGCGCATTACATACAAATCATTCCTCAAACCACTATTATTGCAATCTAAGTAAATCTTGCACTTTTACGTATTATACTATAACACACTTCTTGCCTTTACCATTAATCACAATATCACCTTACCAATAAACACCTTCTAGTAACTTCACCTACAACTCATAACCTTTAAGGCCTCGATCCACGTAATTAAAACTTTAGTCTATTCGACACAAGAACTATCATTCGCTTACTTAACACTTAGCACAATATATTCCAAAATAGAATTAATTCACATATACATTGACACCACAAAACACATACCACACTTATCGACTTAAATACATATACCACGTCTTGCATTCCATCACATAGTTTAGGCAATCTATAATTCGTGTCTAACTCATTACTTCTATAACACTAGGTCCACATTGCAATGATTACTTTACATCTAAGCCGTATTCTAATCTCATTGTTACTATAAGCGCTTCTACGTTATACCACAAAGGCATCTATTATCCGCATTACTCAAACTTATGCTCAACGCGTCCACGAGTGGTTTAAGTCTAGGCAACCTAAGTGAAAACCTAATTTACTAAAACCGAAGCTCTGATACCAAGTTGTTACACCCCATGCCCGCTTTAACCAAAAATACTCATATTTAAACTTTTTGCGCGGAAACGACCTACTTTACAGACATCCAGTTACTCTTTTGACCATTTACAAAAATCCATAAATATTCAGGCCTTGAAACCATTTTTAAATGAAACTAGACTCAATTACCTTCGAAACGCCGGGTGACACGACCCGTAACGACTTATGGTTTAAAAGATATGATTTTTCGAAAATTGACAAAATCTGAAAATACCTCCTGAACTGCCGGTTGGGCTTCACAGAAAGTCCCAGCCGCCCCGGATGGGATTCCAGCCGCCGGCTGGGAGTCTGCAGACCATAAAAACTTGCCATTTGACCCATTTTCATGATATACAACCCATACCACATCCGTATTACGTCAAACTTAACCAAAATCATTAACTTTACATATCAAATCTGTTTCATAATTAATTAACCCGTTTATTATCCAAAATGGGCATAAACACACTTGATCCAAACACCCCTTTTATTCTTACCCAAAAACACTTAAAACCATTTATACATCAAACCGTTGGACGTACTTTACCATAACCGACATGGACATAACTAGACACTTGACTATACATTCCAAATCAATAAAAGACCAACGGGGTATAACATGACTTTGAGCTCGGTATCTACCTAAGCTCCTAACGCTTACTATCTTTCAAACCGCTTTCCAATCCGTAAGCTATGATCCAAGCCAAGTTATCTTCATCGCAATTAACCTACAAAATGTTAGCAACTAAAAAGGGTAAGCTTACGCTTAGTAAGTAACCTGACATAAAACATATCTCATACACATATTTTCACATAAGCATCATAATCATTTTAAGGCTTACAAGCTACAACATTCAATCCATATCACATATAACTTCATAACATAACTACATCTATTCATCAAAACCATAATCAACTACATACCTTAATTAGTCCAAAGCCAACAAGCTAACATACTCTTATGCTCTTATACAAACATAATACATATATGATAAATACACATATAACACATGTTTTAGTGAGAGTTACTTACCTCATATCCAAGCTAATCTACCATTCATGATTTCACTATCATCATCCTCATCACCATCATCATCTTCTTCAACACCATCATCCTTTGAGGGAGATCATGTCCTAGCTTAATCCCTTTACAAAGAACTTATCTCCTCTTCCACTTCCTCCTCCAATCTTCACCTTTCCCTCCTCTTTCTCTCTTCATATCCGGACCACAAACACACCCATAGAAAATGGTGGAATTGTGTAGAAACTAGGTATTTATCTAGTTAATATTACTAGTTTGGACCCTTGGCACATTTGGTCCTCCAAGTCTCTTTTCTCTTATTTAGGCCACACTACATAATATAACACTTTCAACTCTTGGCAATATAAACCCTCGAAGTCTATTTCTTTTCTAGATGTGACACAACCTACTTTATATAGCCCTTATATACATACTTTGACTATCGGGTTTGACCATTACGTAACTTCTGTTGACGAACCAATCACATTAAGCCTTATTCAACTCATCTAGAGTGGGGTCTAGTTGTGTCCGAGAAACGGGTCTAACAGTAACCTAGGAAAACACCTTCGTAAGACTTTGGGTCAAACTTGGTGAGGTAATATTTAGTGTTGAGAATGAAGCACTTGCTTCCAAACACTCTAAAGTAATCAAGAGTAGGTTTTCTACCTTTCATGATTTCATATGGGGTTTTTTCTAAGATAGGTCTAATTAGAATCCTATTTAGAATGTAAGTTGAGGTGTCCACCGCATTACACCAAAACTTTTACGGAATTGATTATTCATTCAACATTGTTCTGCTCATCTCTTGTAGAGTACGATTTTTCCGCCCAACTACCCCATTTGATTGTGGAGTGCGTGGAGCCGAGAAATTGTGAGTAATACCATTAGCATCACAATATATTTCAAATTGCAGTTCATTATCAAATTCCCGACCATGATCCGTCCTAATAGAAACTATTGTACACCCTAATTGATTTTGGACTTTCCTACTAAAGATTTCGACTTCCTTGAAAGCTTGTGTCTTATTCTTAAGAAATCTAGTCCAAGTATACCTAGAATAGTCATCAACTGTTACTAAGGTGTAGTAATTTCCTCCGTAGCTCCGTACGGCGGATGGACTAAATAAGTCCATGTGTAGGAGTTCTAGGCATCTAGAGGTCGAGACCATATTCTTAGCTTTGTGCCTAGAATGAGCTTGTTTTCCAACTTTACAAGGGTCACAAAAGTGTTTATCAAACTTAATCTTAGGTAAGTTTCTAACTAGTTCCTAAGACGCCAATGATTGTATCAAGCGCATATTGGCGTGACCTAATCTCCTATGCCATAGAGTGGAATTATCATCTATGGTTGCTAAGCATATCTTATCCTGAGGCTTATTTCCTATTTTCATAAAAAATAAGCTATTTCTCCTAACTCTTTTGCCTATGGTTTTGCCATTCTTAATGATCTCACTACCCTCTTCGGAGAATATAACTCTACACTTATTATCTACCATTTGACTAATGCTAAGCAAGTTAAATCCTAAGTTATCTACGTGCTCAACATCTTTAATAGTGAGGGGGTTTTGAGTAATCGTACATTTGCCTATTATGTTGCCCTTAAGTTTGCTACCGAAAGTGACATTACCTCCGTTGCATGCCTTGTATGATGAGAATAGACTTCGGTTACACGTCATATGATTAGTGCATCCACTATCCTTGACCCATTCGTCGGGCTCCAAGTCAATCCCCAAGCATATCTATTGAATAAGACAAACATTCAAACGTTTGGTCCTCAATATCTCATGGGTCCAAAGTTGTTAGCATTAAACATCCCATGCATTAGTTGCATTTGGTTAGGATGTTGAAACGGAGGACAAATTTCCCAAGGTAGGTAACTTTGTGGTTGACGGTTATTCCAAGTTACGGGATAGTTACTTGGATAAATTGGTCTTCTAGAGTTACCTCTCGGTAGAGGAGGTCTTGACCGAGGTTTAGGAACATTTGTTTTTCTAGGAGGAGGAGTCTTTGACCTAGTGTCAGGTTTTACAAAGCCAAGCCCGGGAGTTGACAAAGGTTTGTAAAATCTTTTGACTTCCTGTATACTAGCAATAGGTACTTTGGTACCATTGACAACTATGTGACTTGGTTTAGGACTTGAATTATTTTTCAAAATCGACTCTGTTCTGTCTCCAGCTCTAGACGGTACCACGGTACCATTAAATTTAATGGTGCCGTCTATACCTTTAGTGGTACCGTCCATGGTTTCGACATAACTTGTTGGTTTGACAAATTTTGCTTGTTTAGTTTTACTTGTCGAAGCATTATTTGTTTCCTTTTCAAACCTAATGATCCAAAATGCATTTTCTTTGAGTTTTTCATTTTCTATTCTAAGCCTTATGCATGACTTACATCCTACATCTATTTCTTTATTTTTCTCAAGTCTTTTGACTTGATTCTTAAGTTCTAGAATTTGCACTTCAAGTTCATGCAATTTTAATTTTAGTGTTTTATTTCTACCTAAAATTTTAGAACTTACTTCACATAGTTTATTATATTCGTCATGTAATCTATTATCATCTATTGACGAATTATCATCACTATAATAAGAAGAGTCGGAATGTACCTCATTAGAAGCTTGAGCCATTAGGCATGTTTCATCGTTCGGCTTCTTCTCTCCTTCTTCACCACTATCACTCCAAGAGCCTCCTACGAGAGCTCTTTGGTTGTTGGATTTTGGTGGTTTAGGACATTCTCCTATGAAGTGATTAGGATCTTCGCATCTAAAGCATTTCCTATCACTTGTCCCTTTCTTTTTAACTCGGTTCTTGTGTGATGGCTTCTTGTCATCACGAGGTTGCCTAACGAACCTACCTCTTCTCCTAAAGAAATTTTTAAAGTCTCTAACGGCTAACGCATACTCTTCATCTTCACTATCGAAACTCGAGCATTCCTCATCACTAGACTCCTTTTTGGCTTTCAAAGCTAGAGATCTAACTCTTTCGCTTTTGCCTTTGACTATATAGAAGTCTTTCTTGATTATCATCTCGTGAACCTTCAAGTTTCCTATTAGTTCATCGAGTGATAATGTCACAAAGTCCTTTGACTCTTCGATGGCGGTTACCTTTGCTCTCCATTTAGGATGTAGAGCTCTAAGAAACTTCCTAACATAATTCTTGCTAGAGCAAGCTTCATCAAGAGCTTTAAGACTAGTAATGATAGTATTAAATCTAGCAAAAGCATTATCTATTGATTCATCTTCCGAAATGAAAAATTGTTCATATAGTTGAACAAGAAGATCTATCTTGTTCTCTTTGACTTGATTATTACCTTGGTGAGTGACTAACAAAGTTTTATAAAATATCTTTTGCCGTATTACACATGAAAATTCTTTCAAATTCCTTTTTAGGCAAAGCATTGTAAATCATCATTTTAGCCTCATCATTTTTGGCTGATTTTCATTTAAGTTCATCACTTTGTTTATTATAAGGAACTATTTCATCCCTTTTAGTTTCCGGATTCTTTTGAATCGGTTGAAAGTCACCCTCGGTAATAACATGCCAAAGATCAATGTCTTTCGATTTCACATACATTTCGAATCTTGTTTTCCAATAGATAAAACAATCGGTTTCAAAAAGTGGTGGTCTTTGCATAGATTCCCCTTCTAGATATTTGTCGGAATCCATTGATCGATTCAAGTTTTAAAGTATAATTTACTTTAAAATCTTGACTGACGTGGCTTCTGATACCAATTGTGGAAAACTAGAAGGGGGTTGAATAGTTTTACCGGTTTTTAAGTTGTCTCAAGAACTTTTACTATTGAAAAACTTTGATTCGAATCTTATGTGCAATCAATCAACACCAATATGAACAACACACTAAACTAACTAATTTTTCGGCTACGAAGCTCTTCTTCGCCCTACTCCACTCCCCGAGTACCACACTCGAGAGTTTCAAGCACTATGTCAACAACCTCCCTTTAGGCGGAGAAAACCGTACACGTCGCTTATCCTATTTCCGACACTAAGCTAGATGTCTAGTGCTAATCTTAGCTAGCACCAATCTACCACGATCTACTTGATCCTTTCAACTTCACACACTCAACACACAAGACTCAAGAGATCCCCAAGTTCTCAAAAGATCACAATGATCACCTCTCACTTGACTCAACCTATTCTATCAACTCTTGATCAACTTGATCAACACACTAGCTCAAAGGCTACAAGAGATATTCACTATCTCTATAAGATCACAATGATCTTTCCTCACAAACTCTCAAAAGAAAAATAATCTTGATGTATGCTATGATACAATCAAGAGTGTAACAAATGTTACAAGTGCTTCTACCTACAACTACAACTCTTGTATCTACTTGGATACCTTGAGTTCTTCTCTTGCACTTGAAGAGGAATGAAGATGATCACTTGAATGGATGATTGGATCACTCTTAAACAAAAGAAAACCTAACTAAATGATCAAGAAGAAAAGATTTGATGAGAGTTTCAAACTCAGAAAGTTTTGTGTGAAAAAGGATGCCCAAAATCTGTGAAGTGGGCTGGTATTTATAGGCAGAAAAAATCTAGCCGTTATAGGGACACGACACCACTAAACCACACCCAGCACCACTAAATTTAGTGGTACCATGGTACCGTGCCAGACAAAAACGCTCTTCTTTTTGTCTTTTCTGGTGAAAACTTATTTGGGGAAGTTTGGAGCTGATTTTGGGGGGGAAAATAGTTGTTATGTATTTTGAACTTATTTTTCCATTAAAACATTTCTTAATTATTCAAAAATAATTTGTAAAGTATATTTTTGAAGGAAATGTTTTGTCACATAAAAATGTGATGTCTAAAACAAAAATTCACTTCTTTGATCATTTGTCAAGTTGCAATTTGTTCAAGAGTGATTTGCGTAGAAACGAGAACTTTCGATTAAAAACTTGTTTACGTTAATTTTAACGTAACGTGTTTTCACATTTTGTCATCTTCAAAATGTAAAGTTATCGAAAAGATAGAAATAACGTTTTTAGAACATTATTTGCATCAACAAACCCTAGTTTGATCATTAATTGATTTGAATACAATCTAAACCGTATATTTAACTTATTATCATTGGTAAACCTAAATTTGATTGATTCGGAATGTTACCCTAAAGTTACTAAATTTGAAAACTTACTAATTATGGAAACTTGCTAAATATAGATAGTTACTAATTGAGGAAACTCACTTAATTCGGAAAGTTACTAATTCGGGAAAGTTATTTAATATGGAAAGTTACTAAATATGGAAAGTTACTAAATTTGGAAAGTTGCTATAAATAGCAGGAATCCCTAATATGTCAATTTGAACAACAATAAGTACTGAAAGTATTGAATCAGTAATAACTTATGAAATGGTTCTTAAATAATAAGGCGATCATTAATTCGTGTAGATTCGCTGAAGAAGGAGTAACTTCCGATCATTGTGTTTTCTGATATTGTTGCATTTGCGGATTGAGGTACATATATTCTACCTTTTCTCTGTAAAGGTTTCTCATGACTTCTCGATCCTTGACTTTGATTCGTTTGATTTGTCATGATTCCCTTGATATGAGCCTTTGCTATGATTTCCTTGATATGATCCTTGGCTTGATATTCATTTTATTATTCATTGATATGGTATTCGGTTGCTATCAATTTGCTATAATATGATTCCGTTCAGTTTTGATATGCTCTGATTAGATATGATATGATGACTTGATATGATATGTTCTGTTCTGTTCTGTTGCCCGAGCTATCTGTATTCCTAGCCATGGAGGTACCATGGCCATGTCATTGAGGCACCAATGGCATGAAACTTTCTTTGGAGGTGTGATTGATCCACGGCATCCTTTTCTGTTCTGTTATGATATTTGTGAACATTCGCCATTATGATATGTGTATATACCTATCATGAGCAGGTGTATATATATGATTTGTTTTGCAGGGGGCGTATGGATGCATCCTAGATTCTGTTCTGTTCTGTTCTGGATATGATTAGTGATTGGTTGGTGCGTGCCATGCATCCCCTCACTTCTGGGAGCTAGCTACTCTATTTGGTACTTGAGAGGTCTCCCATCCTTGTTCAACTTATGATTTCAAGGATATATGGATATGATATGATGTGATTATGTGACTAAGCATGTGGCATGCTTTCTGAGCTCGATGGGCATTTATGTTCTGTTATATGATTATTATTCTCTGTTTGATTCCTTTGACTTCATTATGATCTCCTTATGTTTCGCTACGATTTGCTTCTTATGGTATATGACATTTTGTTTAGTTGATCATTGATCTCTTATTCGTTTGGCAGGTGATATTCGTTCAGCAGGAGCTTATGTTCCTTTTCCCTTTACTTATATATGTTCGATCATTCGTTTGTTTATATCTGTTCACTGGGCTTTTTAAGCTCAGCCGCATTTCTTTTTCTGCGGCAGGTTTTAGGTTGGAAGCTGGGATTTGAAGGAAGAGTGCATAGGAGCTCTTAGTGAACCACCCTGACGATAGATACCCATTTACTTTTGTATTAAACTTGGATATAGCTTCAGTTAAATTTAGTTTGGTTCTGTACTTCAGTTTTGGAACTCATCATATTTAGAGTTAGTATTTTATTATCATCTTAGAATACCTTGGTAATTATTATGTTTGTGGAAAACTAGAAGGGGGGTTGAATAGTTTTTACCGTTTTTAAAAATAATTCGCTTTGTGAATTAACGTGATTTCAAAGTAAATACACACAAACAAACAATATAAGTAAAGTAAGTAAGGATAGGAACAATAAAACCGTAACACGAAGATTTATAGTGGTTCGGGTACAAGGACTCTCTTCCTTTCCCTACTCCACTCCTCGAGCCTCTAACTCAAGAGTTTTTCTTCACTAAGAAACAAACTGCCTTCTCGGCAGAGAAAACCTTTATACACGTCGCTTATACTTTATCCGGTATTAAGCTAAACACCGGGTTCTACTTCTAGGAAGAACCAACCTGACGTCGCTTATACAATTACCGACACTAAGCTAAATGTCGAGTTCTTTACAAGGGTACAACTACTCCCGTTTACTCTATGTGTTTTGAGGACTAAAACACTAACCGGACTTTACTGAATGAGGGGTATAACAATGATGTATAAACTCTAACTAATCATACAGTTTCTACTTTACAAGACTTGCAACAGTATATTGAAGCTTGTTGATGCTTGATCTCTTTTGTTACAAAAAGGAAGATCACTATGAATGATGAATGATATGGGTTAGTAATGTATAAATGAAAGTATGTATAATTTATGCTATGTAAGTGATGAGAATGCCCAAATGATCAGCTTGCTATTTATAGGCAAACTGATTCAACAGGTGGCGGATCTGGCGTATCCCTAAATTTGGATCCGCCCTTGTATGTGTTTGGATCCGCCAATGCAGGCCAGCTAAGAGATTCTCAAATCTTTCCATATCTTGGCATATCTTTCCATATTTTCCAATGTCAACTTTTTGGCTTGAAGATCTACACAAGATATCTCAAAATCTTTCTAAGATTGTGTTCATGATGCATGCCATGATGTCATCCTAATATTTAAGAAATAAAGTTTCTTATTTAAGAAAGAAAGTTGTAAATGTAAAATGTAAGTGTTATTATTCCTAGTGATTTTGTAAAACGCAAATGTGTTTTTAAAAGACTTTAGCTTGTATTTATGCTTTGCTAAAAGATATACTTTGTATTTGTCGTTAACAAAATTAAGCAAATATCGTAAAATATAAATAACGTTTTTGGGACGATATTTGTATTAACAATCTCCCCCTTTTTGTTGATGACAAAACATAAGGTGTATTTTTAAGCAAAGGACTAAATAAAGTATAAGTCTTTTAAAAATATAGATTAAGTTGGTTTTATGCAAGTTTAAAAAGTTATTTTATGCATAAACGTATGTACTGTGATGTTTCACAGTGATGAGAACTTAATCCTTTCTCCCCCTTTTTGTCGAAACAAAAAGAAGATATGCGTAGCGGAATGTGATTTTGAGAACTTTAAAGCTCCCCCTTGATGTATACTCCCCCTAAATGGAGTGCCAAGGATATGATGTATGATCCTACAAGACAAATGGTTAGAATATGATATGCTCCCCCTTGATGTATACTCCCCATTGCTAGGGTACCAACGTATACATTTCAAGGGTATGAAATGCTATAAAAGAAAAGTTAGTAATGAAAAACTTCAACCAAGAAGCACAATGCATATGTAATGGTCAACCAAACAAGAAAGGTCAACCCATTTGACTTTAAAAAGTCAAAATGAAGTGTCTGATCAAAAATAAGTACCTAAGTATAAGTGGTTAAATTATTATGAGAATTTAAACCAACCATACTGTGATGTTAGTAAATCAAACAAATAAAGATATTATGCCAAATAGTGATCACCTACAAGCATAAACATATAACATCTATTCACTACAAGAATTCAGGTGAATAACCACGGACAGATTTTGTGGGTAAAAGGGCCAAATTCGTGGGTAAATGATGAATACCCACTTATTATCCATGATTCTGTTTTAATTGGGAAAACCTTCGAGGGTAATTGATTAGCCACGACTTTTGTGACATGTGGGTAACGTTAACCACGACATTGTTTATGGGCATTTTCATTCAATCCATGGGTAAATGGTGCACGGGATTTTCTAAGGTACCACGAAAATACCCACAATTGTCATGTGGGTAATCTATGGGTATATTTAGACAGCACATAATCCGTGGGTGTGTTCATTAAATCGGTGGTAAAATGTTTCATTGGATTTTTTACCTTACCACAAAATACTCACAAAAGTTTTGAGGGTAATTCAAGGGTACACATAACCCACGATATAGTCGTGTGTAAATATCCAAGGGTAAAAAGTTCTATTTTACCCATGATAATTTATGTGTAAATTTAACCATGGATATTTAAGTGTGAAAAGCCAAGGGTAATATTAGAAGTTTACCCACAACAATTGGTAGGAAAGCAAAGGGTAATATTAGAAGTTTACCCATGATAATTTATGGGTACATTTAACCACGGATATGTAAGTGTGAAAAGCCAAGGGTAATATTAGCAGTTTACCCACAATAATTGGTAGGAAAGCAAAGGGTAATATTAGAAGTTTACCCACAATAATTGGTGGGCAATATTAGCCACGAAAAGTACCGATAAAACTTGTGGGAATTTTTCAACAAACGATTTGATTGAAATTAATATGAAATATATGCACAAATTTTGAAAGAGCTGTAAAATATAAATTAGGCAGACAATATAACAAACACAAACCAACTTTATTAAACTTAACGTAAACATACAATATCCGAAAGGAACCAACAACCTAAATTATCCAAAATTAAGCAAACAACAACCTAAGATATGCAAACCAAAATAACCTGAACCTAAAATACCAGTCACACAGAAAATAAATTAACTCAGGTTTGTCGATGTCCTAAGCCTGTGATGATCATCTTACTAGACTTCATGCTCCTCGAAGTTGCTAGTGTTTGGGTTTTGAGTTCCCCCCACATTATCTGCTTCATTGTTGTCTTCAGTGTCACTCTCAGTACTTGGGACAGGAATATCAAGATGACCACACAAGAACTCAAGAATTTGTTGTTGCTTACCGATCTGGCGATTCAACTTTCTCTCCATTTCCAGATACTTGTTCTCCAAAGGTTCATGTGGCATATAAGTTGCATCAGTTCTAGTGGAGGGATTCGGATAATAAGCAAATGCTTGTGAGCCAAGACCATACACATTTCTTTTCTTCATGCCTCCGACTGCCTCATAATAAAGTGCTGATTCATTCACCAATTGGGATGACTCAGCTCGCCTTCTGCATGATTTGCCTCACGTGCTTCCCTCAATCGCAACACATTATCCTGTTATTATATAGATGTGAAAATGTGTGATTATATACTAAAAGGAGCTTTTCAAATCATCTAAAGTATGCTTCTGAATTCTGATAAGTACATGGCACCTGCAGGTTCCTAACTATCCATACCTTGTATCATGCTGAGACAATGTCGACATATATAAACTAACGATATTATAGATCCAGAATAAACACTAGCAACCGGATCCAAAACAAACAGATGAATAATCATACATTAAGGCTTCTTAACTGCTCTCACAAAGGGTAAAATGAAAATGTTATTCACTTTTTAGATCAGAACTTACATTGATTGTTTTTGCCTTCTTATCGATAAAGGTTGTCTCGTCATGATTTTTGGTATGGGTATGCAAAAAAAGTTCAAAAGGAGTAGGTGAACGCTTTAGTGTAGTTTCCAGCATACAAAAAATGAAAAATATCATAAACTAAGAAAATCTTTCAAAATAGATACTTAAACAAAAAATAACATATTTTAGTATCATAGAAATACAACTAAGTTTCTTACGCTTACAAGTTTCTTCGCATATTCACGATATGATACGGACCCTCCTGTATGTGTCGATGGACCATCACCCTTCAGACAATTCTGTGAATTTGTTTCTCGTTTCCCCTTGTACTTGGGTGTATCCCAATATCCTACAAAACCCGCCCATGTGTCTTCACTTATAAATATTGGTTTTATCATTTTACGCCTAATGTCTCTCAAGAAATCTGTATAATGTTCCGAAGCTTTTGATTCCCATGATGTCCTAACTTGTGTTTCATTTGCAGGCTCCCATACATAATGTTTCTACATTAATCTAAATAATTAATAACCACATATGTTATATATGTACACATCAAGTAATTTAAATATCAGATGCTATACCTTAAATTCTTCAAAGTATAAGTTTTTGGTGTCTCGCTGCACCTTTCTCCATGTGAAGGCTCCATCATCAATTCTTTCTTTGAAAATCCTTGTTATTACTCGTGAGCATTGACTTGAATTTTCAAGGCTGTTATAATATAATGAAGATGATAAAATCAGTGTAATCACATGAAAATGTGTAATCAAATATTGAAATAATAGACCTTATACTTACACTCCATTCACGAAAATGAGTGGTTTTCTCCCTGCTGTCAGTGACTGATTCTCAGAGATCTCAACATTTGGTTGAGGGCCTGAATTTGTCATAATAACATTTTCACGAGATGTTTCATTGCCATTACCATTGAAAGTTGAATCACTAACAGTCTCATCCGTTGTTCCTTGAGGAGCATATGAGAGACCTCCTTTCCTTGTGCTCCCTCCATTTCCTCTTGTCATATCACCATTAGAAGTTGAATCATCAAGAATCTCATCCATTGTTCCTTGAGGAGCATGCGAGACACCTACTCTTTTTGTGATCCCTCCCCTTCCTCTAGGCATTGCTCCATTCAAAGTTAGATCAGTTGGAGACGCGGCCGCTGTTCTAGGACGAGCATATGAGAGAAGTGATGACCTTTTTGTGATTCCTCCCCTTCCTCTCGTCATATCTGCAGCTATTTAAAATACGAGATATTGATGAGATAATAAACAAAAGTGTAGATTACAGATAAGAAAAAGAAGATAACAGTCACACGCCAACTTTGCTTTTATACGGTACTAATAAGTTCCAACAGTATTCATAACTTGCAAACAATTCACACGCCAAAGAAACAGGTAAAGCACTTATCTTTAGCCTCTTTTTTTGTTTATAGATAAGAAAAAGAAGATAAACAGTCATTAGAAAAAGTTTTTGCCGTGAAAGTGCCTACACATGATGTACATGATTAAAGAACCATTTGAATGGCTACTAAGTACTACTATCAAAAGAAGCCCCGCAATCAGTAATCAAATTGCAAGATGATCAAGACATACTAAACGAATCTTAATGTCCATGAAAAAAAAATAACTAGTGATAACAGTGGGCAAATAGGTGATTTATTGGTCTTTGAATTTACCAACTAAACTTTCTACCAACTGATGTATATTCCCCTTTGACAGAATAGTGATAACGCAAATAGTTTTCATTTAGATAACACATAGAGTCAACTGATGTATATTCCCCTTCAAAAATTTCTACCAACTAAACTATCATACTTTTCAACGGTTCTCATATATAAGAAACATAAAATGACTACTTTTGCAACTAACCCAAGCAAGGATAATTATACTTGAAATCTGAATTCTCATTTAAAATCAACGAGCATTCATTTTTCATCTCAACCTTTTTGGTAATCGCACAATCATCAAACATTTCTATAGGAGATACCTGGTCACACAGAAACCGGTATGCACTTGTGATGCTGAAATAAACTTTGAATTATAATTCATCCAAACGTATACTCCGTATCACATGTTACTAGCTTACTATCAAAGTAAACAAAAATAAAACAATTACTATGTAACAAACAGACAGTAAAACAGTATGCACACCATTAACAAAATCATACAGTAAAACAGTATGCACACCATTAACAAAATCATATTTTCTAGCACAACTAACAAGTACACAAACTATACAGGTTTATAACGAGCAAGCAAGAACACATATGAAACCCTTGAGGCTTTTGGGGATATCAACCAGAAAGTTTACTCGGTCTTAAGAAACCATCTAGGTAACATTTATCCCTCTGCTTTTGGGTCAACTAACATTTATGCTTTTGGGTCAACTAAGGAAAGTTTATTTGGAATAGCTCTAATTAAGCAACTAAGGAAATAAGCTAAATGAAAATAAACTATGTTAAGTATTAAATAATGCAAGAGTTTACTGAAAAAGTCCCAAGGGCGAGTAGTGTTGGGAGTGTGCGTTGAGGCTTTGGTAAGGCTGAGATCCAGGGTTAGAATCCTGGCCTCAGCTTTTTGATTTTTTTTTTTTTTTTTTTTTTTTTTTTTTTTAAAAACTTGATAAGCTCTAGTTAATAAGTAACTATTAAAACTACAACTAATTCTGAAAAGCTTAAATAAGTTCACAAATAAGCTCTTAAGTGACTGATCAGTAGCCTTTTCAAGGAAATAGGCTAAAATTTAAGTGCTAAAGGGCTGATTAAGCTATTTATAAGCTAAATGTCAAAGGAAATAAGCTAAGGACTTTACAATAAGTTAAAATGAAATTGAATAAGCTACCAATTACAAGGAATAAGCACTGAACAAGGCTGAATAAGCAGTTAGGCTTATATGGTTTGCTGATGCACTATTGGTGCAGGGCAAAAAAGGGTCTTTTCAAGGCATCAAAAAGCTATGATAAGCTATTTCTAAAAATCTTTAAAAAATAGAAATAACAAGATAAGCAACAAAATACTAACTGTGCCAATTTATAGCTAATTCTAACTTAAAGTGAGTAAATGAAAAATAAAACAAATGGGCTACAAAATGAGAAAAAATAATATGTGCAGACTAAGTTGGGGATACTGAGGTACATTGAGCTGAGGAAAAAGCTATCTATAAGCTACCAAACTGAAGCCACAACAACCTCATACTATGAATTCTATAAAAAACAAAATTAAGACCTAGATAACTATTGAATAAGCATAAATGTTAGTTAACCCAGAAGACCTAGATAACATTTATCCCAGAATGGGTTCCTGTTGGGAATTAAATATTCTGAAGTTTAAGTATCGGGAAAATCTCAAGTGATTAAATCTGGTAGCAGTAGAGTTAAGTCTGATGAGTTCCAAAGTTAAGTCTGCTAGTTAAGTCTGGTCGTTGAAGTTAAGTCTGGTGGTTAAGTCAAGTGTTAATTCTGGTGACTATCAGAGTTAATTCTGGTTGATGAAGATATTAAGTCTGGTTGACTAAAAGTCAATAATACACGGTAGATAATATCTTACCCCATGTGCTCAGTCTTTATCTTATTCTCACAGAACAAGTTGTAAACATAGATACATGTTGTATCTTAGTTACTGACACACATAAGATAAGCTAGCAAGTTGTTTGACAAGACTTAACATTATTGTAAAGATCTTTCTTATGTTATAAAAGAAAGATCTTAGACTAGAGATATAAAAAAAGTATGTGTTAAACTTATAGTGCAAAATATATCTCTCAAGAACATAGAACAAAAACAATATCACAAGATATAGAAACATAAGATTCAAGGTTGTAACCCTAGTGATAACTCAAGATCACTCGTATTATTATCTTAATAATATTGAATCGTTTGGTGATAAGCTTTCATTGTTCATTGTCATATAACAAACACAACTGTTCCATTTCCATAACCATAATAACCTTCTAAGTGTGATTAAGTAGATTCCTCATACTTAATCATATTCACTCCATATATCATATACACAAAGTACAAAAGGTTTAACCACCTTAACAGTGTATCGATTATCCTAACAAGTGGTATCAGAGCCAGGCTGATATTATTGATTACTGCTACAAATGTTGCTGCAAAGTTGCCCATGATCAAACAAAATGAGTTTGAGCAATGGAGGTTGAGAATTGAGCAATATTTTATGGTTCAAGATTATGCTCTCTGGGATATCATTACATATGGTGATTCTTTTTCACTAGGCTATTCAGATGTTATCATTGACGGCAAAACAGTAAGACAAAGAAATACTGGACCAGTTTCAAATGAAGAAAGGATACAGAAGAGAAATGATCAAAAAGCAAGAAACTTGTTGCTTATGACCATTCCTGGTGAACAGTTGCTATCCTTTAGCAAGTATCCAGATGCAAAAACTTTTTTTGAAGAGATTTGTGCATGGTTTGGTGGTAATGAAACTACCAAGAAAACACAAAAGACATTGCTGAAACAACAATTTGAAAATTTCAGTTCAAATAGCAATGAATCTCTTGATATGCTGTTTTCTAGATTACACAAGCTTGTCAGTCAGCTAAGTGTATTGAGTGTTGAGATAGCAAAGGAAGATCTCAACATGAAATTTTTGAGAAGTCTACCTGATGAGTTCCATACTCATGTGGTTGTCTGGATGAACAAGCCAGATATTGAAACCATGAAACTCAATGATTTGTTCAATAACTTCAAAATTGTTGAACAAAGTCTAAAGAAGTCTGGAATCTATAGTACTAGCTCTGAAAATGTGGCACTCTTGTCATCTCCCAGTATTAGTAAGTCAGAAGAGGTAGATGAAGTTGAAGGTGTTTCTATTGCTACATATGGTGGTCCTTCTACTAGTTCACAGAAGAATGTTGCAGGGCTTGGAGATCCGGCATTCTATGTATTCATGTCTAGTCAAACTAGTGGTTCTCCTCTAATTCATGAAGATCTTGATCAGTTGGATGATAATGATTTGGAAGAGATGGACATCAAATGGCAGGTTGCTTTGCTTAGCATGAGGGCTAAGAAGTTCTGGCAGAGAACTGGTAAGCAGATTACCATTGATGGTAATGAAACTGCTGGGTTTGATAAGAAGAAAGTAGAGTGTTTCAACTGTCATAGGTTAGGACACTTTGCTAAAGAATGTAGAAACCCAAGGAAGCAGGATAATAGAAGCACATGGTATAGGCAAGAGAAGAAGAAGGAAGTCACAGTTGAAGAACCAACGGCTATGCTAGCCATAGATGGGGTTAACTATGACTGGAGCTTCATGGCTGATGAAGAGGAAGCACCAACAAATGCTGCTCTTGTGGCCACTGAGACTGCTCTAATGGCCTTCTCTGATTCAGAGGTAAGTTCCATAACCAAATGTTCTGAATCATGTTCTGCTCTTAAAGATAATGAAGAATTTAAAAGAAAAGCTGATAATAGGCGAGAAGAACTAATTATTGCCTTAGCCAATTTAAGTAATCATAAAAGAGCTATAGGTGTTTTTGAAAAACAAATTGCACACTTTCAAGGTAATGAATCTAAGTTTACTGATGATTTAAATGCTCTACAAAGAGGCATAGCATTTAGAGATGAAATACTTGCTAGTCAAAGTAAACAATTAGCTGAAGCCAATAATAAAACTGAAAATGTTAAGATAACTGTAGATGCTTTAGCTCATGCCTCAGAGGGAATGAATAAGATTTGGGAAACTCAATTAATCAATAAAGCTAAGTCTGGTTTAGGATACAAATCTGTTCCTCCACCATACAGAGGTGTTCCTTCACCTCCAGGTGTTGACCTAGCACACACGGGTTTTGCTGAGTTTCAAGAACCAATAATGGAATATGGTTCTAAGGCCACTAAGAGTCCTAAGATATAAAAAGTATGTGAAAGCTTAGATAAAACTTTATTTTATCAGGACAAGGTGTCCTTTGTTAAGAAAGGAGATGCTATAGTTGTTGAGGATAGTACAACTGATAGTGATGAAGAAGAACAGGTTATGTCTAAACCTGAAAAAGTTAAGAAAGCAGGAACTAAGGTTCCTAAAGTGGTCAAAAGGGATACTGATAGGCCTAAATCAAACATTAAACATGTTAGGCAACCAGTTAGGTATTGTGAACAATACAGATCCACTAGCAAGCCCAGAGGTAACCAAAGAAATTGGAATAACCTCAAGTCTAACCAATTAGGTGATGACTTTGCTTTTTCCAACAAAGCTTGTTATACATGTGGTAGTTTTGACCATCTTGCAGCTTTCTGCAACCATTGGGTATCTGGGTATGAAAACAATAGAGTGAACCACAAAAGGCAAACACCTAAATCTCATTTTCACTCTAGTTCTAAGGTTAACAGAACTAAACCCACAACAGTCTCTGTTAAGTTTGGCTTCAATAAAGTTAATTCTGCTAGACCATATATGACTGTTTACCCAAAATCAACAGCTAAGGGTGCAAAAACATCTTACAAACATGCACCAAAGTCTGTTCAAAGGCCCATTCAAACAAAAGCAGTGGTCCAAAAACAAGTTTGGAAACAAAAGGGGACAACTATAAAGTCAGCAGTTAATTCTGCTAAGCCAGCAGTTAATTCTGCTAGGCAAGCAGTTAATTCTGGTAGGCAAGTAGTTAAGTCTGCTGTTTGGGCAAAGAGGGAAAATGTTGTTAAGGCCTCAGCATGTTGGGTTTGGAATTCAACTAAATCCAATGTTGCATCAACTGTTCTAAAAAGATTAAATTACATTGATGCAAGAGGCAGATCCAAGTCAGTAATGGCTTGGGTCCCCAAAAGAAACTAATACTTCTCATTTCTATGCAAGAACATTCAATTGATCATCAAGAGGATCAAGGATACCCAGATAGTGGATGTTCAAGGCACATGACAGGCAACAAGTCCTATCTCTCTAATTTTCAAACATTAGATGGTGGCTATGTTACCTTTGGAGGAGGTGTTGGTGGCAAAATTTCCAGTAAAGGTACCATTAAAACTGGAAATTTAGATTTTGAAGATGTGTAGTATGTAAAAGAGCTAAATTATAATCTTTTTAGTGTCTCACAAATGTGTGACAAAAAGAACAAAGTTCTTTTTTGTGAGACTGAATGTCTTGTACTTTCTCCTGATTTTAAGATGCCTGATGAAAGTCAAGTACTTCTTAAAATTCCTAGAAAGGGCAATATGTACAGTGTTGACATGAAGAACATTGTTCCTAAAAAGGATTTAACTTGTCTTGTTGCAAAGGCCACATTTGATGAATCAATGAAATGGCATAGAAGGCTTGGTCATATTAATTTTAAAACCATAAATCAGATTGTTAAGAATGGTTTGGTAAGAGGTTTACCTCACAAAAGATTTTAAAATGATCAAACATGCATTGCTTGTCTTAAAGGCAAACAACACAAAGCCACTTGTAAGCCCAAGATTTTTAACTCTATCAATCAATCATTGTCTATGCTTCATATGGACTTATTTGGACCTGTTTCAGTAAGTAGTATAATGCATAAGAGATATTGTCTTGTTATAATTGATGACTATACCAGATTTACATGGGTTTTCTTTTTAGGTTCTAAGGATGAAACTTCTAGCATTCTTAAGACATTCATTACATAGATAGAAAACCAAGTAGACAAGAAAGTGAAAGTCATTAGATGTGATAATGGGACAGAGTTTAAGAATAGAGTTATGGATGATTTCTGCAAACAAAAAGGTATTAGGAGAGAATTTAGTGTTGCTAGAACTCCACAACAGAATGGTGTTGTTGAGAGGAAGAATAGAACACTAATAGAAGCTGCTAGAACTATGTTAGCTGACTCTAAGCTACCTATAACTTTTTGGGCTGAAGCAGTCAACACTGCTTGCTATGTTCAAAATAGAGTTTTAGTTGCACAGCCTCACAATAAGACATCATATGAACTTTTTAGAGGTAGAACTCCTGCAATAGGATTTCTTAGACATTTTGGATGTCATGTGACAATTCTCAATACCTTAGACCATTTAGGAAAATTCGATGGTAAAGCAGATGAAGGATTCTTTGTTGGATATTCTCTTAATAGCAAAACATTTAGAGTTTACAACACAAGAACTCAGATTGTAGAGGAAAATCTACACGTTGAGTTTTTGGAAGATAAATCCAATGTAGAAGGTCAAGGACCAAAATGGCTATTTGATCTTGAAACTCTAACCAAATCAATGAATTATGTGCCTGTTATTGCAAAAACTAATGATTTTTCAAGTTCACAAGCAACAGATGAGGCAAGGTTAGAAAAAGAGACAAACCAAGATCATGTTTGGATGCCAATATGGTCAAGTACAAGTGTGGAATCAACTTCAACAATTGGTGAATCTTCTTCTGGTAAAGCTAAAGAAGATGTTGAAGATGAAAGCAAAGAAGATGGAACAAAGGAACAAGAAAATAGTTCTGCTGTTGATAATGCTGCTGAAACAGACTTAACTGAAGAAGCAGACTTAACAAAGGAAGTAGAATTAACAAACAATGAGGTGGATTTGAGCAATCTCCCACCAAACTATCATGTTCCACTTACTCCACAAACCAGAATTCACAAGGTCCACTCCCTAGAAAATGTGATAGGAGATGTACAATCAGGGGTGAAGACAAGACAACAACTGATGTCTTCAGACCAACAAGGGCTTCTTGATGCCCTTTATGCTTCAAAACAGCATGAGTTTTCAAACTCTTGCTTGTTTGTATGTTTTCTCTCACAAGCTGAACCAAAGAACATTCTGAAAGCCTTAGAAGATTCAAGCTGGGTAGAAGCTATGCAAGAGGATCTTCTTCAGTTCAAGATTCAGAAAGTTTGGGTGCTAGTTGATTTACCTAAGGATGCAAAGGTAATTGGCACTAGATGGGTTTTCATGAATAAAAGGGATGAACGGGGAATAGTGATTAGGAATAAGGCTAGATTAGTAGCCCAAAGGGTACACACAACAAGAAGGTATAGACTATGATGAAGTTTTTGCTCCAGTAGCAAGACTTGAGGCAATTAGGCTTTTCTTAGCTTATGCTTCATTCTTAGGCTTCACAGTTTACCAAATGGATGTCAAGAGTGCATTTCTATATGGAACAATTGAAGAAGAGGTGTATGTCTCACAACCTCCAGGGTTCATTGATCCTGACCATCCAGACAAAGTGTACAGAGTTGTAAAGGCTCTTTATGGCCTTCATCAGGCACCTAGAGCTTGGTATGAAACACTGGCTTCCTATTTAAAAGAGAATGGATTTCAAAGAGGAAAGATTGATCAGACACTTTTCATCAAACAGCACAAGAAGGATCTTCTGTTAGTGCAGGTGTATGTGGATGACATTATCTTTGGATCTACAAGGAAGGAGATGTGTTTGGAGTTTGAGAAGCTTATGCATGATATGTTTCAGATGAGTTCCATGGGGGAACTTACATTCTTTTTGGGTTTGCAAGTTAAACAGTCATATGAAGGTATATTTATTAATCAAGATAAATATGTTGCTGAAATTCTTAGAAAGTTCAACTTTGCTGATTCAAAAATGGCAAGCACACCAATGGATTCTGAGAAACAACTTCCAAAAGATTTAGATGGAGAAAATGTGGATGTACACACATACAGATCTATGATAGGATCTTTGATGTATCTCACATCATCAAGACCTGACATCATGTTCTCTGTTTGTTCTTGTGCAAGATTTCAAGTCACTCCAAAGGTTTCTCATTTAACAGCAGTTAAGAGGATTTTTAGATATCTCAAGGGTCAACCTAGGTTGGGTCTATGGTATTCAAGGGAATCACCTTTTGATTTGGTAGCATTTTTGGATAGTGATTATGCTGGTGCTAGCTTGGACAGAAAGTCAACAACTGGAGGATGTCAATTCCTTGGGTGTAGACTTATCTCATGGCAGTGTAAGAAGCAAACAACTGTGGCTACTTCAACAACTGAAGCTGAATATGTAGCTGCTGCAAGTTGCTGTGCTCAAGTCTTGTGGCTTCAAAACCAACTTCTTGACTATGGGTACAATTTTATGAACACTGTTATTCATATTGA
The DNA here is from genome assembly GCA_021014915.2 of Artemisia tridentata subsp. tridentata. Lineage (NCBI taxonomy): Eukaryota > Viridiplantae > Streptophyta > Magnoliopsida > Asterales > Asteraceae > Artemisia > Artemisia tridentata. Next base: position 220,820,443 of record CP139509.1, read on the forward strand.
TAATAGTAGTACAATTTGCATTATTAAAAATCCGGTACAACATTCTAAAACAAAACACATTGAAATTAGACATCATTTTATTAGAGATTGCAATGAGAAAAAGTTAATTCAAGTAATGAAAATTGCTTCAGAACATAATTTTGCAGATCTACTAACAAAAGCTATTGATGTTGGAAGGTTTCAGTACTTGGTAGCAAGTATTGGAATGCTTAATACTTAAATTTTTCAATCTATGTGTTTTTATATACCATTGTGGTTAATTTTGGTGATTACTCAGTTAATTCTGGTGGTTACTCAATTAAGTCTGGTATTTAAATTTTTTGTTTGTGCTGTTGTCTTTGTAGATTTGTACTATCTATTACTTTAAAATTGTGTTATTTCATACAGTTAGTCACATGTTTATTCTAATATAAGACAAGAACTTTGTACATTGTTCTTTTGGTTTTAGACTAACAATTTCAGGTATGAACATTTGAGCACAAAAGGAAGTTTTCAAGTGAAATGGAAGCAGCAGAATGTTATATCAGTTGCTTACATAACAGGTTTATGATGGACTGAGTTTGGGAGTTCTTAACAAAGGTTTATACCTAGGTTCATTAATTCTTTAAAACTAATTTCTTGAAACCTGGTTATCATATTTCACATTGAATTGATGACTTAGTTGATCAGACAGTAACTGATTCAACTCACTTTCTATCATTTTATACTTTTAAGTATAATGAGCAAGTCTAAGGACATCTGATAGAAAGAACAGCTAGTAAAAGTGAATCTAACACTTGTGTTAGAGGCAACAATTGCTATGAGCTGGAAACCCTATCAAAAAAGCCTTTTGAATAGGTTTATCTTTACACAGGCAGTTATTTATAACTGAAAACATTGGTTCTCACACAACCAGAGGTTGCTTTAAACTGAAATCTTGATTAAGTGTTTGTTATACACTTAATCCCTTCAAAATGGTTGAAAGCAGTATGATTTTTCTTAATAAAATCATATGCATACTGCTAAAAGTCAAAAAAATTCTTAAAGGTTGTTTTGAAATAAAAAATGACTCAGAAAACCATCAAATGATGGATTATGAGTTATTGCCCCATGAATCACCTCTCATAGGAGTTAACACACCTAGAAGTGATGAGGGCAGCAAATTAAACTCTTAAGGAATTGATGGCTACATGTACAACATTGTCTGATAACAAGTTCTAATTGATCGCTCAGATGATGGGGAGAGATACATTGTGAGAGATCTTCCGAACAGGGGAGGAAATGTTATTTGCATCTCAGGGGAGGAAACATCTCAGGGGAGAAAATAAAGCCCTAGGAAGTTTAACCAATGAAAGGGAGGAAAAGACAAGAGCATACAAGATGATGAGGAAGTTGAAAATGACAAGAATAGAGCTGATTCTGGAGTATTCTATATATTCAGAAGGGATGAAGCATTCCAAAGGAGAAAGTTCTATCTAGGTCAAACGAAGAAAGCTTTCAGTTTCAATTTCAGTTCACTACGTTTGTTCATCACTTGCAAAGGCATGCTGATAGATGATTTCACTTGTTGAAACAATCATCCAAGATACACAGCACCATTGCCTCTTATAATTCCTCCATACAAGGAAATTGCACCAACTTTTAGGTCAATGTTTGAAGCCTAAAGATGTGTGTATTGATATTGTTGTATTCAAAGATCAGAAAGCAGATGAGTTACTAAGATAGATTTTAATCTTTCAGAATAGAAAAAGTTCAGTCCAAGGGTCTGACGATGAAGTGTTTGAAAGATCTTCACAATCCATAATTTAATTCAGAAACATGTTGAAATGGATTCACATGTTTAGGGGAGGATTGTTGGGAATTAAATATTCTGAAGTTTAAGTATCGGGAAAATCTCAAGTGATTAAATCTGGTAGCAGTAGAGTTAAGTCTGGTGAGTTCCAAAGTTAAGTCTGTTGGTTAAGTCTGGTCGTTGAAGTTAAGTCTGGTGGTTAAGTCAAGTGTTAATTCTGGTGACTATCAGAGTTAATTCTGGTTGATGAAGATATTAAGTCTGGTTGACTAAAAGTCAATAATACACGGTAGATAATATCTTACCTCATGTACTCAGTCTTTATCTTATTCTCACAGAACAAGTTGTAAACATAGATGCATGTTGTATCTTAGTTACTGACACAAATAAGATAAGCTAGCAAGTTATTTGACAAGACTTAACATTATTGTAAAGATCTTTCTTATGTTATAAAAGAAAGATCTTAGACTAGAGATATAAAAAAAGTGTGTGTTAAACTTATAGTGCAAAATATATTTCTCAAGAACATAGAACAAAAACAATATCACAAGATATAGAAACATAAGATTCAAGGTTGTAACCCTAGTGATAACTCAAGATCACTCGTATTATTATCTTAATAATATTGAATCGTTTGGTGATAAGCTTTCATTGTTCATTGTCATATAACAAAAACAACTGTTCCATTTCCATAACCATAATAACCTTCTAAGTGTGATTAAGTAGATTCCGCATACTTAATCATATTCACCCAATATATCATATACACAAAGTACAAAAGGTTTAACCACCTTAACAGTGTATCGATTATCCTAACAGTTCCAGATTATCCCTCTGCCCAAGCAAAAGTTTACTCGGTCTTAAGAAACCATCTAGGTAATTACCGCCAAGTATATTGACCCAACATCATATACCTACATTACACCTTAACAATCAACACCAACAATTTATACAGTACAATCTAATACAAACACTTTTATTTTTGAATCTACCAATATACTAGTGATAACAGTGGGCAAATAGTTTTATTTTTGCTTATGGAATGATCCATCGACTCAATTTTTTTATCAAACACCCACACCTTTGACAGAATCATTATTGGTCTTTGAATTTACCCATTATGAAGCAATCAAACAACCCCTTAATCTACACATCATTTTCATTTAGATCATAAAGCAACCCTAGGACAAACATATAACACAATAACATCTTGTCTTTTATTGTTAAAATACTTCAATCTTCTTCCAAACATACTCTAAGGCTCACTTTGAATCATTGACAGGCAAAACAAAATCATAAAAAAAAACAAACAACAAAACACTTGTTCAATAAAACTACAATTCAGAATTGAAAAAACTACTTTGGAACATATAGAGAAACATCGAAAATGATTTAAAATATCAAACAGAAATGAGAACACTCCAATTACAAAGAATAAAACCTTTGATATATTCAAACTATATGCTAATAGGAAATTAGATTAGGCACATACCTTGTTGAAAGTTGTTAATCCTTGTGATACTACTTCTACAATTCTCTGGTACCTCCTATTTTGAACAACTGAGATCCGTGCCGCTATTTATTCAACAACTGAGATCCGAATTTTTTGCGATTGTTATGATCTTCTTATGAAAAGGCGCCTTAATTTCCCTCTAAACCCTATCATTTGCCGCTTAATTTCAATTTGTGTGAATGTGAATGGATCAAAAGTGATATACTTTGTGAATGTGAATGGACCGGATACCATATGATATTAAGATGTTAAGATTATTACTATATGATATGTGTTAATATTATAATTTTATTATTAAGATGTGAATGGACCTAGTTATAACATTATGATTTTATTATTAAGCATGATACATTAAGATTATTACTATATGATATTAAGATGTGTTAAAGTGGTTCGGGTCAAACGGTCAAGGCTGAAAATAAGATACGCAAACTTATTTGAATGATTAAATTGGGTTCGTGTTAAATCGGGTCGATTCACTCGAGTCGGGTTCATATGCAATCGGGTCAACCCGAATATAAGTAAAATGTAATAGAATTGTCTGGTTGACCGGAACACGAGTTCGCCAAATATTTTCAACACGATACCTTGATCTTCTACTTATTGAGAGCCAAATGAGACTATCCGACCATGTTTAGTATTCGAGTTACTATAGTTGAAACCCAAATAAAATTATTGACCGAGTAAGACGACCATAATAGACTTAATCGGGTTCGGTTCAGGTTCGAGTCCGGGTCCATATATACATAAGTTTGATAGATTATGTTGATTAATGATGTTGTTTTTAAGTTTAAAAGTTGTATTGTTAAATTGTATATGTCTGATGTTTTATAATATATGTTTTATCAAGAGATTTTTTTTTAATGTACCTTTATGATACTTGTTTACGAAAATAGACGTCGCATTTGAATTTTATGAAAATGGACTTTTATTATCATCTGTTGGATTAGATTATCCAAATGTCAAAAATTGCAGCGATCGAGTCGTGTAAACAATCGAGTTGAGCTCAAACTTTGTGAACATGTCTCGAAAACAAAGGCGGTGATCGAGTCGTGTTCACACAGACCTATTCGGGTTGAATGGCTGGTATAACCTCAACTTGAACATGACATGTTTTACTAACTGTGCCTTAAAACTCAACCACAACTTTAACTTGTATATACATAACACATGTAACTCGTTTATGAATTGTTATCGTGTTTAAGTAATGAATCAAACGGGTTCTTAGGTTGGTGAATTTTCGACTCAACTGGTTTAAATAACGAAATTATATAATAATTAAGAAAATGCTTGAAATAACATATAAAGTTTTTATTCAACTAGACGAGTAACCGGACTTGCGGGAATGAGCGGTTGCCCGTGGTTCGCGTCACGGTTAAACATTTCTTTCGTATTTGTTTCAAGCTCAAGTTTTAGTATTTGATTCAAGCTCGAACTTGGCAGTATTCGACTCGTTTACACCCTAGTTACAAATTACTAGTAGGGGTGTCAGTAGGGTCGGGTTAATCGGGGTTAATAAAACTAGTCGGGTTAGTTTGACCCGAACCCGATAACCCGATATTGTTATAGGGTCGGGTTAGGGTTGAATTAATTTTCTTATCGGGTCAACCCGATAACACCCGAAAAATCTTATTTGTTTCTTTTTAAAATAAAACCTTGCAGTACATAAAGGACGAAAAGGTCACTAATAATGTATACTAATAATGGACACAATGAAAATGGTTAATCATATGAAAAGGACACGTTTAAAAGACAAGATGAACTCGTAAACTATTCATAGTCTTTTACGTTTATGCTACTGAGCATCAAGAAAACAAATATGCGACAAAGAATTACAATATATAGAAAGGCTATTTTGTGTGCCTTAGTTGCAAAGAAGAGTAAACATACAGTGATAGTTTATTCGAAAACTATATAAGCCGTCTATCAACTCGTTTATTTATGTAAAGTTGGATTTATCTTATAACCCGACAACCCGAATTACCCGACCCGATAAACACCCGAACCCGATTTCTTATCGGGTCGGGTTGCTGGTCACTTATCAAAAATTCTAAACCCGACTTAACTCGACAACCCGACCCGATAACACCCCTAATTAATAGTCTATTTATAAATTTTTAGTAATCCTGATCATCATCAATTTATTTTTTTATAAAACCACCATTATAATTTAACACTCATTGAATAAAGATATATGAAGAACACAAATGACCAGCTAATCCTAAAGTTCATGTCTTTTATCCATTCCTCCAATCAAACTCTGCCCAAACCTAGTCTTAGATCCATCGAACCTTACACCATAAAAAAAAAGTGCAGCGACCAGTAGTAATCTCATTCTCAATGTTGATTAAAAGGTTTGATTTGTTTTCATTGTTTTATAAATTATTTTTATTGTTGTTGTATAATGAACAATGCTTGTTTTAATATATATATATATATATTACTTTTCATATATATATATATATATATATATGCTTGATATATATATATATATATATATTACTTTTCATGTTGTTCATTTGGTTTGACATCTACCACCAATAGAGTACTAAATGAGAATGGATCGAGAATGGATGTATAAGAGGTTTACAGAGGACCATAGATACATTAGTCGTGAATTCATCGATGGGGTTGAAACATTTGTTGAATATGCTTGCCAACAAACAGCATACATGGACAGTGATAAAATACGATGCCAATGTAGTAATTGCAAAAATCAAGCATATCGTTTACCAGAATATGTAAAGTTTCACTTATGTAAGCACGGGTTCAAAAAGAACTACTATCAGTGGGTTTGCCATGGGGAACCTTCAACTGCATCAAGCTCTGCACATTCACAGACTAACACCTCATCTATTGGAGATGTAGAAGGGTCAAATTCATATCGCAACTTGGTCATAGATGCTATAGGTCATGACTTTAACCCACACATCGATGAAAATGAAACCGAACCACCAGACCCAAAAACTCAAAAGTTATATGATTTGCTTCATAAAGCAGACGAACCATTATGGTCAGGTTGTTCAAAACTGTCATAATTGTCTACGGTTGCAAGGTTATTAAACATTAAGTCAGAGGGTCGCATTACTGAAAAGGTATTTGATGATATACTAAAATTGTTGAAAGACAATTTACCATCTAATAACAACTTGGTTGGTAGTTTTTATGACACGAAAAAATATGCTGCAGATTTAGGCCTTCTATGTGTGAAAATCCATTGTTGCATCAACGGTTGTATGCTCTATTGGAAAAAAGATGTTGATGCAACAGTTTGCAAATTTTGCGAGCATCCTCGTTATAAACAAAGAAAGAGGGGTGTCAAAAAGAGGAGAACTGAAGTACCACATTGTTTTATGCATTATTTTCCTCTTGTACCAAGGTTACAGAGGTTGTATGCTTCAAAAGTCACAGCTAAGCATATGAGATGGCATGCCGAGCATGTTCAAACGGATGGTGTAATGTTCCACCCATCTGACGCCGAGGCGTGGAAACATTTTGATCATATGCATCCTCCTTTTGCATTAGAGAAACGTAATGTAAGATTAGGGTTATGCACTGATGGGTTTCAACCATTTGGCCAGTCCGGAAAAAAATATTCTTGTTGGCCGGTCATTGTGACACCATATAATTTGCCTCCATGGATGTGTATGAAAGACCAGTATCTGTTTTTGACAATTGTTGTACCTGGACCAAAGAATCCAAAGCAGAGGCTAGATGAATATTTGCAACCTTTAATAGCAGAATTATTAGATCTTTGGAAGGGTGTACGCACATATGATGTATCAAAGGAACAAAATTTTCTTATGAGAGCTGCACTTTTGTGGACAATAAGTGATTTTCCGGCTTATGGAATGTTGTCTAGGTGGAGTACATCGGGAAAGAAAGCTTTTCCATATTGTCTAAACAACACAAAAGCTTTTAGCTTATCAAATGGTCGAAAGGTTTTATGGTTTGATTTCCATCGCCAGTTTCTACTAGAAAGCCATCCTTTCCGACGAAACAAAAATGACTTTATTAAGAATAGGGTTGAGCCGTCTCCATCTCCGTTAATACAAACATGTGCAGAGGTTATCATGCAAATTGATGATTTCACATTAAAGAAAGTTACAGAAATCGGAGGTGTGGAATCAAATGCTTCCGTTAGCAAGTTATGTGGTTGGAGGAAACGAAGTATATTCTGGGACTTGCCTTACTGGAGTACTAATCTTATCCGTCACAATTTAGATGCTATACATATTGAAAAAAATATTTTTGAGAATGTATTTGAAACAGTGATGGATATAGAAGGAAAAACTAAAGATAATGCGAAGGCAAGAGAGGATATAAAAATTTACTGTAAGCGCAAGGATTTGGAGAAAAATGAATCAACTGGGAAGTATCCAAAAGCTTGTTACAGCTTGGGTAAAGAGGAAAAAAAGGTTGTGTGTGATTGGGTTTCAAAACTAGAGTTTCCGGATGGGTATGTTTCAAATATGTCTAGGTGTGTTGATATGCAAAAGTACAAGATGTTTGGGATGAAAAGTCATGATTGTCATGTGTTCATGCAAAGATTGATCCCAATAGCTTTTCGTGAATTGTTGCCAACCCCAGTGTGGAAAGTTCTAACTGAATTAAGCTTGTTCTTTAAAGATCTTATGTGTTCTATGCTCAAAGAAGAAGGCATGATTAGACTTAATGAAGATATTCCTGTGATTTTGTGCAAACTGGAAAGAATATTTCCTCCAGGTTTCTTCGACTCTATGGAACACCTGCCTGTGCATTTACCTTATGAAGCAAGAGTTGGAGGGCCAGTTCAATATCGTTGGATGTACCCCTTTGAGAGGTAAATTAGACTAATAATTTTAATCTAATACTTTATTGTAAATGACATATTAAGAAAATATATCGTCAAATGTAGGTTCTTGGGAAAACTGAAGCGTAAAGTGACTAATAAAGCTAAGGTCGAAAGTTCAATTGCTAATGCGTACTTGATTGAAGAAACATCAATGTTTTGTTCACATTACTTTGAGCCTCATGTTAGAACAAAGATGAATGGAGCGCCTCGTAATGATGGTGGAGGTGATGTTGAACCATCTGATGGAAATCTGTCTATATTCATGTCTAATGGTCGATCATCTGGAAAAGGAATATCAAGACGTTTAAGTGATGAGGAGTATGCTGCTGCAAGAATCTACGTGTTACTAAATTGTGTCGAGATTGAAGAATATGTTGAGTAAGTTTCCAAAAGAGTATTTACTTATTTTTTTTTTATATCATTGTTAGAGTCAGTTATTCAACTCAAAACTTTCGAATGGACTGGCTTTAATTTTTCTTGTCTGGATGCACCTTGTTGTGTTTTCATTTCCTTGGGTCCCATTCTCTTTAATATAATAGCCTTTCTAAAAAAATATCTCTATGTCTCTCAAGGATATTTGTTGAAGAGATTAAGGCAAATGATCCAACCATAACAGATGACCAAGTTGACCGGAGGCTTGAGAGTGAGTTTGTTGATTGGTTTAATCACTATGTAAGTATTTCAGCCCTTATGGTTTTATAATTAGTATATGAGTATGCATGTAATAAAGTTATCTGTTAATTGTAGGCACACAATTCAGGTAATGTGGATAATCAAATCATCAAGGATGCTGCTTTAGGGCCCTTGAGAAGGAGTGTTACCACCTATCCAATGTATTTTGTCAATGGGTATAAATTCCACACTAGTGAGCATGGTTCAGGGAGGTCAAGCTTTAACAGTGGAGTGTGCATTAAGGGTACTAATTATGGTGACATGTCAACTGATTTTTATGGCCTTTTATTGGAGATTGTAGAATTAGAGTATCCCGCTCACCCAATTAAAAGAGTTGTGTTGTTTAGGTGTGATTGGTTTGACACAACCCCGAATGTTGGGATGAAGATTCATAAAGATTACAAGCTAGTTGATATCAACTATAAAAGAAGGCTTAGGAAGTATGAACCTTTTGTTTTGGCTAGTCAATCATCGCAAGTTTATTATTCACCTTATCCGACCTTGCGCCGTGACAAAGTTGATTGGTGGTCTGTGTGCAAAATCAAAGCCACTTCAACATTTGATCTTCCTGAAGAAAATACAGCCTTGCAAGACGATGAAGTAGAAGCACATTCAATCGATGCGGCTGATCTTTCAACAATACCTCTGAATGATTCAAGTGGTATCCAAGTTGATATGGACGATGGCGATGATGATATGCACCATTCAGGAGATGACAATGATTAAGTTTCTTTCAATGAGATTGAATTTATTTCGTCATGTAATAAATTTCTTGCATAACTCATGTTTATGTTCATGTGGTTATAGATTGGGTCGTTTGACAATAACATTTCTTTCATAACTCATCTTATTGTGCATTTTCTTGATCTGTTGCTGTTGTTCATAGGCTCTTCAATTAACCATAGTTGCTAATGTTTATTAGTGTGTTTGGCATAAGTGCAAATGTAATTTAAGTTCTAAGTTTTTAATGTACTGCATTTTTTTTCAATTAATATAAGTTCAGTTTGAAATTTTAACTTTTAACCTTTTTTTTTTAATTCCAGTTTTATTGTTAAAAAAAAAAAAAAAAAAAAAAAAAAAAAAAAAAAAAAAAAAAGCTTATTTATGGTTTAGAGCTTCTGGGAAGCAGTAGGGTAAATTAGAACTTGTTTTGAGCAAAAGTATTGTAAGTTTTTTTTCTTCTGGTTTTAGCTTATTTCTACTGTTCAACAGCTTATTCGTGGCTTATTTGCTTCTTTTTGCATTAGTTATTCTATTATATGCATATATAGGTTTAGTTTACCAGCTTTTGTTTGTTCATTCCCTTTTCAGCTTTAGAATCTTAAAAAAAGGCACAAAAAAAAAATAGCTTATTGTAGTTTGCTTATCCTAGTCCTTATTAGAGTTGTTAATGTTTTTTTTAGGTCTTAATCTAGTTGGTAATTCATCTGTCTTCAGAATTCATGCTTATTTGCCACCTTCTAGTGTAATCCTCAATAACAGTTTGCCTAAGTAGTGTTTGGAATAGAGGTGAAACTGGGTCAAACTAGCTAATCACTGTTCCTTTGCACCTTGGTCAGTTTTGATTGAGCTTATTTTAGGGCATATAAGTAGTCTGTAGTTTCTGATAAGTTAATTTTGAGCATTTCAAAGGTATTAAGTGACAGACTTGAGTTTAGGCTAAAAATCTACTCATTAATGTTTAATTTAGAGATAAGCTGTATCAGTCCTTATTTTTTGTTATTTTTAAGTGTGTTTAGATGAGTTCTGAGTAGTTGGACTCAATACTTTAGGCTTAGGTTAGAATTGGGTTCAAACATGTGTAGACTTGCATCATCTGTTACCTAGTGCAGACTACATCAGTCCCTAGTAGCTAGTTTGTGAGCGTATCATCTGCTTATTCAATAGATATCTAGGTCTTAATTTTGTTTTTTTATAGAATTCATAGTATGAGGTTGTTGTGGCTTCAGTTTGGTAGCTTATAGATAGCCTTTTCCTCAGCTCAATGTACCTCAGTATCCCCAACTTAGTCTGCACATATGATTTTTTCTCATTTTGCAGCCCATTTGTTTTATTTTTCATTTACTCACTTTAAGTTAGAATTAGCTATAAATTGGCACAGTTAGTATTTTGTTGCTTATCTTGTTATTTCTATTTTTTTTAGATTTTTGGAAATAGCTTATCATAGCTTTTTGATGCCTTGAAAAGACCATTTCTTGCCCTGCACCAATAGTGCATCAGCAGACCATATAAGCCTAACTGCTTATTCAGCCTTGTTCAGTGCTTATTCCTTGTAATTGGTAGTTTATTCAATTTCATTTTAACTGATTGTAAAGTCCTTAGCTTATTTCTTTTGCCATTTAGCTTATAAATAGCTTAATCAGCCCTTTAGCACTTAAATTTTAGCTTATTTCCTTGAAAAGGCTACTGATCAGTTACTTAAGGGCTTATTTGTGAACTTATTTAATCGTCTCAGAATTAGTTGTAGTTTTAATAGTTACTTATTAACTAGAGCTTATCAAGTTTTTAAAAAGAAAAACATTAAAAAAAAATTCAAAAAGCTGAGACCAGGATTCGAACCCTGGACCTCAGCCTTACTAAAGCCTCAACGCACACTCCCAACACTACTCGCCCTTGGGAATTTTTAAGTAAACTCTTGCATTATTTAATACTTAACATAGTTCATTTTCATTTAGCTTATTTCCTTAGTTGCTTAATTACAGCTATTCCAAATAAGCTAGCACCCCTACCTTATTTTTCCTAGAATCTTAATACAATTTAGGACTTTCCTGCAAATTTTTAGATTTTTCCATTTTCATTTATTATTTTTAATTATTATTTTAAAACTAGTTTTTAATTCAAAATAAAAAATATAAAAGTCAAAAAAATATAATTCTTTTTTTCAAAATTTTCTTTTAACATTTAGGACTTAGGAAAATTAAATTTACTTCCGTAGGGTTAATTTTTAAAAATTTCGATTTTAGGCTCGTTTTTAGATTTCCGTTCGCGTTTTTTAAGTAATTAGATTTTTGCGTTATTTACATTGCTTATTTACTTTTCTAGTCTTAATTAGCTTTAGGAATAAAAAACAATCGTATTTCAAGCATTTTAATACAAAACCTCAAACGAAATCCTCGATTCACGCCTCGTTGGGAAACGACCCGGGTATCTCTTATCCGGTTTACTACATCGAATTGCGTTGAGACTTGCACGTTGACGACCTTTTTCCCAAAAAAGTGGTTGACGTGTGAGACAATACCAACCAATTTTTTTACCCACAAATTACACGCACCAAATTACCCACGAGCACAAAGGATGACTCTAATAAATGGGTAATGTAAGTTTAGCCACGTAAATTACACTCTTGATGTTAAATGGGAAACCGGGTCTGTGAAGCTACAAGTATAAATGTTACCCATAAACTACCCACAAATATTACCAACGAATACAAAAGATGTGTGTAGTCTATGGGTTAAAAAAAAATTATCCACAAAATTAGCCATGACTTTACCCGTGATAAAAAAATTATGTGCAATATGTGGGAAATATTTTGGCGGGAATCATTTAGCCACAAACTACACACGATATATTATTTAATGGGTAAATTTATGGGTAAAATTATGGGAAAATCAAGGGTAATTTATTCTAGACTTTGGATTTGCTAATTGTGGGTAACTAATAGGTAATATGAGGGAAAATACACAAGTATCAATGTACATGGGTAATTTCCGTGGGTAAAGCCCTATTTTCTTGTAGTGATTCATTGAAAATTTGTTTGTGACATCAGTCACAAAACATGATGTTACAAGAAGAAAATAAATCCTACAAAGAAAATACTAGAATAAATTCTAAAAGTTCCTAGGAAGAAGCTACAAATTCCTATTGCGGAGGATTGGTTGGGCTTGATGAAGATATGATGGAAGCAAGCCAAATGGATTCTAAGTCCTTTGTATCACATAAGTTAGAGTCCATTATGTTTGAAGAGGAGTTGAGAGGATCAAGTTCCTTATTGTTTTGAATGTTTAGTTGATTGAGCCACATTGAGTCATCAATTGTTTGAAGTGTGGTAAGTAAATCATGGGGTTGCAAGTTGGGTGAATGTGGAGGTGAAGGTGATTTTCTCGCTTGAGATGGTGTGGGTGGTGATGAGAATGTATTACCTATTGGAGTTATGGTAGATGATGGTGACTTTGATGTAGGTGATGGTGTGGTACTTAGTGGAATTATGATAGGTGATGGTAATCTTGATGGTTAAGTTGAAACAGGTGATGGTATGTCAACCATAGGAGTTATGATGGGTGTTGAAGCAGTAATGCTCACATTAGAGATGGGATTTATGAACCAGTATGGTCTTACACTAATTCTAGCGGTTCTTCTGTGTGGTCTGGATATGTGTGATTTGTTGGACTTGTGCATTGTGAAATTATTTAAAGATGTGCAGGTATGAGAATGTGAGTTGAAATTATCCTAAGGCTTCTAATTTATATAACTCTAAAGTGTATGGAAATTGGTGTTTGGATTAGATGTTTAAAGAGATGTTGGTTTCCAAAAACTTTGAGCAAGATAAAGTTGTTTGTCATATTATCAAAGTCAATCCATAGATATGGAATGAAGAAATGCAGAAGATGACTCAAAAGCATGTAATGTGATTGATTCACGGATTCCAAGGAACCAATTAAAGGAATCCTTATGTGTTAGAGAAAGGTAACCTGGACAAAAATTTGAATATTCAAATTTTGGTGGGAGATTAATTCTATTGTTTTCTAATTGTTCTAACGGTTACTAAGCATCCTAATGATCAGCGGAATACTCCTGAAAACTAAAATGAAGAATCTAAGAATCGAGATTATTCAAGAAAGTTTTGAAAAATATTACTGTTTAAGCCTGCGGATCCAATCGACAACAAAGGCGGATCCAAATTTTTGGATCCGCTGAGTCCGCAGGTTCAAAATTGGCGGACCCAAGAGATACAACAGGCGGATCTAAATTTTAAGATCCGCCAAATCCGCCGTATACAAGTTCTAAAACAAACATAACATATGTTGAATTTCGCGTTTCATGTTCAAATCCTGAAAATTCTCCTAAAACATATGTAATAACTAATATGCGATAGGAAAATACTAAATATATAGATTCTAACACACGTATACACATAAATTAATCCGATCATCATAGCTTACCATAACAGGAGTTAAGCCAAACGGTGGCTTAATCTCGAAAAATTGATAACAACATGTGTTATCGGCCTGCAATGTCAAGTTAGTTTACACACAAGTCAAGTACTAACATAATATCTTAAGAAACACATAAGTTCAACATCTCATTGTCTGACATAGAATTATACCAAACACTCCTTAGATGTCACTTGTTGTTCATTTTCTTATGACTCTTGTGAAGTTTCATGATCCATCGTCCTAGATTTTTCATCATTCCCTTTGTTTGTCGAAGCTCCTTGGATTCATTGTTAATGAAAGGAAGTTGATTCAAGTATTCAGGTGGAGGAATCCTAGAGTTGGGCAAACCGTCTTCGTCACTAGCAGATGATGATGAAGATGAGGTTGGAGAATGAGCATGTTTTCCTCTTGCTACGGCTACCCTATGATCACTGAGAGGGACAAAGGTGTGTAGAATTTTGGTGTAGTCAGGAGGAAACCACTAGCTCTTCGGCGAATAGGAATAGAGGCTTTAAACAGTCGTGTAAGAAGCATTCCATATGGCATGGCGGTGGTACCTAAGACAGTTATATCGGCCATTCTTTTGGCGATATAGTAGGCTAAGTTGAATTGTTGGTGGGTCGACACATAGTAGAGCATGTAGCATGGGCTTGCATTTATATGATCCCTATTACCAACAGTGCTAATGATGTTGGCTCTAAAAATATCCTCTAGTTTCTTAAATTCGGGTTTGAGTTCATTAAGCTCCATGGCAAATGGATCTCGATTTACTTGTTTACCTCGGATTGTCTTAGTTGGGTTGGTTCTAGGATTAAAGAGATGGTCTCGGATGATTTCTTTGGAAGTGAGAGGTGTATCGTATGGATGGATACGACCAAGGTTTGATTCTAGAATGGACAATGGCTACTTGTCCGAATAAAAGCAAGTTCCTTGATTTGGAATTCCTAAAACTTCTCCGAATTGATTTAAAGGAAAACTAAATTGATTATGGTTTACTTTGAAATGGATTCTTAAAGATCCAAAGTCGTCAGAGCTAAGTTTTATGGAGGCATAAAATTCAAGTATAAACCTAGGAATGATAGGCTCATCTATGTCGAGGAGACAATCAAGTTGGATAGCGGCTAATTGTTCACGGATATTGGTTTCTTCTAAAAATGATGAGTCTATGGTTCTGCCTTCGTGAACATAGCATTTTTCTAAGGCTTTAAATATATTTACTTGAGCTTCGGTGAGACCTTTTGTTTTGTGGTGCTGAAGTAGGTATTTGATAGTGCCCTTATGGTCATAATTTGTTGCAGGAGGCATGATTATCCTAGACACAAGAAATTTCTTAATTTAGTTAAAACTACCGACAATACGTATATTAATTTCTAGTGAGTGCCTACATGGGGACAATGTGGAGGTGCGATTATCTCGACTTCTTTTGATGTATGAAGATTCATTTATGCAGGATTTATAACGAAAATATGAGATAACCCAAACGCTACTAATTCAATGTAGTTACGTTTGAATGTACCCGAAAATACATATTAGTTATGTATTTTCTTTAGCATTCAAGAGACATTATGCAAGTGATGTTTAAAACATAACGTTTTTGTATTTGTATGAACAATGTTCAAAAACCGTTTTTCCTAGTCGTGAGAAGATTTTATCAAAAATTTCTCATGGGGTTTTTGATAAATAATGATAATGTACTACAAGATGCAATTCCTAACTATGAAAAACATGATTTGTTATGCAATTCAATAAACATGCATCATGATTTTACAAAAATGTATAAACCCCAAGTTTTGATCTTGTGCAACAAATGGGAATCCTAGACTCAGATTAGAAATTAGATAAGATTAGGATACTTACAGTGATGAATTAAGCACAAATTGGTTATGGAGAATGACCTAATTTTTTTGAGTTTAGTCTGATAAGGGTCGAATTCCAGTGAGATGTGTGTTTTTAAGGAATATGGTGTACAGTAAATGGTGTTTGTTTTAATATATTAAAACTGTCTCAGCAATCCCCGGATCCGGCGGATCCAAAACAAGGGATCCGCCCTTGTTGTCGGATGGATCCGCAGGATCATAACACCAATTTTGGTATTGCCTGCGTTTGGTTAATCTAAGGTTCGAGTTAATGTAAAATCTACTCACTAGGTTCCATTAATCCTAAACCAAGTCTAAGATAGTTGAAAGGTTCTCTCTTGAGAGGTTTTGTGAGGATATCGGCAATCTTGTCTTTGAGGAAACTTCCCTAATTGAGATGTTTCCCTTCTGAACATTGTCACGTAGGAAGTGGTGACGTGTTTCTATGTGTTTGGTTCTAGCATGTTAGACTGGATTTTTGCTAAGATCGATAGCTCCTTTGTTGTCACAAAGAATGGGAATGTCGTTGAGTACAATTCCATAGTCGATGAGAGCTTGTTTCATCCACAGTGCTTGTTGGCAAGCTTTTCCTGCTGACACGTACTCGGCTTCAGTTGTTGATATGGCGAGGGCTGTTTGTTTCTTAGCAAACCATCAGGTGAGACAATGTCCTACAAAAGTACAAATACCGCTTGTACTTTTCCTATCAACATAATCACTAGCATGGTCTGAGTCGGCATACACTATGGTTTCCATTACCGTCCCTTTGGGTTACCATAATCCAAGATGTGTAGTGCCTTTTATGTACCTAAATATCCGTTTAACGGCTCCAAGATGGAATGTTTTGGGATCTTCTTGAAAGCGTGCACATAGACAAACACTAAATATAATGTCCGGTCTACTAGCCGTTAGGTAGAGTAAACTACCAATCATCCCTCTATATTTAGTGCTATCTACGGATTTACTTTCATCATCCTTGGTGAGTTTGGTTTCGGAAGACATTGGTGTTTTCATGGGTTTAGAATCTTCAAGACCAAATTTCGTAAGCATATCCTTGATATACTTTGATTGGTTGAAGAATATCCCATCTTTTAATTGTTTAATTTAGAAACCTAAGAAAAAGTTTAGTTCCCCCATCATACTCATTTCAAGCTTCTCATGCATGATTTTTGAGAAATTGTCGCATAACTCTTGACAAGTTGAACCAAATATAATGTCATCCACATATATCTAGACTATGATAATATGTTGTGGAAAACTAGAATGGGGGTTGAATAGTTTTACCGTTTAAAATTAATTCGCTTTGTTACTTTTTGTGATTTCAAAGTAAAGTAAACAATCAAGCACACAAAAAGCAATATAAGTAAGTAAGTAAAGATAAGAAAGATCAAACCACACAACACAGTCATTTATAGTGGTTCGGCTACAAGGACTCTCTTCCTTGCCCTACTCCACTCCTCGAGCCTCTAACTCGAGAGTTTATCTTCACTAAGAAACAAGCTCCCTTCTAGGCAGAGAAAACCTTTACGCGTCGCTTAATCTTTTTCCGTTACTAAGCTAAACACCGAGTTCTTTACAAGGGTACAACCACTCCTGTTGGTTCTTTCACAAGGGTACAACCACTCCCATTGGTTCTTTACAAGGGTTCAATTACTCCCGATCACTCTATGTGTTTTAAGGACTAAAACACTAACCAAACACTACTGTATGAATGATACTAACTATGATGTGTGACTAATACAAGAACACACAGACTCTATGTTAGAAGGAAGATAACACACTGTTACTCCTTATATGTTGAGATCTTCTTTGCTACAAAAGGAAAGATCTATGAGATGTTAGTAAGCTAAGGGTTAGTGATATGCAAATAAATGAGTATGTATTTTAAGCTATATGAGTGATGATTTGGCCAAATGATCAGCTTGCTATTTATAGGCAAAGCTGATGAACAGGCGGCGGATCCGGCGGATCCCTAAATTTGGATCCATCCGTGTATGCTTTTGGATCCGCCGTGTCAGGCCAGCTAAGAGATCTTCAAATCTTTCCAAATCTTGCCATATCTTTCCATATCTTAAAATGTCAACTCTTTGGCCTGAAGATCTAAACAAAATATCACAAAATCTTAGCAAGATTGTGTAGATGATGCATGCCATGATGTCATCCTAATATTTAACTAATAAAGTTTCCATTTTAAGAAATAAACATGTAAACTTGTATATGTCATTTCTAGAAAACTTTGTAATGTAAAATGTGTTTGTAAAATGCTTATCACTATAAATGTAAAAGACTTAATCTTATTTATTCTTTGCTTAAAGATAAACTTTGTAATTGTCATTAACAAAACTAAGCAAAGATCGTAAAATATAAATAACGTTTTTAGGACGATATTTGTATTAACAATCTCCCCCTTTTTGTTGATGACAAAACATAAAGTGTATTTTAAAGTGGAGAGCTTAAATAAAGGATGAGTCTTTAAAAAATATAGATTTAGTTAGTTTATGCAAGTTTTAAAAACTATTTTAAGCAAAAGTGTATGTACTGTGATGTTTCACAGTTGATGCAAACTTAATCCTATCTCCCCCTTTTTGTCGAAACAAAAAGAAGTTATGCGTAGCGGAATGCGATTTTGAGAACTTTAAAGTTCCCCATTGATTTATACTCCCCCTAATTGGAGTAACAAGGATATGATGTATGAACCTACAAAAGAAATGGTTAGAATATGCTATGCTTCTCTTTGATGTATACTCCTCATTGCTAGAGTACCAACGTATACATATCAAGAGTATGATATGATATATGATCCTACAAAAGAAAATGGTTAGACTATGATATACTTCTCTTTGATGTATACTCCTCATTGCTAGAGTACCAACGTATACATATCAAGAGTATGATATGATGTATGATCCTACAAAAAAAATGGTTATAGTATGATATGCTCCCCCTCGATCTATACTCCCCGTTACTAGGGTACCAACGTATAGGATTCAAGGTTGAGAAAAGCTAAAAATGATGAGTTAGTATGTGATAAACTCCCCCTCGATCTATACTCCCCGTTGCTAGGGTACCAACGTATAGAATTCAAGGTTGAAAAAAGCTACAAAATAAAGGTTAGTAATGAGATACTTCAATCAAGAAGTATTATGCATATGCAATAGCCAACCAAAAATGGTCAGCCCATTTGACTTCTAGAAAGTCAAAATGAAGTGTCTGATCAAATTTTTGTACCTAATATACATTTGATCAATGCAATATGTGATGTTTAAGACAACCACACTATGATGTTAGTATCCTAAAATGAGATAATATGCTTAATGTTGATCACCCATAAGCATAAAAACATAACAATCATTCATTGAAAATATGTGACAAAAGTCACAAACATGATGTTACATTGCAATATGAAAAATAAATCCTAAAAAGACAACTACTACAACATCATCCTAGAAAGTTCCTATAAGAGGAAACTTACAAAGCTCCTATTGAGGAGGATGAAAGATTGCATTTAGACGCTCGAGAACATGGTTCAAGATGAACCTCATCTCATTTTGGAGCTCATGGACCAAAATGTTGGTCCTTTGGGTCAAGTGAGCCGTTCTCTCGCAATGTGAGCAATCATGGCTCGAAAAACCAGGAGGAAGACTAGCTTCATGGTTTTGTAGTGGTGGTGGTGTTGGTGGTTGGTTGTTGTTGTTGGATGGTTGTTTTTGTTGGTTTGATGATGGTGGAGTGGGGATGGAGTTCATCAAAATGGTTTGGAGATCCATTGCTTCATCAAGGCGGGATCCAACCATATTAGAAAGAGAATAGAGGCGGGTGAGTTCCTCACTAATCTCTTCTTGAGTTTGTGGTATGTTCATCCACATTGCCTCATCAATGGCAACTAGAGTGGATGTGGGTGAGAGAGGTTGTGGTTGAGGTTGAGGTGGTGGTACATCATGGTATAAAGGACCATGGATATCCGGGTAAACCAGGTGAAAAAGCATGGGTTGTTGACCTTCAAAGGTCATGGGTGGAGGATTGGTTGATCTTGGTGGAAGTTCTTCCAACTCATCAAGGTAAGGATGTGGTGATGTAGGTGGAGTCCTAAATAGCTCCATGGATTGGAGTTTGGGTGATTTTGGTGGTGATGGTGATCTAACAGGCTGTGATAGAGCCGGTGGTGGAGTGGTAGCTATTGGAGTAATGGTTGGTGGTGGTGTTTGGATGACCACATTTGATGGTGTTGGGGTGGAAAGTGTGAAGAAATTCTCACTAGCAATGGGTGATGATATATTTAGAGGAGAAGATTCCTCAGATGATGAGTTTGCTAAGTTGATAAAACAACATGGTTTAACACTAATGCGGGCTGTTCTTCTTGGAGGTCTAGAGGTGGAAGAGTTATTTGACTTAGTCATGGTAAAGTATGATAGCTAAGATGTACAGGAGAGGAAATGGCTGCTGTGTGAGTTTAGTGATGATCCTAAAGCACTAATTTATAGGCAGAAGGTTTATGAGTCTGTGTGTTTGGATTGGATGTGAATCCAATGGAGAATGTTGGTTTCTAATGATTTGGAACAAAAAAATTAAGCTTGTCACATCCTAAGGTCAATCCATTGAAATGGAGTTGAGTGATATGAGAAGGATTTGCAGAAAATGCAAGGAGATAGTGGAAATTCTGATGATAAGATGTTTCCACGAATTTGACGGATCCCTAAAAAGGGTTCCTTGCTTGTATAGGAAAGGTAACTCAGAGGAAAAAATTTGAAAATTCAAATTTTGGTAGGAAATTGAGTTCCTAATGTTCTAAGAGTTTCCTAAAGAAATCTAAGGAGTTTAATGATCAGTGATCATAATCTAAACAAGCTACAACTTAAAGTTTAAGTGTCGGGATGAGTCGGGAAAATTTGAGAAAAGTTACTGTTGTACCCACGGATCCAATCGACAACAAAGGCGGAGCCAAAGTTGGGGAGCCGTGGAATCCGTGGGTCTTAGACTGGCGGAACCAAGTCTAACACTTGGCGGATCCAATTTCTGGGATCCGCCGGATCCGTCGTCCGAAAGGTGCTAAAAACTAACAGAGAGCAATGCAAAATTCGCGTTTTCTGACCAAAACCCGAAATTTCTCCTATAACGTATGTAATAGCTAATATATAGTATAAATATACTAAATATATATATTCTAACACACGTTTGCACATAAATAAATCCGATGATCATAATCTACCATATAGGGAGTTAAGCCAAACGGGGGCTTAAACTCGGAAAATTGATAACACAAAGTGTTATCGACCTATAAATGTCAGTTAGAACATATTCAAGACAAGTACTACCGCAGTAAGTTAAGAACCAAACATGGTTAACACGTAATTGTCAAATAATGTCTAGACCCAAACACTCCTTTTACTTGAACTTCTTACCCAACTTCTTGTACCCCTTGTAAAGTTTCATTATCCAACGCCCCAAGTTCTTCATCATCCCCTTGGTTTTCTTGAACTCCGATGATTCATTAGCAATCGGTGGAAGTTGATGTAAATATTCCGGTGGAGGGATCCTAGAGTTTGGCAAGCCGTCATCGTCACTCATGGATGATGATGACGATGATGTTTGAGTACGAGGACGTTTGCCTTTGTCAACCGCTACCCTAAAATCACTCAGGGGAACAAAGGTGTGTGGAACCTCATCATAGTCGGGAGCAAAACCTAAGGCATTTCTAGGAATGGGTGCAAAAGCTCTATAGAGACGAGTCAAGAGCATCCCATATGGCATAGCGGTGGTACCTTGTACCGGAATATCGACCATTCGTTTGGCGATATAGTATGCAAGGTTGAAAGGTTGACGGGTGGACACACTATACATCATGTAACATAGACAAGCATTGATGTGATCTCGGTTTCCTACCGTGCTAATGACATTAGCTCTCAAAACTTCTTCTAACTTCCTAAACTCGGGCTTGAGTTCATTTAGCTCCATAGCAAATGGATCTCTAGCAACTTCTTTATCTCGATACATCCTAGTGGGGTTATACCTAGGATAAAAGAGATGTTCCCTAATTGTTTCTTTGTTGGTTAAAGGAGTGGCATATGGTGCCGTTCTAACAAAGTTGGATTCTAAGATGGTTAATGACCACTTATCCGAATAGACACATGTTCCTCGAATAGGAACTCCTAAGACTTCACCGAATTGATCTAAGGGAATGTTGTATTGGGTTCCATTGACACTAAAGTGAACGTTCATGAGACCATCATCGTTGGAACTAAGACCTATGGTAGCATAGACCTCAAGAATGAACCTAGGTGTAACCACCCGTAATTTTCCGAATATATTTTATTTCGAGACTTTCCCTGTTTCTCATAAACAGATACTTTCTGAACTCATTTGGTTTGAAAACGTGAAATTTATCTCGCGAAACGTGAAATTCGTACACAACGCGTACTGGCACAACCGACGATTTGTTTTCATTATTTTATTATTCGTGAGAATCGAGGCGTATGAATAGTCGTTTTATTGGAAAAATTATTCTAAACGCGAATATTAATTTATTCGGGCAACAAGAAATAAAACTACGCGTATTTATAATCAAAATTAATGGAAACACGATTTTAAAGTTAATAGAATAACTTTCGGATGCTCGGGAAATGTGTACAACACGATTTATTGGTCTCGTTGGCGTTTCGTTAAAAATATGAAGAAATTGACAGTTTTGGTCCCTGAGGGCACGCTAGGGTTTGCCACAAGTCCCAACCAGAACCCTATATAAACCAACTTATAATACTCATTTTCTTATTCTAGGGTTTTGATACCCCTTTCACCAAAACCAGCCGCTCCCTCCACTTCTAATTTTCTGGCCATTCTCTGGCTATCTGGAGTGCCACCGCCGGTCAACACCATAAACCGCCATCACCATTGCACTCATCTCGATCTCCCCGACATTTCTTCATAGCTCACGCGCTATCATCCCTCACCATCTTTCCGGCGAGAATTCTGACGACACCTATATACAACCATACGAGTTTAGATCGAGTGGTTTTGTTTACTATGGTTCGAGACCCGCCACCACAGCCTCCAGCCGCCGCCATCGTCTTGGTCTCCCCTCTTATTTCGTCTATGTGGTATGGTAAAGCCACTCGTGTTCTTTACTCTTTAACCGATTTTATTTATTTTGTCATTGTTTTTCGTGGATTTATAACAAGATATAAACTGGTTTATATTATTTTTGTGATTAACACCCGGATTAAAAATGATTTGAAACCCATCGTGTGGTAAGTTTGAATAAAAACGTATATAAATGTTTCTTTGGTAAGAAATCAGTCCTTAGAGTGTTTGGTTTGGTTTCGTGGTGATACAGGTCATTGAGACCCGGTTTGATTGTAAGTTTTGTGGTCGTGTTTGGTCAAGCTACCCAAGAGGGTGCTTGCGTTTTTGGTCTCGGTTCCACAGCGACGACACCAAGTGGTGTTTATTTGATCTGTTATGTTGTTAAGTTTGAGATGGGTTTGCTTGTTTCTCTTAAGATTTAATGTGTTAATCTGTTTGAAGTGTGGTTGTTGCTTCAGTGAGCACCGAGAGGGTGTTTAGTAGTCATGGGTCCGGTCGGTTATTGCTTCTGTCTTGGATTAGATTATCATTTTTGACTTATCATTATTTCGTGGCTTATTGCGACTTCGGAGTTAAGATCTTATTTGATTTAAGTTTGTTTTGGTCCAATCACTAGGGTGCGTTTGGTTTGCGTTAGTTTGGGCCCAAGCCCATAAAAACATTATTGATGGTTGTTTAGTTTAAATTGAGTCTCTAGCCCACAATGATTCAAAATGGTACATTTGATAGAATTATTTAGAGTGTGTTTGGTTTTAAAGTGTCGTGTCAAAATATAATAGACTATCGAGATTAATTGTTTTTTACAATGATACTCTTGGTACGTTTCGGCTACTTGAAAAGTTAATACTCGGTTACTTGATTTGTGACATGACATTATTGGAATTATGAATTGGTTATGAATACGGATTTTGGTTATTATATTTGGACATTGGACAATCATGGATCGTTATCGGACGTACAACATTAGATATTGGATTCATTGAACATTTTGAGACTTGAGACGGTATAATATATTAAACTCGAAAAGACTTTAATATATTAAACTCGGACCGGACACAAAATCTTCAATAAAACCAAAACTAATAATTACGAGAATAATAGCGAGACATAAACTTATTAAATATTGTAATTCCAGTTTTGATTAATCCAAGTCTCGACGACTCGAGAAAAATCAATTTTATCTGTTAAACTTATTTTTATTATAAAACGTTATGTTTTATACAAATTATTTGGGGATAACGGGGTAAATGTCGAAACGTACAAACTGAGTTAATTGAATTGAGGTGTTTGTTTGTCGCAAAAGTCTAGAGTTGTCTTCCTTGGTTTGAATTCTCGTCAGTATTCTCTCGAGTTTGTTGATGTCTCCTCTCTTCGGCGTGAGTTGTCTGTCGAGTCTATGTCTTCTTACCACACCACACGAAACGTTGATACTAAGCTTTTGATAAGTTTTGAAAACTGAGTAATCCACGAAAACTACGACACGTTGTCTTTTATAGACTTTATTATTTTGCGAGCCGTATTTTGAGATAATCGTATACGTATTAGGTTGTGCCGATCCTAGACCGTTGTGTACCGTCGTGCTTGTACCTCCGTGTACCGTCGTGCCGTATGTTTTGAGACCGTTGTGATATGTTCTAGATGCCAGTTGTGTCAGTCGTGATCTTTGCATTGCTGTGGCTAAGGTGAGTTCATGGCCCCTACTTTTACTAGTTTTCTAACTATTTTCGGGGGAGAATACATGCTCATTTTTACTTAAACTCAATACTTGTTTTACTTGAAACGTAATTTGTTTTTTCCAACGTATTGTTTGGCTGATATACCTGACCTGGTTACTTAAATGCGTTTTGTGCTTACCTGTTATTTGATGTGGCCTGAAACTGATATGATACTGTTACGCGAGCTGGCTATGGTTATTATATAAGAGGGCTCCTTGTGCCTGATCGTTAATGTAGGCTCCATTGCCTAATATAGAGGGCTCCTGTGCCTGAGACATCCGTAGTGTGCACCTACAGGACTATTGATGTAATGTTTGGATATGAGACACTCCTTGAGTGCGACTCATGTGTTTGGTTCATGACTTGGCCAGCGTAACAGTTAATCTTGCATGACACTATATGAGTATAGTACTTGAATGACTGATTTTGGTTGGAGATGTTTGACTATGATATTATTTGCGGATTTGGTTCTGGAACTATAACTTAGGCAGTGTTAGCCTGCGTTGGACTTGACTTGTTTGTGAACGATGATTTGAACTCGAAAACCTTTTGGTTCAACCAAACTGTTTTAAACTAAAACCTGTGAACTCACCAGCGTAAGCAGACCCTTTTTAGCCTGTATTTTCAGGTTTAAGGTTATAGCTTATCTTTGGATGCGCTTGGCAAGGGGCATGGTCATAGACGACTCTGATATTTATATTTGGGACCGCTTTATTTATTTATGGGCCTTACTTCCGCACTATTTTCGAATGATGTAAATTTAATACTTTTGATAATGAATTTTCTTCTAAACGGTTGAGGTGAAACCGTTCTTTGAACCTTGTGTTGTTATACCAATTGAGTAGCACCCCAGTGACATGTATGCTTCCGCTGGACCCGATTTTTGGGGTGTGACAGATTGGTATCATAGCCTAGGTTATAGAGAACTGGGTTTATTTTCAAAAATCTGGACTATAACCACTTTTGGCGAAAACTTAACCCTATGACCGACACGTGCCTGCCTGCCAAGCTGATGCCTCGCTTATAACTTTGTTTGACGAGATAATTGATGATATTAGACGAGATGTTCATGATATATTTGACGAGTTTTTTGATGAGGTGCTTGATTATATATTTGTTTGAGATGTGTGCCTGACTCTTGGATATTTTATATCCGCTCGTTTTAGCTATCCACTATAAGCATTTCCATATGCTTATGCACGCACCGTACCTGTCGTGGAATTACGCTATTTCCTTGTGTAATCTCACTACTGAATGTCGTGTTTGTACACTTGTCGTGATTTTTGAGAATGATTCTGGATATAATGGACATACTACTAGTGTAACTAGGCTTAGTATTCCAAAATTTATTGAACCTCGGGTGAATATAGACTGATCACCTATATTCAACCAGGGACAGTGGGACATAGCCTGATCACCTATGTCCGACTCAGAGGTGAATTTTGCAATACTCAGAGTAGTTATAATGGAATTATGTCCGGGTTGGTCATTGATTTTTGGATGGTACCATTTCGCGTGGGTACACAGACATTGGAATTTTACTTCCACACACACTACACACTGGCATCACAACACCGCATGAATCGTAATGCCCTTGGCATCGCTATACTTCTCCATTTTATGGAATTCCTGTTTGCTGCCGTCTGGCCGTATTTTGTATCAGGCCGAGTTAGACCCGATTGGCACCGTTTGAATCCGAATTACTTATTTGTACCCCTTTTAAGAGCGCTATAAGCCGTCCGAGCTTACTGGAACGTTTAGATTCGATTTTGACCACGTTTGGTTTTGAATTTTGGCTACGCTTGGAAATCGATTTTCGCCACGTCTGAATTTGATTTTGGCCACGTTTAGATTTGATTTTATCTACGCTTATGTTTGATTTTGGCTACGTCTGGATTTAATTTTTGCCTCGTTTGGATTTGATTCTGGCTACGTTTGGATTCGATTTTGACTACGTTTGGATTCGATATCGACTATGTTTGGATTGGTTTTGATTCTGATTTAGTTCGAGTTGTTTGATTTTATGATTTTGGACGTCATCCTGGATTTGGATTTGTTATCCGACCTCGTTTTGTTGTGACCTTGTTACAGTCGCCGCTACTCTAAGCCTTGTGCTCAATCGATTATATTCATTTTTCCAACCGAGGTTGTTCAATCGAAGCTGTTCAATCAATGTTGTACCTTCCGTTTTGAGTGCCTTGTACATTACCGATTCAACGAACTGATTGCTTATGGCAATCAACTTCTTTTCTCAAAATTACACTCTGAACTTGCTAAACTCTCTATTTGGCAGAAATTCCATGCCCAACAAAATCTTGAGACTCTAAGGAGTAACTGAAACCGCGATTCCTTGGGACAACCACTTGACTTTTCACTCGTCCCTCGGAAGTACCAGTGATCTTTGCTACTTTCTTATCGTGTAATGAATTATATCATAAACGAAACTTTGGAAATAAATCCCGCGCCGCTACCAGAATAATTATTGATAATCCTACTTAATCTACTCACCTTCTCTAATCAATGAAACGACAGTATTGGCAAACTTGCTCGTCCATACTCATATGAAATCATTACCCGGTATAGAGTGTCGACTCTTACCATTCTCAGATCAGGATATCTGTTTCACATCAAATTCCCGGCAATCACTCCAAAGAGCCATAAGGGCAGATTTGGAGATGAATACTGTGTATCACCTCCAGACTGATGGCCGAAGTTGAGAAATCATTCAAGTGTTAGAGGACATATTGTGTTCCTTCGTAATTTGGCAATAGCTGGTATCGACACCTCCTGTTGACCAAACTCTCTTATAACGATACTTACGACTCTAGTATTTCGACGGCACCCTATGAGCCACTTTATGGCCGCAAGTGCCAATCGCCGACTTGATGGGTAGGAGTTGGAGATATCCAACTTACTGACCCCGAACTTGTTCATGAGACTACCAAGAAGATCGTTCAGATCAGAACCGAATTGCAAGCTGCTCACGAATCGCCAGAACAGTTATGCTAACAAATGACGAAAACCTCTTAAATTCCCAGTTAAAGCCTAGATTATGCATAAAGATACACCCTGAGAAGGAGTGATACATTTAGTAAACGTGGAAAGCTTAATCTCGCTTTATTGATTCTTTTGAAATCATTGCTAGAATTGAACCGATAGCACTCAAGCTCGAGCTACCATCAGGACTCAGCAGTACTCGCAACGTTTTTATGCGCATTGTGATGAAATGACTTGCCGATGAGGCAACTGCTTTTCCTCCGGAAGAGATCCAGATTGATGAATGTTTAAATCTTGTTGAGAAACCTAATGAAATCATGAACCGTGAAATCAAACGACTTTAGTAAAGTCACATCCCTATCGACAAAGCTCTTCGAAGCTCGCGAAAAAGTCCTGAATTCACGTGAGAACGTGACGACGAATCCTCGTGTGTATATACGTATCTCTTTTCAGCCGTAACGAGTAACTTGAATTGAATCGCGAGGACGCGATTCCGTTAAGGAGGTGAGACTGTAACCACCCGTAATTTTCCGAATATATTTTATTTCGAGACTTTCCCTGTTTCTCATAAACAGATACTTTCTGAACTCATTTGGTTTGAAAACGTGAAATTTATCTCGCGAAACGTGAAATTCGTACACAACGCGTACTGGCACAACCGACGATTTGTTTTGATTATTTTATTATTCATGAGAATCGAGGCGTATGAATAGTCGTTTTATTGGAAAAATTATTCTAAACGCGAATATTAATTTATTCGGGCAACAAGAAATAAAACTACGCGTATTTATAATCAAAATTAATGGAAACACGATTTTAAAGTTAATAGAATAACTTTCGGATGCTCGGGAAATGTTTACAACACGATTTATTGGTCTCGTTGGCGTTTCGTTAAAAATATGAAGAAATTGACAGTTTTGGTCCCTGAGGGCGCGCTAGGGTTTGCCACAAGTCCCAACCAGAGCCCTATATAAACCAACTTATAATACTCATTTTCTTATTCTAGGGTTTTGATACCCCTTTCACCAAAACCAGCCGCTCCCTCCTCTTCTAATTTTCCGGCCATTCTCCGGCTATCTGGAGCGCCACCGCCGGTCAACACCATAAACCGCCACCACTATTGCACTCATCTCGATCTCCCCGACATTTCTTCATAGCTCACGCGCTATGGTAAAGCCACTCGTGTTCTTTACTCTTTAACCGATTTTATTTATTTTGTCATTGTTTTTCGTGGATTTATAACAAGATATAAACTGGTTTATATTATTTTTGTGATTAACAACCGGATTAAAAATGATTTGAAACCCATCGTGTGGTAAGTTGGAATAAAAACGTATATAAATGTTTCTGTGGTAAGAAATCAGTCCTTAGAGTGTTTGGTTTGGTTTCGTGGTGATACAGGTCATTGAGACCCGGTTTGATTGTAAGTTTTGTGGTCGTGTTTGGTCAAGCTACCCAAGAGGGTGCTTGCGTTTTTGGTCTCGGTTCCACAGCGACGACACCAAGTGGTGTTTATTTGATCTGTTATGTTGTTAAGTTTGAGATGGGTTTGCTTGTTTCTCTTAAGATTTAATGTGTTAATCTGTTTGAAGTGTGGTTGTTGCTTCAGTGAGCACCGAGAGGGTGTTTAGTAGTCATGGGTCCGGTCGGTTATTGCTTCTGTCTTGGATTAGATTATCATTTTTGACTTATCATTATTTCGTGGCTTATTGCGACTTCGGAGTTAAGATCTTATTTGATTTAAGTTTGTTTTGGTCCAATCACTAGGGTGCGTTTGGTTTGCGTTAGTTTGGGCCCAAGCCCATAAAAACATTATTGATGGTTGTTTAGTTTAAATTGAGTCTCTAGCCCACAATGATTCAAAATGGTACATTTGATAGAATTATTTAGAGTGTGTTTGGTTTTAAAGTGTCGTGTCAAAATATAATAGACTATCGAGATTAATTGTTTTTGACAATGATACTCTTGGTACGTTTCGGCTACTTGAAAAGTTAATACTCGGTTACTTGATTTGTGACATGACATTATTGGAATTATGAATTGGTTATGAATACGGATTTTGGTTATTATATTTGTACATTGGACAATCATGGATCGTTATCGGACGTATAACATTAGATATTGGATTCATTGAACATTTTGAGACTTGAGACGGTATAATATATTAAACTCGAAAAGACTTTAATATATTAAACTCGGACCGGACACAAAATCTTCAATAAAACCAAAACTAATAATTACGAGAATAATAGCGAGACATAAACTTATTAAATATTGTAATTCCAGTTTTGATTAATCCAAGTCTCGACGACTCGAGAAAAATCAATTTTATCTGTTAAACTTATTTTTATTATAAAACGTTATGTTTTATACAAATTATTTGGGGATAACGGGGTAAATGTCGAAACATACAAACTGAATTAATTGAATTGAGGTGTTTGTTTGTCGCAAAAGTCTAGAGTTGTCTTCCTTGGTTTGAATTCTCGTCAGTATTCTCTCGAGTTTGTTGATGTCTCCTCTCTTCGGCGTGAGTTGTCTGTCGAGTCTATGTCTTCTTACCACACCACACGAAACGTTGATACTAAGCTTTTGATAAGTTTTGAAAACTGAGTAATCCACGAAAACTACGACACGTTGTCTTTTATAGACTTTATTATTTTGCGAGCCGTATTTTGAGATAATCGTATACGTATTAGGTTGTGCCGATCCTAGACCGTTGTGTACCGTCGTGCTTGTACCTCCGTGTACCGTCGTGCCGTATGTTTTGAGACCGTTGTGATATGTTCTAGATGCCAGTTGTGCCAGTCGTGATCTTTGCATTGCTGTGGCTAAGGTGAGTTCATGGCCCCTACTTTTACTAGTTTTCTAACTATTTTCGGGGGAGAATACATGCTCATTTTTACTTAAACTCAAAACTTGTTTTACTTGAAACGTAATTTGTTTTTTTCCAACGTATTGTTTGGCTGATATACCTGACCTGGTTACTTAAATGCGTTTTGTGCTTACCTGTTATTTGATGTGGCCTGAAACTGATATGATACTGTTACGCGAGCTGGCTATGGTTATTATATAAGAGGGCTCCTTGTGCCTGATCGTTAATGTAGGCTCCATTGCCTAATATAGAGGGCTCCTGTGCCTAAGACATCCGTAGTGTGCACCTACAGGACTATTGATGTAATGTTTGGATATGAGACACTCCTTGAGTGCGACTCATGTGTTTGGTTCATGACTTGGCCAGCGTAACAGTTAATCTTGCATGACACTATATGAGTATAGTACTTGAATGACTGATTTTGGTTGGAGATGTTTGACTATGATATTATTTGCGGATTTGGTTCTGGAACTATAACTTAGGCAGTGTTAGCCTGCGTTGGACTTGACTTGTTTGTGAACGATGATTTGAACTCGAAAACCTTTTGGTTCAACCAAACTGTTTTAAACTAAAACCTGTGAACTCACCAGCGTAAGCAGACCCTTTTTAGCCTGTATTTTCAGGTTTAAGGTTATAGCTTATCTTTGGATGCGCTTGGCAAGGGGCATGGTCATAGACGACTCTGATATTTATATTTGGGACCGCTTTATTTATTTATGGGCCTTACTTCTGCACTATTTTCGAATGATGTAAATTTAATACTTTTGATAATGAATTTTCTTCTAAACGGTTGAGGTGAAACCGTTCTTTGAACCTTGTGTTGTTATACCAATTGAGTAGCACCCCAGTGACATGTATGCTTCCGCTGGACCCGATTTTTGGGGTGTGACAGATTGGTATCATAGCCTAGGTTATAGAGAACTGGGTTTATTTTCAAAAATCTGGACTATAACCACTTTTGGCGAAAACTTAACCCTATGACCGACACGTGCCTGCCTGCCAAGCTGATGCCTCGCTTATAACTTTGTTTGACGAGATAATTGATGATATTAGACGAGATGTTCATGATATATTTGACGAGTTGTTTGATGAGGTTCTTGATTATATATTTGTTTGAGATGTGTGCCTGACTCTTGGATATTTTATATCCGCTCGTTTTAGCTATCCACTATAAGCATTTCCATATGCTTATGCACGCACCGTACCTGTCGTGGAATTACGATATTTCCTTGTGTAATCTCACTACTGAATGTCGTGTTTGTACACTTGTCGTGATTTTTGAGAATGATTCTGGATATAATGGACATACTACTAGTGTAACTAGGCTTAGTATTCCAAAATTTATTGAACCTCGGGTGAATATAGACTGATCACCTATATTCAACCAGGGACAGTGGGACATAGCCTGATCACCTATGTCCGACTCAGAGGTGAATTTTGCAATACTCAGAGTAGTTATAATGGAATTATGTCCGGGTTGGTCATTGATTTTTGGATGGTACCGTTTCGCGTGGGTACACAGACATTGGAATTTTACTTCCACACACACTACACACTGGCATCACAACACCGCATGAATCGTAATGCCCTTGGCATCGCTATACTTCTCCATTTTATGGAATTCCTGTTTGCCGCCGTCTGGCCGTATTTTGCATCAGGCCGAGTTAGACCCGATTGGCACCGTTTGAATCCGAATTACTTATTTGTACCCCTTTTAAGAGCGCTATAAGCCGTCCGAGCTTACTGGAACGTTTAGATTCGATTTTGACCACGTTTGGTTTTGAATTTTGGCTACGCTTGGAAATCGATTTTCGCCACGTCTGAATTTGATTTTGGCCACGTTTAGATTTGATTTTATCTACGCTTATGTTTGATTTTGGCTACGTCTGGATTTAATTTTTGCCTCGTTTGGATTTGATTCTGGCTACGTTTGGATTCGATTTTGACTACGTTTGGATTCGATATCGACTATGTTTGGATTGGTTTTGATTCTGATTTAGTTCGAGTTGTTTGATTTTATGATTTTGGACGTCATCCTGGATTTGGATTTGTTATCCGACCTCGTTTTGTTGTGACCTTGTTACAGTCGCCGCTACTCTAAGCCTTGTGCTCAATCGATTATATTCATTTTTCCAACCGAGGTTGTTCAATCGAAGCTGTTCAATCAATGTTGTACCTTCCGTTTTGAGTGCCTTGTACATTACCGATTCAACGAACTGATTGCTTATGGCAATCAACTTCTTTTCTCAAAATTACACTCTGAACTTGCTAAACTCTCTATTTGGCAGAAATTCCATGCCCAACAGAAATCTTGAGACTCTAAGGAGTAACTGAAACCGCGATTCCTTGGGACAACCACTTGACTTTTCACTCGTCCCTCGGAAGTACCAGTGATCTTTGCTACTTTCTTATCGTGTAATGAATTATATCATAAACGAAACTTTGGAAATAAATCCCGCGCCGCTACCAGAATAATTATTGATAATCCTACTTAATCTACTCACCTTCTCTAATCAATGAAACGACAGTATTGGCAAACTTGCTCGTCCATACTCATATGAAATCATTACCCGGTATAGAGTGTCGACTCTTACCATTCTCAGATCAGGATATCTGTTTCACATCAAATTCCCGGCAATCACTCCAAAGAGCCATAAGGGCAGATTTGGAGATGAATACTGTGTATCACCTCCAGACTGATGGCCGAAGTTGAGAAATCATTCAAGTGTTAGAGGACATATTGTGTTCCTTCGTAATTTGGCAATAGCTGGTATCGACACCTCCTGTTGACCAAACTCTCTTATAACGATACTTACGACTCTAGTATTTCGACGGCACCCTATGAGCCACTTTATGGCCGCAAGTGCCAATCGCCGACTTGATGGGTAGGAGTTGGAGATATCCAACTTACTGACCCCGAACTTGTTCATGAGACTACCAAGAAGATCGTTCAGATCAGAACTGAATTGCAAGCTGCTCACGAATCGCCAGAACAGTTATGCTAACAAATGACGAAAACCTCTTAAATTCCCAGTTAAAGCCTAGATTATGCATAAAGATACACCCTGAGAAGGAGTGATACATTTAGTAAACGTGGAAAGCTTAATCTCGCTTTATTGATTCTTTTGAAATCATTGCTAGAATTGAACCGATAGCACTCAAGCTCGAGCTACCATCAGGACTCAGCAGTACTCGCAACGTTTTTATGCGCATTGTGATGAAATGACTTGCCGATGAGGCAACTGCTTTTCCTCCGGAAGAGATCCAGATTGATGAATGTTTAAATCTTGTTGAGAAACCTAATGAAATCATGAACCGTGAAATCAAACGACTTTAGTAAAGTCACATCCCTATCGACAAAGCTCTTCGAAGCTCGCGAAAAAGTCCTGAATTCACGTGAGAACGTGACGACGAATCCTCGTGTGTATTTACGTATCTCTTTTCAGCCGTAACGAGTAACTTGAATTGAATCGCGAGGACGCGATTCCGTTAAGGAGGTGAGACTGTAACCACCCGTAATTTTCCAAATATATTTTATTTCGAGACTTTCCCTGTTTCTCATAAACAGATACTTTCTGAACTCATTTGGTTTGAAAACGTGAAATTTATCTCGTGAAACGTGAAATTCGTACACAACGCGTACTGGCACAACCGACGATTTGTTTTGATTATTTTATTATTCATGAGAATCGAGGCGTATGAATAGTCGTTTTATTGGAAAAATTATTCTAAACGCGAATATTAATTTATTCGGGCAACAAGAAATAAAACTACGCGTATTTATAATCAAAATTAATGGAAACACGATTTTAAAGTTAATAGAATAACTTTCGGATGCTCGGGAAATGTGTACAACACGATTTATTGGTCTCGTTGGCGTTTCGTTAAAAATATGAAGAAATTGACAGTTTTGGTCCCTGAGGGCGCGCTAGGGTTTGCCACAAGTCCCAACCAGAGCCCTATATAAACCAACTTATAATACTCATTTTCTTATTCTAGGGTTTTGATACCCCTTTCACCAAAACCAGCCGCTCCCTCCTCTTCTAATTTTCCGGCCATTCTCCGGCTATCTGGAGCGCCACCGCCGGTCAACACCATAAACCGCCACCACCATTGCACTCATCTCGATCTCCCCGACATTTCTTCATAGCTCACGCGCTATGGTAAAGCCACTCGTGTTCTTTACTCTTTAACCGATTTTATTTATTTTGTCATTGTTTTTCGTGGATTTATAACAAGATATAAACTGGTTTATATTATTTTTGTGATTAACACCCGGATTAAAAATGATTTGAAACCCATCGTGTGGTAAGTTTGAATAAAAACGTATATAAATGTTTCTGTGGTAAGAAATCAGTCCTTAGAGTGTTTGGTTTGGTTTCGTGGTGATACAGGTCATTGAGACCCGGTTTGATTGTAAGTTTTGTGGTCGTGTTTGGTCAAGCTACCCAAGAGGGTGCTTGCGTTTTTGGTCTCGGTTCCACAGCGACGACACCAAGTGGTGTTTATTTGATCTGTTATGTTGTTAAGTTTGAGATGGGTTTGCTTGTTTCTCTTAAGATTTAATGTGTTAATCTGTTTGAAGTGTGGTTGTTGCTTCAGTGAGCACCGAGAGGGTGTTTAGTAGTCATGGGTCCGGTCGGTTATTGCTTCTGTCTTGGATTAGATTATCATTTTTGACTTATCATTATTTCGTGGCTTATTGCGACTTCGGAGTTAAGATCTTATTTGATTTAAGTTTGTTTTGGTCCAATCACTAGGGTGCGTTTGGTTTGCGTTAGTTTGGGCCCAAGCCCATAAAAACATTATTGATGGTTGTTTAGTTTAAATTGAGTCTCTAGCCCACAATGATTCAAAATGGTACATTTGATAGAATTATTTAGAGTGTGTTTGGTTTTAAAGTGTCGTGTCAAAATATAATAGACTATCGAGATTAATTGTTTTTGACAATGATACTCTTGGTACGTTTCGGCTACTTGAAAACTTAATACTCGGTTACTTGATTTGTGACATGACATTATTGGAATTATGAATTGGTTATGAATACGGATTTTGGTTATTATATTTGGACATTGGACAATCATGGATCGTTATCGGACGTACAACATTAGATATTGGATTCATTGAACATTTTGAGACTTGAGACGGTATAATATATTAAACTCGAAAAGACTTTAATATATTAAACTCGGACCAGACACAAAATTTTCAATAAAACCAAAACTAATAATTACGAGAATAATAGCGAGACATAAACTTATTAAATATTGTAATTCCAGTTTTGATTAATCCAAGTCTCGACGACTCGAGAAAAATCAATTTTATCTGTTAAACTTATTTTTATTATAAAACGTTATGTTTTATACAAATTATTTGGGGATAACGGGGTAAATGTCGAAACGTACAAACTGAGTTAATTGAATTGAGGTGTTTGTTTGTCGCAAAAGTCTAGAGTTGTCTTCCTTGGTTTGAATTCTCGTCAGTATTCTCTCGAGTTTGTTGATGTCTCCTCTCTTCGGCGTGAGTTGTCTGTCGAGTCTATGTCTTCTTACCACACCACACGAAACGTTGATATTAAGCTTTTGATAAGTTTTGAAAACTGAGTAATCCACGAAAACTACGACACGTTGTCTTTTATAGACTTTATTATTTTGCGAGCCGTATTTTGAGATAATCGTATACGTATTAGGTTATGCCGATCCTAGACCGTTGTGTACCGTCGTGCTTGTACCTCCGTGTACCGTCGTGCCGTATGTTTTGAGACCGTTGTGATATGTTCTAGATGCCAGTTGTGTCAGTCGTGATCTTTGCATTGCTGTGGCTAAGGTGAGTTCATGGCCCCTACTTTTACTAGTTTTCTAACTATTTTCGGGGGAGAATACATGCTCATTTTTACTTAAACTCAATACTTGTTTTACTTGAAACGTAATTTGTTTTCTCCAACGTATTGTTTGGCTGATATACCTGACCTGGTTACTTAAATGCGTTTTGTGCTTACCTGTTATTTGATGTGGCCTATAACTGATATGATACTGTTACGCGAGCTGGCTATGGTTATTATATAAGAGGGCTCCTTGTGCCTGATCGTTAATGTAGGCTCCATTGCCTAATATAAAGGGCTCCTGTGCCTGAGACATCCGTAGTGTGCACCTACAGGACTATTGATGTAATGTTTGGATATGAGACACTCCTTGAGTGCGACTCATGTGTTTGGTTCATGACTTGGCCAGCGTAACAGTTAATCTTGCATGACACTATATGAGTATAGTACTTGAATGACTGATTTTGGTTGGAGATGTTTGACTATGATATTATTTGCGGATTTGGTTCTGGAACTATAACTTAGGCAGTGTTAGCCTGCGTTGGACTTGACTTGTTTGTGAACGATGATTTGAACTCGAAAACCTTTTGGTTCAACCAAACTGTTTTAAACTAAAACCTGTGAACTCACCAGCGTAAGCAGACCCTTTTTAGCCTGTATTTTCAGGTTTAAGGTTATAGCTTATCTTTGGATGCGCTTGGCAAGGGGCATGGTCATAGACGACTCTGATATTTATATTTGGGACCGCTTTATTTATTTATGGGCCTTACTTCTGCACTATTTTCGAATGATGTAAATTTAATACTTTTGATAATGAATTTTCTTCTAAACAGTTGAGGTGAAACCGTTCTTTGAACCTTGTGTTGTTATACCAATTGAGTAGCACCCCAGTGACATGTATGCTTCCGCTGGACCTGATTTTTGGGGTGTGACAGATTGGTATCATAGCCTAGGTTATAGAGAACTGGGTTTATTTTCAAAAATCTGGACTATAACCACTTTTGGCGAAAACTTAACCCTATGACCGACACGTGCCTGCCTGCCAAGCTGATGCCTCGCTTATAACTTTGTTTGACGAGATAATTGATGATATTAGACGAGATGTTCATGATATATTTGACGAGTTGTTTGATGAGGTGCTTGATTATATATTTGTTTGAGATGTGTGCCTGACTCTTGGATATTTTATATCCGCTCGTTTTAGCTATCCACTATAAGCATTTCCATATGCTTATGCACGCACCGTACCTGTCGTGGAATTACGCTATTTCCTTTGGTAATCTCACTACTGAATGTCGTGTTTGTACACTTGTCGTGATTTTTGAGAATGATTCTGGATATAATGGACATACTACTAGTGTAACTAGGCTTAGTATTCCAAAATTTATTGTACCTCGGGTGAATATAGACTGATCACCTATATTCAACCAGGGACAGTGGGACATAGCCTGATCACCTATGTCCGACTCAGAGGTGAATTTTGCAATACTCAGAGTAGTTATAATGGAATTATGTCCGGGTTGGTCATTGATTTTTGGATGGTACCGTTTCGTGTGGGTACACAGACATTGGAATTTTACTTCCACACACACTACACACTGGCATCACAACACCGCATGAATCGTAATGCCCTTGGCATCGCTATACTTCTCCATTTTATGGAATTCCTGTTTGCCGCCGTCTGGCCGTATTTTGCATCAGGCCGAGTTAGACCCGATTGGCACCGTTTGAATCCGAATTACTTATTTGTACCCTTTTCAAGAGAGCTATAAGCCGTCCGAGCTTACTGGAACGTTTAGATTCGATTTTGACCACGTTTGGTTTTGAATTTTGGCTACGCTTGGAAATCGATTTTCGCCACGTCTGAATTTGATTTTGGCCACATTTAGATTTGATTTTATCTACGCTTATGTTTGATTTTGGCTACGTCTGGATTTAATTTTTGCCTCGTTTGGATTTGATTCTGGCTACGTTTGGATTCGATTTTGACTACGTTTGGATTCGATATCGACTATGTTTGGATTGGTTTTGATTCTGATTTAGTTCGAGTTGTTTGATTTTATGATTTTGGACGTCATCCTGGATTTGGATTTGTTATCCGACCTCGTTTTGTTGTGACCTTGTTACAGTCGCCGCTACTCTAAGCCTTGTGCTCAATCGATTATATTCATTTTTCCAACCGAGGTTGTTCAATCGAAGCTGTTCAATCAATGTTGTACCTTCCGTTTTGAGTGCCTTGTACATTACCGATTCAACGAACTGATTTCTTATGGCAATCAACTTCTTTTCTCAAAATTACACTCTGAACTTGCTAAACTCTCTATTTGGCAGAAATTCCATGCCCAACAGAAATCTTGAGACTCTAAGGAGTAACTGAAACCGCGATTCCTTGGGACAACCACTTGACTTTTCACTCGTCCCTCGGAAGTACCAGTGATCTTTGCTACTTTCTTATCGTGTAATGAATTATATCATAAACGAAACTTTGGAAATAAATCCCGCGCCGCTACCAGAATAATTATTGATAATCCTACTTAATCTACTCACCTTCTCTAATCAATGAAACGACAGTATTGGCAAACTTGCTCATCCATACTCATATGAAATCATTACCCGGTATAGAGTGTCGACTCTTACCATTCTCAGATCAGGATATCTGTTTCACATCAAATTCCCGGCAATCACTCCAAAGAGCCATAAGGGCAGATTTGGAGATGAATACTGTGTATCACCTCCAGACTGATGGCCGAAGTTGAGAAATCATTCAAGTGTTAGAGGACATATTGTGTTCCTGCGTAATTTGGCAATAGCTGGTATCGACACCTCCTGTTGACCAAACTCTCTTAAAACGATACTTACGACTCTAGTAT
This sequence comes from Artemisia tridentata subsp. tridentata, assembly GCA_021014915.2. Lineage (NCBI taxonomy): Eukaryota > Viridiplantae > Streptophyta > Magnoliopsida > Asterales > Asteraceae > Artemisia > Artemisia tridentata. The sequence goes on from CP139509.1 coordinate 220,859,594, forward strand.
TTCGACGGCACCATATGAGCCACTTTATGGCCGCAAGTGCCAATCGCCGACTTGATGGGTAGGAGTTGGAGATATCCAACTTACTGACCCCGAACTTGTTCATGAGACTACCAAGAAGATCGTTCAGATCAGAACCGAATTGCAAGCTGCTCACGAATCGCCAGAACAGTTATGCTAACAAATGACGAAAACCTCTTAAATTCCCAGTTAAAGCCTAGATTATGCATAAAGATACACCCTGAGAAGGAGTGATACATTTAGTAAACGTGGAAAGCTTAATCTCGCTTTATTGATTCTTTTGAAATCATTGCTAGAATTGAACCGATAGCACTCAAGCTCGAGCTACCATCAGGACTCAGCAGTACTCGCAACGTTTTTATGCGCATTGTGATGAAATGACTTGCCGATGAGGCAACTGCTTTTCCTCCGGAAGAGATCCAGATTGATGAATGTTTAAATCTTGTTGAGAAACCTAATGAAATCATGAACCGTGAAATCAAACGACTTTAGTAAAGTCACATCCCTATCGACAAAGCCCTTCGAAGCTCGCGAAAAAGTCCTGAATTCACGTGAGAACGTGACGACGAATCCTCGTGTGTATATACGTATCTCTTTTCAGCCGTAACGAGTAACTTGAATTGAATCGCGAGGACGCGATTCCGTTAAGGAGGTGAGACTGTAACCACCCGTAATTTTCTGAATATATTTTATTTCGAGACTTTCCCTGTTTCTCATAAACAGATACTTTCTGAACTCATTTGGTTTGAAAACGTGAAATTTATCTCGCGAAACGTGAAATTCGTACACAACGCGTACTGGCACAACCGACGATTTGTTTTGATTATTTTATTATTCATGAGAATCGAGGCGTATGAATAGTCGTTTTATTGGAAAAATTATTCTAAACGCGAATATTAATTTATTCGGGCAACAAGAAATAAAACTACGCGTATTTATAATCAAAATTAATGGAAACACGATTTTAAAGTTAATAGAATAACTTTCGGATGCTCGGGAAATGTTTACAACATGATTTATTGGTCTCGTTGGCGTTTCGTTAAAAATATGAAGAAATTGACAGTTTTGGTCCCTGAGGGCGCGCTAGGGTTTGCCACAAAATCTTCAATAAAACCAAAACTAATAATTACGAGAATAATAGCGAGACATAAACTTATTAAATATTGTAATTCCAGTTTTGATTAATCCAAGTCTCGACGACTCGAGAAAAATCAATTTTATCTGTTAAACTTATTTTTATTATAAAACGTTATGTTTTATACAAATTATTTGGGGATAACGGGGTAAATGTCGAAACGTACAAACTGAGTTAATTGCATTGAGGTGTTTGTTTGTCGCAAAAGTCTAGAGTTGTCTTCCTTGGTTTGAATTCTCGTCAGTATTCTCTCGAGTTTGTTGATGTCTCCTCTCTTCGGCGTGAGTTGTCTGTCGAGTCTATGTCTTCTTACCACACCACACGAAACGTTGATACTAAGCTTTTGATAAGTTTTGAAAACTGAGTAATCCACAAAAACTACGACACGTTGTCTTTTATAGACTTTATTATTTTGCGAGCCGTATTTTGAGATAATCGTATACGTATTAGGTTGTGCCGATCCTAGACCGTTGTGTACCGTCGTGCTTGTACCTCCGTCTACCGTCGTGCCGTATGTTTTGAGACCGTTGTGATATGTTCTAGATGCCAGTTGTGTCAGTCGTGATCTTTGCATTGCTGTGGCTAAGGTGAGTTCATGGCCCCTACTTTTACTAGTTTTCTAACTATTTTCGGGGGAGAATACATGCTCATTTTTACTTAAACTCAATACTTGTTTTACTTGAAACGTAATTTGTTTTCTCCAACGTATTGTTTGGCTGATATACCTGACCTGGTTACTTAAATGCGTTTTGTGCTTACCTGTTATTTGATGTGGCCTAAAACTGATATGATACTGTTACGCGAGCTGGCTATGGTTATTATATAAGAGGGCTCCTTGTGCCTGATCATTAATGTAGGCTCCATTGCCTAATATAAAGGGCTCCTGTGCCTGAGACATCCGTAGTGTGCACCTACAGGACTATTGATGTAATGTTTGGATATGAGACACTCCTTGAGTGCGACTCATGTGTTTGGTTCATGACTTGGCCAGCGTAACAGTTAATCTTGCATGACACTATATGAGTATAGTACTTGAATGACTGATTTTGGTTGGAGATGTTTGACTATGATATTATTTGCGGATTTGGTTCTGGAACTATAACTTAGGCAGTGTTAGCCTGCGTTGGACTTGACTTGTTTGTGAACGATGATTTGAACTCGAAAACCTTTTGGTTCAACCAAACTGTTTTAAACTAAAACCTGTGAACTCACCAGCGTAAGCTGACCCTTTTTAGCATGTATTTTCAGGTTTAAGGTTATAGCTTATATTTGGAGGCGCTTGGCAAGGGGCATGGTCATAGACGACTCTGATATTTATATTTGGGACCGCTTTATTTATTTATGGGCCTTACTTCCGCACTATTTTCGAATGATGTAAATTTAATACTTTTGATAATGAATTTTCTTCTAAACGGTTGAGGTGAAACCGTTCTTTGAACCTTGTGTTGTGATACCAATTGAGTAGCACTCCAGTGACATGTATGCTTCCGCTTGACCTGATTTTCGAGGTGTAACACTAGGTACTATCGGCTCATCAATATCTAGGAGGCAATCAAAATAAATTGCGGCTAATTGCTAGCGGAGATTTGTGTCTTCATAGAATGAGGGATCTACAACCCTACCCTCATGGACGTAATATTTTTCTAGTGCCTTAAAGATGTTGACTTGGGCTTCGTTTAGACCCTTGGTTTTGTGGTGTTTGGGAAGGTAATTGAGAGTCTTTTTGTGATTGTAATTGGTTGCGGGAGGCATGATTATCCTAGAAACAAAAAATATATATAGTTTAGTTGAAATTATCAAAAATACATATATATGTCTAGTGTGTGCCTACATGGGGACAATGTGGAGGTGCGGTTATCTCGACTCATTTTGATGCATGAAAATTATGTTTATGCAAGTTTTATGATAAAACTAGAGATAACCCAAACGCTCCTACTTCAATATAGCTACGATTGAATGTACCTGAAAATACAAATTAATTATGTATTCCCTTTAGCATTCAAGAGACATTATGCAAGTGATGCTTAAAACATAATGTTTTTGTATTTGTATGAACAATGTCCAAAAACCGTTTTTCCTAGTCGTGAGAAGATTTTGGCAAAAATTTCTCATGGGGTTTTTGATGAATGATGACAATGTACTACAAGATGCAATTCCTAACTATGAAAAACATGATTTTTTATGCAATTTAGAAAGTATGCTTCATGATTTTTCAAGAATTATGCATAACCCCAAGTCTTGGTTTTGTGCATGAAATAGAAATCCTAGACGCAGATCAGGAATGCAAATTGTTAGGATCTCTGAGAATAAGGATTTCTCATTGCTGCTGATAGTGAAGCTGGTTCCTGCTGATAGTTATACATTGCTGCTGCAGTTGGTTCCTGCCGATAGTTTAATTTTGTTTCTGCTGATAGTAGTTGTTACTGCGGGTTTTAGTAAGTGTTATCCCGTATGTTTAGAAAGTTTGTTAGATTTATTTTTAGAAGAGATCATGTTTATCTCTTCACACGTTTTCTTGTATGACGGGTTAGGGTTAGGGTTTCTTATCAGTATAAAAGAAACATCCCGTCTATGAGTTATGTACGACATTACAATATTCAATAACACAATTTCTTAGTTCATAGTCTGATCCATAGAGGATCATTGTCTTTTATTATTTTCTTCTTTACATTCTTGTTGTTTAGTTTCCGCATAAACACAAGTCTTACTCCTAGAGATTCTCGTTTAACCAAGCTCTATCAAGCTAGAAGCACTCGATCCTACAAGTGGTATCAGAGCCTGGTGAGGATCTCTGATAAAGAAGAAAACATTTCTAAATCTTCTCTCTTAAACCTTTTTCACAATGTCGCTATCAGGAGATAAATTTGAAATGTGGGCAAGGAAGATTAGAACCTTGTTCCATAATGATTCTATGGCAAAGCTGACTGAAAATGATGAATCCTATGAGGCAAAGGAAAATTTGGAAGAATATGCTCTAATGGGATTCCCATCTCAGGTACAAAAATGTAATCCTGCCTGTCATGAATTATACTCAACTCTTAATAAAGAATATGATGACATGAAATCTAAGTATAATGAATACTTTATTAAGGTGCAAGCTTATGATAATGCTATTAAAACCTTAGAAAAACAAAAGGTTTGGTTTCAAAAGAATCAGTTAGCTTATGAGGAAAAGATTAAGGTTTTACAGAGAGATTTAAGAAACACTGCTAATGAACTTAAATATTCTGAATCTCAAAATGCTAAGGTCATGTTAGAAAAACGGGATTTGCAGACTAAGCTAGACAATTCCTTGGCTAGGTTTGATAAATGGAAAGATTCATCTAAAAACCTACACAAGTTAGTTGATAGTTCTATGTCTGTAAAAACTAAATGTGGTTTAGGGTTTGGTGACTACATAGGGCAAGATCAAGTCTATGACCCTAATGAGTATAGTGTGTTTGATCCTGAACCTGTTGACTATAAAATTCCTGTAAAGTTTGTAAAAGAAGGAGGAATGAATGCAGTTCCTCCACCTATCAGAGGAGTTTTTATGCCTACCCCTGTCCACTCTCTCTCTGACATTAACTCAGATGAGTCACAAATGGTTTATGGTAAAAAGTCCAGAGACTTACCTGAACCTGATGATTTTGTCTCTTGTTCCACAAGTGTCAAGTCCTCAGAAGCAGAGTCCAAAGACTTTGTTTCATGTGATTCAAGTGAAGAGTCATCAACACCTAAGTACCATGAGTCCTCAAGTGTAACTAATGATAAATCTGCTTCTAAAACAGCTTTCACAGACAACAGCTCAAGTAATTCTATTAAAAACAAATTTGTCTCTAGTTTCACTAGTGATAATTTTGTCTGTAATAAGAAAAGTTATGGTAAGAACAAGGCTGTTAGGAAGAAGTCATGTTTTGTGTGTGGTAGTCAATATCATCTCATTAAAGATTGTGATTATCATGAGAAGAGAATGAAGATGAATGGTGGGCAACAACAGACCAGATCATTGTGGAAAAATGTTAAACAAATACCACCATATGTTCCACATACAGCAGGAATGAACTCTTATAGAGCTCCCTTTCTTGTTGATAGACCTGTTCCTGCAGGTAAGTCTGTTGCTGCTGATAGTCAGGGAACCATTCCTGCTGGTGCTTCCTCATCCTTTCAGAGGGATTTCAGGCCTGCTTATTTTAATCCAATCTTTGGAGGGGGAATGGCTTACTCTCCATGGTTTCCTTGGTGATTGTCCTGTTTGTCTGATCATGTTGTTGTATATTTCTTTGCTGGTTTTAAGGGGAGGCTAATGCTTGTAATTTTGTCTTGTTTCTCATTATTTTATGTTTTATGTTTTGTGTTTTACTAACTTTGTTTTGCAGGTTTTAGTGTGTTTTGTTTTACTAACTTTGTTTTGCAGTTCTCATTCTCAATGCTTGAAATAAGCCATAAGATAAAACTTTTATTCAACATCAAAAGGTGATTACATCCAAATACAAAATATTAAGGCTTCATAAACAAACCAAACAACAGACAACTACTACCTATTATACCTTCCCTTTTCCCCTTCCCATACAATCAGGCATGAACCTTCTACCCCTCTGATGACTAATTTCTTCATACACATGGGGGGCTGGAAGTGCCAACACCACTGGGAGTGGATGTCTTGGTTCAGGGACTGACTGGTCTCTCATTGGAGTTGAAGAGCTTGGGATAGAGTGTGTCTGACGTGATCTAGGGCGTAACCTAGTTATTGGTTGGCTTGGTTGTGGAGTTGGCTGGCTTAGTTGTGGAGTTGGCTGGCTTGTGTGAGGAGTTGGCTGGCTTGGCATTGGGGTTGGCTGATTTCTTTTTTGTGCCGGTACTTTGTAGATGGTAGCAGCAGTCCTTTCCATCTCCTCACTGAGCAGAGCCACAGTTTTCTTCATCTCTTCCCTTAGCTTATCTGTGATGGGAAAATTGGGAGGATATGTTTCCCATTCACCTTGATAATAAGTCAAGGACTTCAGCTCTGATGATCCTTCATCATCAGAGCTGGAGTACTCAAAAGACGAAGGAGTAGATGGAAGAGGATCAGATGAAACCTCCTCAACCTTAGCCTTGCCTTTGTATTGAGAAGAAGATGCAGTCGAGGGAAAGTAATTTTCCCACCCTGATTCAGTGGAGGAGGAGGAGTCTGATGATATTTCGATGATGGGAATTTTGGATGAACTCATGATTTTCTTTGATTTGAAGATTATGGGTTAGGATTGTGATAATGAAGTTATTCGATTTGGGGAAAAAGAGCTTTTATAATGAGAAGGTGATTAGTGCGAATTTATTGTTGGTTGGTGTTGAGATTTAATTCAGGCGGTTTATTCCTAATGACTGAATTTGGAAGGTTGACTTTGGTCAAACCACTTCATTGCTGCCGATTGACCAAGTGTTACTGCCGTTTGACTAATGGTTCCTGCTGACTATGTTAAATTTGGGGAAGTTCGTTAAGTCAATTGGTCAATGATACGTGCGCGGAATTGCAGCAATTTAAATTGCTATATGTGGCAACCTGACCTAAAATTACACTTCTCACATCTCAGATTCTCAAAATCCTTTCAAACCCTAACTCATTATTTTTCTCCTTTCGAACCCTAATTCATTCATCTAATACAATGACAATACTTTGCTACAAGGATGATCACAACAAGGTTGCATACTTAGAGTCTTCTTCTAAAAGTGATGGTTATGATGAGGTGTTAGCTTTTCTTCGTGGGTCATCTATTCACTATGCACTCACTCATTGTCCTGTAACGGTGTATGATTCACTCATTAAGCAGTTTTGGGCAACTGCTTGGGTTAGACATATTGTGGGAAGGGAGGACGACATCGTAGCCACCATTGATGAGCACGAAGTCATCATTACTGAGGGGTTGATTCGGGTACAGCTCCGATTTCCTGAGGAGCATGGGGCGCATGATCTTTCCAGGCAAGAAATCAATGATGGTATGGCTGCCATAGGTTATCCTGTCACTGGTAGTTGTACATTTTATAAAAATAAGCTGTCTCCTCAATGGAGATTTCTTGTTCATACTCTACTTCAGTGTATGAGTGTAAAGACCGGTGGTTGGGACCAATGTCCAAGTCCCATTGCGTCTGGTCTTGTTTGTCTGTCTCAGGGTAGGATATATAATTGGGCCAAATATATTTTTGAAGGGTTGATTGAAAATATCACTGGTGATAAAAACAGATTTTTAATGTATCCTAGATTTCTTCAAATTATCTTAGGTGTTCAGACCAATGACCCATCCCCTAAGATAGTGAATCGGATGACTGCTAAAATGTTTGCAATGATGAAGATGAATTTTGCAGGCCAACATTTGCCATTATTACCTGCCATGTTACACAATGCTAATCCTGCTGACAACCCAAATCCTGCTGACACTGACATTGTCCCACCATCACCCAATGCAGCTGATGCTGATGCATTCAATGCTGTTGGTGAAAGGACTTCAATTGCTGCTGATGCATCTGCATCTGTTGCTGCTAATGACCCATTACCACCATCACCTAGACCAGCCATACCTGAGACTAATGTCCCTGATGAGCCCATTGTCCAGACCACCACAGTTGTAACACCTGTTGTCCAACCAACACCTTCTGTGGACTTGCCTTCTTCTTCAAGGCAATATACTCCTAGTCCATCTAGGCAGTCCTTTGACTTTGCTACTCAAGATGGTGGAGACTATTCTGCTTCACCAAATAGATCCAATGAAACTCATACCACTATTGGTATTCCTGCTGGTGGAGCTGAGGATCCTGCTGGTCTAACCACTGGATCTAGTTCTTTTGACAGGTATGAAAAGAGAATTGCAGACTTAGAGTCTGAACTCAAGAAAGTCAAGAAAGAGTGTGGTGACAAAATGGATGGATTAGAAAAGGAGCTCAAGAAGACAAAGGAAACTCTTGGTGGATCTATTCAGCATCTCACTGAAAGAGTTACAACTTTGGAAACCCATGTTCAGACCAAAAGAAGAATGGTAGTCTTATCTGATTCAGAAGAGGAAGAGTATGAGCATCAGGGATCACTTAATCTGGACAGACTGCATATATTGGCTAATCTCTCCTTAGCAAGTGAAAACATACCAGGAGGGTGTGCTCAAGCTCCTAAGGCTTCTTCTCCAAAGAAGTATCAAAGGAGGAATTACTTGTCCACGATTCATATGGCTTCAGTTAAACCATCTTTTGAGATGTACAAGCTTGCAGATGAGGATACATCTATTGATGTTGATGCATATGTCTCTAAAGATGTTCCTGCTGATATTGGTTCAAGTGTTCCAAAGGAAGTTCCTGCTGCTGCAGAAGTTCTTGCTGTTAGTGAAAGTGTTGCAGCTGTACCTAAGTTTTCGGGTAATTCTGCTGTTGGATCTACCATTGCTTCTGGTTCAGGATCAGCTGAGCCAGCTACTGTAGTGGATGAATTTGGAGGTCTGGTGTCTGATGTAGAAAAAGCTGCACAGGAAAGGTTGTGGAAGAATGTACAAGATGAAAGAATGGGGTCAGAGATGGCAAAGAAGGTTCATGCAAACTTTTCTGCAGAATTTGCAGAAGCAGATACATCATTTGCTTCCACTCTACCTGAAGCAAGGCAAAAGGAGTTGGATGCTGCTTCTCTATACTTTACTGAGGCTGATTGGATACATATTGGTGCTCAAGTGGCAGCTAATCCAAATGTTGCTAAAGATATCTTGGGAATTAATGTATCAGATGCAGACTTTCCTGCAAGAATGGTGGAAAGGATGAGGCAAAAACAGAGGGATATAGCAGAACAGAAAGCTAAAGAGAAGCGGAATACACCTCTTACTCAGGCACAACAAAAGGAACACATGAGGATTCTTGTGAAGAACATGAGTGGTTCTATTTATAATCATGGATGGACTATGGCTGAGGTTAGGCAGTTGTCAGATGAGAGGCTTATGGTAGAATATAATCAGGCTATGAATCATATCATTAGACATAACAAACCTTCTGTGGAGGAACCTTCTGCCAAGAGAGTTAAAGTCTCTGAACCTGCTGATATTGTAAAGGATAAGGCTACCTCTGAACCTCAGGTTTCCTCATCTCAGGCAGCAGCAGCTTCCATGTCTTCTACTGATGATGCAGTTGCCATGTCTAGGACTGATCCTCCTGATGGTATTCCTGCTGCTCATAAAACTGGTTCTATTCTTGTTGATAAGGTTGATTTTGTTCCTGCTGAACCATCTTCCTCAGTTCCTATTCAGCAGTATGGTCTAAGGACAAGGCAGAAGAGTCACTCTGACCACCCTCCTACTAGGTCTATTTCTGAAATGGATGATCATGAATTGGTTAGGATTGACTCAGACAGTGATTCAGATGGTAATTCCATTCACTCTTGGAGTCATATTGCTCACTGGGAGATTAGGTCTACTCCTGAAGGTGAAGTCAATGTTTGGTTTTCTCTTGATGGGACAGTCAAATTCTTTACCTTTCTGAGGGAGATCTTGAATAAAGTAGAGAGGAAAGATTTGGAAAATCTTTATAAGATAGTGGATAATTATTATCAAGATCATGCTCCTACTGGGGTTGGCCTGATGCTTTGGGGAGATTTACAAGTTCTAATGAATACATTGGAAGGAGAAAAGGCTCAATTGGTGTGGGGTAATCAATCATCATGGAGAGTATATTCTTGGAGGTTATATCCTTCTTCCAATGTTCATGTGGTGGAGCTCATTTCTGGCAAGATCCTGTCTATGTTTGTGGATGTCTCTTATCCTTTATCTGAGGGACTTATGAAGAGAATGCTCTCACAGAAGGTCAGAGTTCCCAAACATACTATTGGAAATGATTTGACCACAGCTGAACAGTTGGTCAAATTCATCAGAGATCAACTTGCAGCTGCTAAAGGTTCTTCTACTTGATCATGGTTCAGGAGGCTTGTTGTTGTTGTATATCTTTCTTCTCTTTTCTTATTTTCTTTCTTTTTCTTTTGGTTTGTTTCTTGTTTCTTTTAGTTAAAAAAAAATTATGTATATTTTGTGTGCTAATAAGTTGGTTATGAGCAACATCTTGCAGGTACAGTGTTGGTGTTTACACCTACACAATAAATGGTACTCAACTCACCATGTCTTGCAGACAAGAAAGAGTTGGCTCACCATGAGGGTACAGCTCTGGTGTGAATGTCAAATCTGTTGATAGCTGTAATAGCTTGCTCAAAGCTATAGGGTACTTCAACTCACCCATGGTTCGTTCCTGAGAGTTGAAATGGTTATCAATTCACCATGGATGTAACCCTTTATGGGATCAAAAGAATTGGCTAGTCCACAAAAGTATGGTTTGTGGTAAAGACACTTGGTATCCATATTTGGTATTCAATTCACCAAGGTTTGCTGTAACCCAAGAATTGGCTAGTCCTGAGCAAACGGCTACAGGTAAAGACAAGTCAAATCCGTTTATAGTTGCTGGTTTACTAAAAATCAGATGGTTATCAATGTACCATGGTCTTACAAACCTAAACATTGGCTACTCCAGTAGTGATGGCTATTGGTAAAGAGACATCACAACCATTAATTTTCGATGATTCACCTCTCACAGGAGTTAACACACCTGGAACTGATAAGAATAGGATGAAACTTATGTGATTTGATGTACAGGTTGACATGGTGACCAGCTTAATATTTTAAAGATGATTTCCTATTGCTGCTGAACTATCGAAGTTGCTGCTGGAAGTTCCAAGTGTTCCTGCTGGTTACTTACTATTGCTGCTGCTCAATAGCAATCCTCAAGCCTGAGAAGTTAAAGCTCTATCAACTGGGAATCTTGCAAGTTAACCTAGTCAACTTCAAGATTAGGGGAGGATTGTTAGGATCTCTGAGAAATAAGGATTTCTCATTGCTGCTGATAGTGAAGCTGGTTCCTGCTGATAGTTATACATTGCTGCTGCAGTTGGTTCCTGCCGATAGTTTAATTTTGTTTCTGTTGATAGTAGTTGTTACTGCGGGTTTTAGTAAGTGTTATCCCGTATGTTTAGAAAGTTTGTTAGATTTATTTTTAGAAGAGATCATGTTTATCTCTTCACACGTTTTCTTGTATGACGGGTTAGGGTTAGGGTTTCTTATCAGTATAAAAGAAACATCCCGTCTATGAGTTATGTACGACATTACAATATTCAATAACACAATTTCTTAGTTCATAGTCTGATCCATAGAGGATCATTGTCTTTTATTATTTTCTTCTTTACATTCTTGTTGTTTAGTTTCCGCATAAACGCAAGTCTTACTCCTAGAGATTCTAGTTTAACCAAGCTCTGTCAAGCTAGAAGCACTCGATCCTACACAAATATGTTAAGGATACTTACAGTGATGATTTGAGCACAATTTGGTTCGGAATGATGGCCTAATTTGTGATTTTGGTGAATTATGGTTCGAACTCAGTGGGTGATATGTTTTGGAGTGAATGATGAATAGTACAGGAGTTTATTTAATATAAAAACCTGATATCCATGTGACGGATCCGGCGGATCCCAAACAAGGGTTCCGCCCTAGTTGTCGTTTGGATCCGCAGGATCAGAACACAAGTTTTGGCTTTTGCCGTGTGTTGGATAATCTAAGGTTTGAGCTAACGTTTAATCTACTCACTAGGTTCCATTAATCCTAAACCAAGTCTAAGATAGTTGAAAGGTTCTCTCTTGAGAGGTTTTGTGAGGATATCGGCAATGTTGTCCTCTGAGGAAACTTTCTCAATTGAGATGTTTCCCTTCTGAACATTGTCACGAAGGAAGTGATGACGTATTTCTATGTGTTTGGTTCTAGCGTGTTGGACTGGGTTTTTGCTAAGATCGATAGCTCCTTTGTTGTCACAAAGAATGGGGATGTCGTTGAGTACAATTCCATAGTCGACGAGAGCTTGTTTTATCCACAGTGCTTGTTGACAAGCTTTTCCTGCTCACACGTACTCGGCTTCAGTAGTTGATATAGCGAGGGCTGTTTGTTTCTTAGCAAACCATGAGGTGAGACAATGTCCTACAAAAGTCCAAATACCGCTTGTACTTTTCCTATCAACATAGTCACCGGCATGGTCTGAGTCGGCATACACTATGGTTTCTACACCTGTCCCTTTGGGATACCATAATCCTAAATGTGTAGTGCCTTTTATGTACCTAAATATCTGTTTAACGGATTCAAGATGGGATGTTTTAGGATCTTCTTGAAATCGTGCACATAGACAAACACTAAACATAATGTCCGGTCTACTAGCCGTTAGGTATAGTAAACTTCCAATCATTCCTCTATACTTAGTGCTATCTACGGATTCACTTTCGTCATCCTTGGTGAGTTTGGTTTCGGAAGACATTGGTGTTTTCATGGGTTTAGAATCTTCAAGACCAAACTTCTTATGCATATCTTTGATATACTTTGATTGGTTGAAGAATTTCCCATCTTCTAATTGTTTTATTTGGAGACCTAAGAAAAAGTTTAGTTCCCCCATCATACTCATTTCAAACTCATCATGCATGATTTTTGAGAAATCGTCGCATAACTCTTGACAAGTTGAACCGAATATAATGTCATCCACATATATCTGGACGATGATAATATGTGATCCCTTTTTCTTGGTAAAGAGAGTATTGTCTACTAGGCCCATGGTGTACTTATGGTCAACTAGGAAGGTCTTAAGTCGATCATACCAGGCTTTTGGTGCTTGCTTGAGTCCGTATAATGCTTTCTTAAGTTTGTAGACATTATTAGGTTTTTCAAAATCGGCAAAGCCGGGAGGTTGTGCTACATATACCTCTTCATTTATGAAACCATTTAGAAATGCACTTTTGACATCCATTTGAAATAACTTAAAGTCATATGCACATGCATATGCAAGTAATATCCTAATAGACTCAAGTCTAGCTACGGGTGCAAAAGTCTCATCATAATCTATACCCTCTTGTTGATTATAGCCTTGTGCTACTAACCTAGCTTTGTTTCTAGACACAATGCCATTTTCATCCATTTTATTTCTAAAAACCCATTTTGTACCTATTATGGTTTGATTTTTAGGTTGTGGAACTAATGTCCAAACGTCATTCCTAACAAATTCATTTAATTCTTCTTGCATCGCATTGACCCAAGATTCATCTTTTATTGCTTCATTAACATTTTTAGGTTCTATTTTTGAAACAAAATAAAAGAAATTACTTTCATTTTGAGCTTTAGAACTTAATGTTCTTTCTTTGAGTTTTCCTATGACGTTTTTTAATGGATGACTTTTTGCTTCTTTGATGTTGACTAAATCTCTTTTTACTGGTTCATTTTCTTTATCATTTTCAACATTTTCCTGATTATCAACCATTTGGTTTTCAACTAAGTCATCATCTACCAAAGGTGATGTCTTAGAGGGAGGTGGACTTTCATCGAATGTTACATTCAATGATTCCTCGACTCTTGAGGTTTCTTTGTTCAAAACTATGTATGCTTTACTAGTTTGTGAATATCCTAGAAATACACCTTCATACGACTTTGGGTCGAATTTGGTGAGATAGTCCTTTGTGTTTAAAATGAAGCACTTGCTTCCAAACACTCTAAAATATCCTAAAGTAGGCTTTTTGCCTCTATATAACTCATATGGAGTCTTTCCTAAGAATGGTCTAAATAGAACTCGATTTAGAATATATGTAGATCTATCTACAGCGTGACACCAAAACTTTTGAGGTATGTTTTGTTCGTTTAACATGGTTCTACTCATTTCTTGAATGGTCATATTTTTGCGTTCTACCACACCGTTAGATTGAGGGGTTCGAGGAGCCGAGAAATTATGAGTTATGCCATTGGCATCACAAAAGGCTCCGAATTGGAATTCGTTATCGAATTCACGACCATGGTCAGTTCTAATTGATACTATGTTACTTCCTGTTTGATTTTGAATTTTCTTACTTAAGATTTCAAATTTATCAAACGCTTCGTTTTTAGTTTTTAGAAACTTAGTCCATGTATACCTAGAATAATCATCTACTATAACCAAAGTATAGAAGTTTCCCCCGTAACTTTGTATAGCGGATGGACCAAACAAATCCATGTGTAATAATTCTAGACACCTAGATGTTGACACCATGTTTTTAGCCTTATGGCTATTATGAACTTGTTTTCCTATTTTGCAAGCATCGCAAAAGTGTTGGTCATATTTCAACTTGGGCAGGTTCCTAACGAGTTCCTTAGAAGATAAGGATTGAATTAACCTCATATTATCATGACCTAAGCGTCGATGCCATAGAGTTGAGTTTTCATCCAGGGAGGTAAGACAAAGCTTGTCTTTAGGTGTTTTGTTGAGTTTCATAACGTAAACGTTATTCTTCAAAACACCTTTTCCTACAGTTATGCCATCCTTAAGTATTTTACTTCCATTTTCACTGAAAAGGACGTTATACTTTTTGCGGCATAATTGGCTAATACTAAGCAAGTTAAATCCTAAGTTATCTACATGAGCAACATCATCAATAGAGAGAGAGTCATGAGAAATCGTACCTTTTCCAATGATTTTACTTTTAAGCTTGCTACCGAATGTGACATTACCTCCGTCGTACACTTGGTAGTCTGAGAAAAGGCTTTTGTTTCCCGTCATGTGCCTTGAGCACCCAATATCTTTGATACATTCATCAGGTTCAAGTTCAACTATTAAGCACACCTAAGTTCAAGAAAAACTCAAGCGTTTGGTCCCCAATATTTTATGGGTCCGTTTGGGTTAAACATAACATTATCATGATTCATGTATGGAAATGGTGGACATATGTTCCATGGCATGAAGTTGGGACCTTGAAAGTTACTATACATGTTTTGGTTCCAATTTCTTTGATAATGATGTTGCGAGTTAAAGTTACTCTTTGGAAAGGGGTGTTTGGGAAAATTAGTTTTGGATGCCTGTTGAACCGTTTTAACTCTATACTCATTTCTAACTTGACCTCTTCTTATAAAAACTGTCGGTTTTTGTTTGTTATTAGTTATACTAGTACTAGGTTTCCAAGTGACTCTAACGAATTCAGTAAGGTCAGTTTTTAGAACCTTCTGTTCACTTTCTGTACTGGCGGATCCTTTTGGCACAACTGGCGGATCCAAAATTTTGGATCCGTCGGCATCTGACTTAGTTGGAACAGTTTCTTTTTCTTTCACTGTTTGTTTCTCAAACACACCTAAGCTTCCTAGTTTCATAAAACCTAGTCCGGTTTTATCATTAGGTAGTTTTTGTATCTTCATTATCTCATCTGCACAACTTATGTTTTTATCAAACTTTCTAAACTTAGAATTTTGTTTGATAAGTTCTTCCTGTGTTGACTTAAGTGTTTCTAGTTCTAACTTAAGCTCCTGACATGACACACATGTTTCTTTAACACTTTTACCCTTTTCAATTCTTATCTCCTTTTCTTTTAACCAATGAACTTCATTTTCTAAGAGTGTTGTTTTGGTTTTTAAGAATTTATTTTTGTTTATGATTTTAAGGGTGACTTCACACAGTTTTTTATATTCTACTTCTAAGGTTTCATCATCTATAGAGGATTATGATGAGTCAGAATGTACCTCTTCTGTGTCGTGAGCCATGAGAGCAACTTCGTCGTTCTTAGGCTCGTCATCATCTCCTTCACTATCACTCCAAGCCCCACTGACGAAGGCTCTTTGAGACTTGTCCTTTGGAGGCTTTGTACATTCTCCTATTAAGTGACTAGAATCACCACACCTATAACACTTCCTATCTACCTTTCTATCATCACGGCCTTTTCGAGAGGATTTCTTTTCTTCACGAGGTGGTCTAACGAACTTTCCTCGTCTCCTGAAGAATTTATTAAAATCTCTAACCGCCATGGCATATTCTTCATCTTCACTACTAGGACAAGACTCTTCATCACTTGACTCTACTCTAGCTTTCAAGGCAATGGACTTCAATTTCTCCTTCTTGCCTTTAACTATTTCAGAGTCTTTTTCCATCACCATTTCGTGAACTTTGAGGTTTCCTATGAGCTCATCCAGTGTCATACTTGAAAGATCCTTAGATTCTTCAATAGCTGTCACCTTTGCTCTCCACTTCGGGTGGAGTGCTCTTAGAAATTTCCTGACAAAATTCTTACTGGAAAAAGATTCATCAAGTGCTTTAAGTGATGTAATAATAGTATTAAACCTAGAAAAAGCACTATCAATGGTCTCATCTTTAGAGATAACAAATTGTTCATATTGTTGAACAAGAAGATCAATTTTGTTATCTTTGACTTGTGAGTTCCCTTGATGAGTGATGATTAGTGATTTCCAAATATCTTTAGCTGTTTTACACATGAAAACTCTTTCATATTCCTTTTTAGGTAAAGCATTGTAAAGCATCATTTTGGCTTCATTATTTTTGGCAATCAATTTCTTTTGTTCATCACTGTGACGAATAAAAGAGTTACCTATATCCAGACCACCTGAAATATCACTACTTATGGGTTTGTAATCACCCTCTACAATAATATACCACAGATCTATGTCCTTTGACTTCACATATGTCTCAAAGCGATTTTTCCAATATATGAAACAATTTGGTTCAAATAGTGGTGGTCTTTGCATAGATTGCCCTTCTTTAAAGTTTTCAAAATCCATGATCGTTTCAAGTTTTTAAAATACAATATATTTTGAAAATCTTGAGTAACACCGCTCTGGTACCAATTGTGGAAAACTAGAAGGGGGGTTGAATAGTTTTACCGTTTAAAATTAATTCGCTTTGTTACTTATTGTGATTTCAAAGTAAAGTAAACAATCAAGCACACAAACAAGCAATTTAAGTAAGTAAGTAAAGATAAGAAAGATCAAACTTCGGCTACAAGGACTCTCTTCCTTGCCCTACTCCACTCCTCGAGCCTCTAACTCGAGAGTTTATCTTTACTAAGAAACAAGCTCCCTTCTAGGCGGAGAAAACCTTTACACGTCGCTTAATCTTTTTTCGGTACTAAGCTAAACACCGAGTTCTTTACAAGGGTACAACCACTCCCGTTGGTTCTTTCACAAGGGTACAACCACTCCCGTTGGTTCTTTACAAGGGTTCAACCACTCCCGATCACTCTATGTGTTTTAAGGACTAAAACACTAACCAAACACTACTGTATGAATGATACTAACTATGATGTGTGACTAATACAAGAACACACAGACTCTATGTTAGAAGGAAGATAACACACTGTTACACCTTATATGTTGAGATCTTCTTTGCTACAAAAGGAAAGATCTATGAGATGTTAGTAAGCTAAGGGTTAGTGATATGCAAATGAATGAGTATGTATTTTAAGCTATATGAGTGATGATTTGGCCAAATGATCAGCTTGCTATTTATAGGCAAAGCTGATGAACAGGCGGCGGATCCGGCGGATCCCTAAATTTGGATCCGTCCGTGTATGCTTTTGGATCCGCCGTGTCAGGCCAGCTAAGAGATCTTCAAATCTTTCCAAATCTTGCCATATCTTTCCATCTCTTCAAATGTCAACTCTTTGGCTTGAAGATCTAAACAAAATATCACAAAATCTTACCAAGATTGTGTAGATGATGCATGTCATGATGTCATCCTAATATTTAACTAATAAAGTTTCCATTTTAAGAAATAAACGTGTAAACTTGTATATGTCCTTTCTAGAAAACTTTGTAACGTAAAATGTGTTTGTAAAATGCTTATCACTATAAATGTAAAAGACTTAATCTTATTCATGCTTTGCTTAAAGATAAACTTTTTAATTGTCATTAACAAAACTAAGCAAAGATCGTAAAATATAAATAACATTTTTAGGACGATATTTGTATTAACATATGTGATCCCTTTTTCTTGGTGAAGAGAGTGTTGTCTACTAGCCCATGGTGTACTTATGGTCAACTAGGAAAGTCTTAAGTCGATCATACCAAGCTTTTGGTGCTTGCTTAAGTCCGTATAAAGCTTTCTTAAGTTTGTAAACATGACTAGGTTTTTCAAAATCGGCAAATCCGGGAGGTTGTGCTATATACACTTCCTTGTTTATAAAGCCATTTAAAAATGCACTTTTGACATCCATTTGAAATAGTTTAAAATGATGTGTACGTGCATATGCAAGTAATATCCTAATTGACTCAAGTCAAGCGACGGGTGCAAAAGTTTCATCGTAATCTTTATCTTCTTGTTGATTGTAGCTTTGTGCTTACTAGCCTAGCTTTGTTTCTAGATACAATGCTAATAATTAGAACACGATTTAGGATATATGTGGATGTATCTACTGCGTGACACCAAATTTTTTGAGATATGATTTGTTCATAGATCTACTCATTTCTTGACTTGTTCTATTTTTACGTTCTACTATACCGTTAGACTGAGGAGTTCGAGGAGCCGAGAAATTATGTGTTAAAAAGCTCCGAATAGGGTTTTGTTGTCAAATTCATGACCATGGTCGGTTCTTATTGACACTATGTTACTTCCTATTTGATTTTGAATTTTCTTACTTAAGATTTCAAATTTATCAAATTCTTCGTTTTCAGTTTTCAAAAACTTAGTCCATGTATATCTAGAGTAATCATCTACTATTACCAAAGTGTAGAAGTTTCCCCCGTAACTTTGTATAGTGGATGGACCAAACAAATCCATATGTAACAATTCTAGACACCTAGATGTAGACACCATGTTTTTAGCCTTATGGCTATTATGAATTTATTTTCTTTTTTTGCAAGCATCACAAAAGTGTTGGTCATATTTCAACTTGGGCAGGTTCCTAACGAGTTCCTTAGATGATAAGGATTGAATTAACCTCATATTGGCGTGACTTAAGCGTCGATGCCATAGAGTTGAGTATTCGTTCAAGGAGGTAAGACAGAGCTTGTCTTTAGGAGTTTTATCTAATTTCGTAATATAAACGTTATTCTTTAAGACACCTTTTCCTACTGTTATGCCGTCTTTAAGTATTTTGCTTCCATTTTCACTAAAAGGGACGTTATACTTTTTGCGGCATAATTGACTTATACTAAGTAAGTTAAATCCTAAATTATCTACATGAGCAACATCATAGATAAAGAGAGAGTCATGAGAGATCGTACCTTTTCTGATGATTTTACTTTAAAGTTTGCTACCGAATGTGACATTACCTTCGTCGTACACTTGGTAGGTTGGGGAAAGGCTTTTGTTTCTATTCATGTGTCTTGAACACCTACTATCTTTAATCCACTCATCTGGTTCTAACTTAACTTTTGAGCATACCTTAGTACAAGAAAAGCTCAAGCATTTGGTCCCCAATATCTCATGGGTCCGTTTGGGTTAAACATAACATTACCATGGTTCACTGATATCTAGCAGATAATCGAAGGGAATTGCCGCTAGTTGTTCTCTAAGCATGGTTCCTTCATAAAATGAGTAGTCTACAATCGTTTTGACTCTATACTTATTTTGACCTTTTCATATAGAGACTGATGGTTTTTGTTTGTTAACAGTTGTACTAGTGCTAGGTTTTCTAGTGACTTTAACGAAATCTGTACGATCTGATTTAATAGCCTTCTGGTCATCTTCTGTTTTCGCGGATCCTTTGGATACAACTGGCGAAACCAAAATTTTGGATCCGCCAGATCCGTGGTTATCAGAAGTTGTTGGAACAGTTTCTTTTTCTTTTACCGTTTGTTCCTGAAAGTCACTTAAGTCTCCATTTCTCATAAAATCTGGTTTGAAACTACCATGAGGTATTTTTTTGCATTTTCATTATGTCATCTGTACAACTTAAGTGTTTATCAAATCTTTTGAATTTGAAGTTTTGTCTAATAAGATTTTCCTGTGTGGACTTTAGTGTTTCTATTTCAAGTTTTAGTTCTTGACATAAAACATATGTTTCTTTAATACCTTTACCTTTTTCTAACCTTATAGCTTTCTCTTTTAACCGATGAATTTCGTTTTCTAAAAATCCCTTTTTGGTTTTTAAGAACTTATTTTTGCTTATGATTTTTAGGGTGATTTCACACAGTTTGTTATATTCTATATCTAATGTATCATCATCAATAAAGAAGTATGACGAGTCAGAATGTACCTCTTCTGTGTCATTAGCCATGAGAGCAACTTCGTTGTTCTTAAACTTGTCGTCATCACTTTCACTGTCACTCCAAGCTCCACTAACAAGTGCTTTTTGAGATTTGTTCTTTGGAGGCTTTGGACATTCTCCTATTAAGTGACTAGAATCCCCGCACCTAAAACATTTCCTATCTATCTTTCCCTTCCTATCATCACGGTCTTTCCGGAAGGATTTCTTTTCTTCACGAGGTGGTCTTACGAACTTTCCTCGTCTCCTAAAGAATTTCTTGAAATCTCTTACGGCCATAGCATACTCTTCGTCTTCGCTACTAGAACAAGACTCTTCGTCATCACTCGATTCTACCCTAGCTTTCAGGCAATGGACTTCATTTTCTCCTTTTTGCCTTTAACAATTTGCGAGTCTTTTTCCATCACCATCTCGTGAACTTTGAGATTTCCTATGAGCTCGTCCAGTGTCATGCTTGAAAGATCCTTGGATTCTTCAATAGCCGTCACATTTGCTCTCCACTTCGGATGAAGTGCTCTAAGAAATTTCCTGACAAATTTCTTGCTAGAAAAAGATTCATCAAGTGCTTTAAGAGAAGTAATTATAGTATTAAACCTAGCAAACGCACTATCAATGGTCTCATCTTTAGAGATAACAAATTGTTCATATTGTTGAACAAGAAGATCAATTTTGTTATCTTTGACTTGTGAGTTCCCTTGATGAGTGATAATTAGTGATTGCCAAATATCTTTAGCCGTTTTACACATAAAAACTCTTTCATATTCTTTCTTAGGTAAGGCATTGTAAAGCATCATTTTGGCTTCATTATTTTTGGCAATCAACCTCTTTTGCTCATCACTGTGACGAGTAAGAGAAGTACCTACATCCCAACCACCTGAAATATCATTACTTATGGCCTTGTAATCACCCTCTACAATTATATACCACAGATCTATATCCTTTGACTTCACATACGTCTCAAAGCAATTTTTCCAATATATGAAATAATTTGGTTCAAATAGTGGTGGTCTTTGCATAGATTGCCCTTCTTTAAAGTTTTCAAAATCCATTGATCGTTTCAAGTTTTTAAAATAAAATATATTTTGAAAATCTTGAGTAACACTGCTCTGGTACCAATTGTGGAAAACTAGAAGGGGGGTTGAATAGTTTTTACCGTTTTTAAAATTAATTCGCTTTGTGACTTAACGTGATTTCAAAGTAAATACTCACAAACAAACAATATAAGTAAAGTAAGTAAGGATAGGAACAATCAAACCATAACACGAAGATTTATAGTGGTTCGGGTACAAGGACTCTCTTCCTTGCTCTACTCCACTCCTCGAGCCTCTAACTCGGGAGTTTTTTTTCACTAAGAAACAAACTCCCTTCTCGGTGGAGAAAACCTTTATACACGTCGCTTATACTTTATCCGGTACTAAGCTAAACACCGGGTTCTACTTCAAGGAAGAACCAACCTGACGTCGCTTATACAATTACCGACACTAAGCTAAATGTCGAGTTCTTTACAAGGGTACAACTACTCCCGTTTACTCTATGTGTTTTGAGGACTAAAACACTAATCGAACTTTACTGAATGAGAGGTATAACAATGACGTATAAACTCTAACTAATCACACAGTTTCTACTTGACAAGACTTGCAACAGTATGTTGAAACTTGATCTCTTTTGCTACAAAAAGGAAGATCACTATGAATGATGAATGATACGGGTTAGTAATGTATAAATGAAAGTATGTATAATTTATGCTATGTAAGTGATGAGAATGCCTAAATTATCAGCTTGCTATTTATAGGCAAACTGATTCAACAGGTGGCGGATATGGCGGATCCCTAAATTTGGATCCGCCCTTGTATGGGTTTGGATCCGCCAGTGCAGGCCAGCTAAGAGATTCTCAAATCTTTCCATATCTTGGCATATCTTTCCATATTTTCCAATGTCAACTCTTTGGCTTGAAGATCTACACAAGATATCTCAAAATCTTTCTAAGATTCTGTTCATGATGCATGCCATGATGTCATCCTAATATTTAAGAAATAAAGTTTCTTATTTAAGAAAGAAACTTGTAAATGTAAAATGTAAGTGTTATTATTCCTAGTGATTTTGTAAAATGTAAATGTGTTTTTAAAAGACTTTAGCTTGTATTTATGCTTTGCTAAAAGATATACTTTGTATTTGTCATTAACAAAATTAAGCAAAGATCTTAAAATATAAATAACGTTTTTGGGATGATATTTGTATTAACAATGTTTATAAGTTTTCTGCTTGCGTTTGTATGTTCTGATTGACACCATAATGTGGCATTTTGACCTTTGTCGGATTGGGGTGTTACAAAAATAGAGATGGATATGTTACCTACTTGAAATACTTATGAATTATTGGGAGAACCACAGTTACGGTTTTGTTTAGAGCAAAACGTAACAAACATTTGATGGGTAATTAATGTTATTAATGACTATCCGATTTCACATCATGGGTGGCTATGTATACACTCTTGAAATGACCACTATATATTTTGGATGTCTTCTAGACATAAAATATAGCTAGGTCCATGACGGAATCTGATTTTATCGCAATAGATAAATTTGGATAAGAGACAAAATGTCTATGTTTAATAGAAGATGATGCACCAACATCGCCTAGAATGGTTGTTGTATACAGTGTGATAGACATTAAAGAATTGGCAGAGCTTATATCACAATGCATAATGGTGAGTCAAGACATATTATGTAAATACGACAACTGCTCTCAACATGAGTTATTAATATTGACAATGTGAAGTCAAACGATAACAATGCGGATCCGCTTATAAAAGGCTTAACAAGAGAGTGAGTTAGTAAGTCGTGTGAAGGAAAGGGACTAAAGCCCCGGAAAAGTTTATATGAAGGAAAACCAAACCCAACTGACTGGAGATCTCAAGATTTGGGTTCAATAGGACAACCTAATTGTATAAACCAAGGGAGGTCACTGTGGGGGAGTTATTAATTCTCCATCCATTTAAGGGAGTTAGTAAACTTCCTAGTCCATTCCTATAACAGTGACAATGTGAGGTTAAGCTTATCGCTTTTAATGATTCAATTGGAATCACCTATGTGGGAGAGAAGTGGGGTCACTTCGAAGGGAAATGTGTGGGGGCGCAATTCCTAAAAGCTCTTGCAGAACCAGGCTAGTGTTCATGACTATAACGAACACGACTATGAGGATTTGACTATGTCAGGGAGAGTCCTGTGTGAACTTATATTGTCTTCTATATAAATAGCAGATCAATTCAAAGACATCGCGTTCTACTGGCAGCTAGTAGGCTAAGTATATTTCATAAGGGAAGGTTCAAAGGGTTACACCTACCTATCCTATGTAGGATTCAACTGTTGAGATTTTCATTGGATACATGTGTGTTTTCGAGTCAATACATATTCATGTAGGGGATTGTTGGAAAACATGTGAATAAGATATTGAGTCTCGAAATACGAGGACTGGAATGGAACATTATGAAAATAGAAATGGCTTGCTTACAATTATCATAGTTGTAACAAAAAATGGTTAATGGTATACAATGTCATAAATACTGTTTTTAACTCGATTAATGATTGGTTTAATGAGAGTTAACTGCATATTAATGGGACATAATGGTTGACATTATACCATGAGTTTCACTTGGTAGTATAAGTGTAAAGACTTTTGGTGTTGTTGGTTAATTCTTTGTGATCAACTAACCTTGTGTTCCTAAACCAAAAAGACACACTATAACCTATTGTTCCATGAGAATAAAAAAAAATGGGAGTGAAAATTTTAGGCATGGAGGTCATATCCGGCAGTACAACGTACTGTTCCGATCGTTGTACCTTGGGAAACGGAAGGCGAATAGGCGACGAATCCGTTTTACGGGAAATGTGTCAAACACGTGCCTCGATCTCGTTCTTGAATTGGTTTCATCTACTCTCTCTATTGTTTTTTTGATAAAAGTTTATATTCGTAATTGTATATGAATTTATGTTTATTTATATTGTTGTTTTATTGTATCGTAATTGTGATTTCTGATTTCGGGTCCTATTCCCTACAAAAAGCATCTTGTTAAACACAGGATATATGGTTGTCGTTAGCAAAGTTCTTTTGTTTATTATAAGGAAAACTATCTTCTTTATAATAAGTAACAAAATTGGCTAATTATTTAAAAATGTATTATACTTGCAAACTTTTTGTAATTTTGTGTACCATTGTTCCAATCCGATTATTCTGTAACTAACTTTGTTGGTCCGGTTTCACTTGAGCAACTCATTAATCGACAAGATATACATAAACACGTGGCGTTTGGACATGGAACTTATAACGAGTTTATGATTCATAATAAGGCGGAATTACAAGGTTACTCAAGAACCTACTTAGACACTCTAATAACTTGGTTGGCTTTTCAAGGGGATAGTTGCAGCGGCTATCTTCATGGAGAGACAAATTAAGGAACACGAAGAAGCAAGCTAGGCTTGGGTTATAAGTTTGTTGAGAATTCTAACACTCTAACTATGCTAATTAAATTCTTACTTCTTACTCTCTTTGAATGCGCACATTCTGCTTTGTTGGAACGGGTTTATATAACGGAGCGGTTAATGTTGCTTCACGTGGGAATAGTAAACATGCCGAATGTTCGTAGGTAGGCACGTGCCTATACATCTAGCCTTGATGTCCTTTTGGTTTACCGGAGTTGACAGTTACGATTTCCCATGAGCTTCTTTTGTGTCTTGGAAAGGAGCAAAGTTTATCTTCCCAAGAGTTTTCCCGCTTAAACTCTATCAACTTACCTAACTACCTTGGTCTTTGATCAGAGAGCTAAGAGATCATCAAGGTATACCTGCCCTTGAATCCCTTGAGCCGGTACTGGAGTTCCTTGTCCATACTAGCTGACTAGTTCTGAACAAGTGAACTCTTTGACGATATCTAAGACTTGAACTTCTGCTGTTTCAGTATGTTTGTCTTTTATATCAGTTCAACCTAGATTCCTGATGTCTCTGAATCTTGAGCCTGATGATGAAGTTACGTTGATCACCATACCTTCATGCAGTTATATTATAGTTGGTGAGGTGGTCATTAACAAAGAGAGAAAGGACATCAGGGATATAGATACATTTGTCAGATCTCAGTGTCCCTGATGTTTTTCTCAAGTACCTAACTCACTGAGACTGCATCAGTGAGTAGGCGCCCCTTTAGTTGGTCTTTGCCAACTCTTTGAAGTATGCTGTTTGAGCTTCATCCCTGTATTAGGAAGACATTCTCACTGATCATCAGTGTGTTAGATGATCACTGATATTCTGTCAGTGAGTGTCTGGCCTATTTTATGTTCAAATCCTTGTTGGAGACATTTGGGTCAAATATTGGCCCAACAATCTCCCCCTATTTGAACATAAAGATGGCCTGGGTTTAATCAGGTATAAGTAAGCATAACGGCTTCTTCTTATACTATGATTTTACAAAAGGTATAATGAACGACTAATGTACTGATTCCGTGTGATTCTACTTGTTGGATTTCTAGCAGAAATACGTGAGCATAACGGGTTCTTCTTATATTCTGATTTACAAGTATTTCGTAAAGTAACACTGTCGATATAGGCTTTATCTTCGATACCTTTTGTGCAAGATGAAAGTTCTAGGCTATTGACTTCATCTTGAGTCACCATCTTGATTCTGGTTTGTTCTTCACTAGTCCGAGCTTTCTCAGGTAGTGGTGTTTCTCCTTCATTTTTGATGATGACCTCTTGAGCCCTTTTGTGCTCAAGGTCTCCTAGCATCTCTGCGTAGGGTCTCCTAAGTGTTGTTTCTCAGGGTCTCCTGAGGGTTTAATCTCAGGGTTTCTCCTGTATAGGGTCTCCTGAGCGTTGTAGCTCAGGGTCTCCTGAGGGTTTTAATCTCAGGGTCACTTAGGATTTTTTTACATGTAGGTTCTAGTAGAATTCTGCCAACATAGATATCCTAAGCTACTATCAGTTTTTAAGTAAGCAAAAGGAATTCTTCTTACAAACTGTTTTACAACAAAGAAACCAAAAAATATTACATTAAAACCGGCTTCTTGTTGTCTTGAACCATTTCTCTTCTTGGTGCTCAGGGTCATGTTCCCTGATGTTTGTTCTAATCAGCCTTTACATCTGTTATTGCATGTGAACTCAGTCCCCAATGATTTGTGCATCAGGTTCACTTCTTAAGTTGTGGCTATCATAGACTCTCATAAATGCTTTCTCCCCCTCAAAAATTGCAACGTCGGTGGTCCATGCATTTATGGTTATGGTTCAAATATAAGAAACTTAGTTCCTTTGTGCAGTGTCTAGTAGCTAGAATAATAGACACTGAGACCTCTTCATGAAGAAATTTTCTCCCTGAAGGGTCCTCAGAGAGTGACTAACTAATGCTATGAATAAGCTATTAGTGAGTCATACTCTCTGGTCTTCACTGAAACTCAGTGAGAAGTTTAGACCTTTTATTCATAGTTTACATGAAAGAAGAGATTAGTTTACATGAACCTCTCCATGACTAGAATTTACAAGTGATCTAAACTTATTACATCAAAGAATTTCAATATTTAACATATCTAATTCTATTGATGTTGAGGAAGTACAAATAAACTCTGGAACTTGACTCTTTTATCTTCAGTTCTGCGACCTTTTGTCTGTAGTCCAGCGTCTTCGTACTTCAGTGCTCTGTGAACCAGCAACCAGTCTGGCCAGAGTCTTTGAGACGGATCAGGTAGTAAGTGAGTACCACCTGATCTAGTCTTTCCAGTCCCTCACGACCTAGCAGCCATGATCACCCAACTGATCTTGCCTCAGAGGGTGAGTTTGATTGCTAGGTCAAGGGACTGTTTTGTTCACTGACTGACTTGATGTTCGGTTAGAACTGCTGAAGTAGTCTCCCCGTTACAAATCAGTCAGCTTCTACCCAACCGGTAACCATTTCCTTTGTGCTTCCGGCTGGGCAGCAACAAGGATGGAAATCAAAGATTCTCATCCTTAGTTGTTTGACGTCGTTAGGAGATATTCATTGAAGAACAGGGATTAGGGTAATCTGTTGATATAAATAATGCCTAAACACATTATTAATATTTTTAGATATCTCTACGTTTTGATAATCACAAAATGTAAAATCATTAAACGAAAGATTATGACTTAAACAAGTATTTAGTTGTAAATATCTATTTTGACAACTCAATCACTTAAGGTATGAATAAACAAATGCTTAATGCATTATATGATCAAAGGAATTTTTTTTTCTTAATCACTAAACTTTTTATAAAATGTCAAAAACATTTTATATTTTTTTATAGAAAAACATTTTTGGTATTAAATAAATATGTTTAATCTATTATAAATATATGAATTCAAATTTTCAACCAAAAATGGCAAAAATGTTCCAGAAAAACCTTCCCCACAAAAAGACAAATCTGATCAACGTTCGGATTTGGGCGGCTCCCTTAATTTACAAGGCGGTCCCCTTAAAATTAAGGGGACCGGCCACCTATTTAAGGGGACCGCCCCGCTCCTCTAGGTCCTCAGATTTGCCTATAAATACTGGTTCATCTCTGGACTTTTTCCTCACCTTTTGCACCCCAAACCTTCTGTTCTAAATCTCTTCTAATCCTTTCTAAATCATTTCTAAATCCTTTGATCATATATTCTTAAGCATTGGTTTCTAAGTGATCCAAGCTTCTACCATTCAAGTGCAAAAGAAGAATACTCCTTCAACAACTAAAGAAGAAGTATTGCAACTTAGTATCATCTTGCTACCTAAGTTGTTTGTGTAATCATTCATTCATTTGTGTATAAGTTGTGTATATTTGTTAGATAGGTGTGAGCATAATTGTTTAGGCTAGATTGGTGTGTAAGTAGTGAAGTTGTGAAGAAGTTAAGGTGTGTAAGTAGTGAAGGTGTAAAGAAATAGAAGAGTAAATAAGTAGTGTTAGGTAGTGGAGTAGTAGTGAAGCCGGTGTGAAGAAGTTGTGAAGAAGTCGTGAAGAAATTGTGATTGAAGTTGTGAGATTGGTTCTAGCTACGATTAGAACTCGACATTTAGCTTTGTGTCGTAAAATTGGTGTAAGCTTAAGTTGTGTAAGGTTTTCTCCGCCATAAGGGTGCTTGTTGACATAGTGAAGAAAACTCTCGAGTTAGGTGCTCGGGGAGTGGAGTAGGGCAAGGAAGGTGTCCTTGTAGCCGAACCACTATAAATCCTTTGTCTCGCGGTTCGATCTTTCCATCTCTATCTTTCATTTCATTTCATTACTTTACTTGCATTGTTTATTTAGATTTACTTATATTTGTTCATATTGTTCAAAAGTTGAGTTCACATAAATTCGAATCTAAGTTTTTAAAGTAAATAAAGTTTTCATAATAAAATTAAAAAGACGTAAAACTATTCAACCACCCCTTCTAGTTTTTCACAATTGGTATCAGAGCCAGGTTAAACAAGATTTTTAAAATAAATTGTATTTTAAAACTTGAAACGATCTATGAAATCCGGAAAATATTTAGAAGGGCAATCCATGCAAAGACGAGAGTGATGGTTTTCTTTATTGGAAAAATATATTCGAAACTTATGTGAAATCAAAATATCTTGATCTTTGGCATGTTATTACCTATGGTGATTTTCCTCCTATTCAAAATAATCCTTTAACTAAAATAGATGAAATTGTACCTTTTGAAAAACAAAATGATGATTTGAAAAGGAAACTAGCAAAAAATAATGAGGCTAAAATGGTAATTTATAATGCATTACCACGCAAAGAATATGAACGAATTTTTATGTGTCAAACCGCAAAAGAAATTTGGGATTCTTTATTAATCACTCACCAAGGTAATAGTCAAGTCAAAGACAACAAAATAGATTGTAAGGAATTAAATATTCCATAGATTTAATGATCAAAAACAAGAAGAATGAAACATATAGAATACTGAATGATAAGCAAAATACATGGTACTGCCAGTTCAAGAAAGGTACTGTTAGTGTATTTTATGGTACTGCTGGTCCAAGAGCAAGGTACTGCTAGACCAACAAGGTACTGCTGATTCACAAGCAAGGTACTGCCAGTGCAAACTCAAAGGTACTGCTAGTTCAACACAAAGGTACTGCTAGTACAACAAGGTACTGCTAGTACAAAATGAGACTGCTGCTAGTGTAACAACCTACTGCTAGTTCAAACGAAGGTGCTGCTGAATCAATGAGTCACTCTGCTGCTACAAAGATAAGAACGAAGAAGATATTATTTTGTATGAGTCATGTTTATACAAATATAATATCTAGATATTTTATCAAGTCATCAAGTTGAACACTCAAGATACAAGTTGTATCTTATTAACTTGACACATGTAAAAGCAAGTGGATGACTAAAGACTTATCAAGTTTGTAATGATCTCTTTATGTTATAAAAGGAAGATCATACCCCTTAGATAAAAGCGTGTCTTGGTTGTGATTGAAACAATCAACACCAAAGTGCTTCGTACTCTCAAATTACAACAACACAAAGTTGTGTTAAAATGTAAGAGCACTTAAAGAGTGTGTGTGGGAACATCAGACGAGGGGTCTGATGTTGTTTATTTTTGTTAAGCCTCAAGGATCATTGATCCCTGTTAGAGTGTAACCGTATTACTAATGATCAAGTAGTATTGGGGCTGAGTTTAATAACAAAGAGAAAGTTTGGCAAAACCTTGTTGTGATAGTATTGTATTCTTCATTTGAATATTCCGCCAATATTATCATTGTTCTTTAAACGTAGAAATCCTAGATAAAGGCTTAACAGCCTAGAGCCCATAAACGATCACGTAACTTGTTTTAGTAGATGTAAGTAGGTATAAAACGAGTTTCCACATAGATCTTCCTGTTCAACAATATGAGCAATTTACAATTCCTGAAGAGGAATCTATTGATAATGCATTTGCTAAATTTAACACCCTTATCACAAGTTTAAAAGCACTTGATGAGAATTTTTCTAGCAAAAATTGTGTAAGGAAATTTCTTAGGGCATTACATCCAAAATAGCACGCGAAGGTCACGGCTATTGAAGAATCGAAGAACTTGATGACGTTATCACTTGATGAACTTATCGGCAACTTGAAGGTCCATGAAGAAATTATAAAGAGAGTCTCGGAAACGGTCAAGAGCAAGAAAGATCAAATCAAATCTCTTGTGCTAAAAGCCAAAAAGGAACTTGGTGATGATGACGATTCAAGTGACTATAGTGAAGACGAAGAATATGCAATGGCCGTAAGAGAGTTCAAGAAATTTTTCAAGAGATGAGGAAGATTCGCAAGACAACCACGAGATGAAAGAAGATCGCTTCAAAGAAATAGGAATGATAACTACGGGAAAAGAAAGTGCTTTAGATGTGGAAGCCCAAACCATCTAATTGGCGAATGTCCAAAGCCACCCGGTTATGATTACCAAAGCGCCTTTGTTAGTGGAACATGGAGTGATAGCGACAAAGACGAAGCGGACAAAGCAAAAGACGAAAAATGTCTTGTAGCTCAAGCAACCGATGAAATATGTCTAGGAATAAATTTGGAGCCCGATGAATGGATTAAGGATAGTAGATGCTCGAAGCACATGACGGGGAATCGCAAGCTATTTTCCTCCTACAAGGCATACAACGGAGGTAATGTTATTTTCGGTAGTGACTTGCGTGGAAAAATCATTGGCAAAGGTACGATTTCTCAAGACTCCCTAACTATTGAAAATGTTGAGCATGTAGCTAATTTAACATACAACTTGCTTAGTATAGGACAAATATGCGATAATAAGTGTAGGGTTACCTTTACCGATAAAGATAGCGAAATAGTTAAGGACGGAAAGGTCATAGGCAGAGGAATTAGGAAAGGTGGCGTATATGTCATGAAACTAGGAAATAAACCGGAAGATAAAATATGTCTAGCAACCTTAGATGAAAACTCTACACTGTGGCATAGGAGATTAGGTCATGCAAATATGCAACAAATACAATCCCTAGCCTCTAAGGAATTAGTTAGAAATTTGCCTAACCTAAGATATGATCAACATTTTTGCGATGCTTGTAAAATTGGAAAATAAGCACATGCTAGTCACAAAGCTAAGAATATAGTCTCCACTACTAGATGCCTAGAATTATTACACATGGACCTTTTTGGTCCATCCGCTTTGCGGAGTTATGGAGGTAACCATTATACCTTAGTAATTGTAGACGACTATTCACGATACACGTGGACTAGATTTTTAAGTGATAAAACCGAAGCCTTTGATAAGTTTGAAATATTTAGTTAAATGATTCAAAACAAATTAGGATGTTCTATAGTATCTATTAGGACAGACCATGGTCGGGAATTTGATAACGAAGTGCAGTTCAGAAAATATTGTGATTTAAATGGAATATCTCACAATTTCTCCGTTCCTGGCACTCCACAATCAAATGGGGTAGTAGAAAGAAAGAATTGTTCCTTACATGAAATGAGTAGAACAATGCTAAATGAACAATCTATCCTACAAAAATTTTGGTGCCACGTCGTAGATACATCAACATATATAATAAATAGAGTCTCAATTAGGCGAATTTTAGGAAAAACCCCATATGAGCTATTAAGAGGTAGAAAACCTAATCTAAACTACTTGAGGGTATTAGGGAGCAAATGTTTTGTTCTCAATACAAAAGATTACCTTACTAAGTTTGATCCTAAGTCGTACGAAGGAATTTTTCTAGGGTATTCGCAAAATAGTAAAGTGTATATAATACTTAATAAACACACTATGAAAGTAGAAGAATCCTTGAATGTAACATTTGATGAAACTCCACAACCACCTAAGACATTGCTGCTAGAAGATGAAGAACTAGTTGAAAAAGAAGCTATTGAGGTTAGTAAAACTAAACCCTTAGGTGATGATAATGAAGATATAACACTATGAGAAAACGAAATAGTAAATGTTAAGGAATCTAAATCACACCCACTAGATAATATAATAGGAAGCCTAAATCAAAGAACTCTTAGATCACAAGCTCAAGATAAAAATAATTTCTTTTGTTTTCTCTCAACAATAGAACCTAAAAATATAAATGAGGCTTTAAAAGATGAAAGTTGGGTTATGGCTATACAAGAAGAACTAAATCAATTTAAGACAAATGACGTTTGAGAACTAGTCCCAAATCCCATGAACATGACCATCATAGGAACTAAATGGGTATATAGAAGTAAGTTAGATGAAAATGGAATTGTTACTAGGAACAAAGCTAGGTTAGTTGCCCAAGGTTATAATCAACAAGAAGGAATTGATTATGACGAAACTTATGCCCCCGTAGCTAGATTAGAATCTATAAGAATACTCCTTGCCTATGCATGCGCCCTAGACTTTAAGTTATTTCAAATGGATGTGAAAAGTGCATTCCTTAACGGTTTTATCAATGAGGAGGTATACGTGGCACAACCTCCAGGATTCATTGACTTCGCAAAACCTGATTATGTTTATAGACTCAAGAAAGCTTTATATGGACTCAAACAAGCTCCTAAGGCTTAGTATGATCGATTAAAAGCATTTCTTATTAAACATGATTATTCCATGGGAATGGTAGACAACACTCTTTTCACGAAAAAGAAAAGCCCAAATCTCATCATTGTCCAAATATATGTCGATGACATTATATTTAGATCGACTTGTCAGGATATGTGTGATGAATTCGCCAAAATCATGCATGGTGAGTTTGAGATGAGTATGATGGGTGAACTTAATTTATTCCTAGGATTACAAATAAAACAATTAGAAGATGGAATATTTTTTAATCAATCTAAGTACATTAAGGAGATGCTTAAGAAATTTGGATTAGAAGACTCTAAGCCTATGAAAACACCAATGTCTACGGAAGTAAAACTCACAAGAGATGAAGAAGGTGAGTCCATAGAAAACACTAAGTATAGAGGGATGATAGGTAGTTTACTATACCTAACGGCAAGTAGACCGGATATCATGTTTAGTGTCTGCCTTTGTGCTCGCTTTCAAGAGGATCCCAAAACCTCTCACCTAGAAGCGGTTAAGCGTATCTTCCGATACATTAAAGGCACTATACACTTAGGATTATGGTATCCTAAGGGATCCGGCATAGAAACCATCGTCTATGCGGATTCGGATCATGCAGGAGACTACGTGGATAGAAAGAGCACTAGCGGTATATGCACATTCATAGGATGTTGCCTAACATCTTGGTTTTCGAAGAAGCAAACCGCTCTTGCTATTTCTACTACAGAGGCCGAATACGTAAGCGCTGGAAAGGCATGTCAACAAGCACTATGGATGAAACAAGCTCTCGTAGATTATGGCATTAGGTTAGATAATGTCCCTATTATGTGCGATAACAAAGGTGCTATAGATTTAAGTAAAAATCCCGTTCAACACTCTAGGACTAAACATATAGAAATACGTCACCACTTCCTTCGCGATAATGTTCAAAAAGGAAACATATCTATAGAAAAGGTTGCATCGGAAGATAACATAGCGGACATATTCACTAAACCCCTTAAGCGTGAACTCTTCAACCACTTACGTTTAGGGTTAGGAATGATGGAACAAATTGACTGAATTTTCTGCATTTTTGGTCCATCAGATGGGCGGGCCCCTTAATGTTATAAAGGCGGCCCCCTTAATTATTAAGGGGACCGGCCTCTCATTAAGAGGACCGGCCATCGTCTGACAAGTTTTTTTTTCTTTTCTTCCTTTCTTCCTTCCTCTCATCTGTGTCTAGGAATATGTTTTGCACAAACCTAAAGATTGGGAAACATTTTTCTTTTGCATGAATATATTTTTATACAAAACCCAATCCACTTTCTTCAAATCATTCTCACATTTAGGAAAACACATGAAAACCATTTTCCTTGCATTGTTAAAAAATGCTAAAAACATTTTTTTCATGCATAAAATCTCACATGAATTGTCAAAATATATAATCTAATATATATCTTTGATATTCATATATTGAGCAAAATCAAATCAAGGAGACTTTGGATTGTTTCTTAGGAAATTTTTGCATTTAGGAGTCGAAACAATCACATCTCCACATTTGTTGCATATAGGCACACACTAGAACAAAATTGCTAATCACATCTCCACTTTTGTTCCATCACCTATTTCTTGTTAGTTTCTAGTGCCTTTATTCTACTATCCTTGCCTTATATGATTAATCCTTGATTGCTAGATATAATTTATTGCTTGTTTATGTGTTTAATTAATATGTCTTGCATGCATAATTATTAATATATTCCTCTATTGCCTCAAAGAGTGAGACTTGCCTAAAACCAAAAACTCAAAACATAGCCCTCCTTACCTATTCCTGCAGAAAAACCCATTTCTGGAACTCAGAACACCATCAGATGGGCGGCCCCCTTAATTCATAAGGCGGCCCCCTTAATTATTAAGGGGACCGGCCCTATTTAAGGGGACCGGTCACCTACAGGCTGAGTTTACAGAATCTTTTTCTGCTTTTTAGCCCATTTCATCATACCCTTCCCTAAATTCACAAACATATTATGTCCTGATCACCCCAACAAGTTTATCCATCCTTAACCACATCAATCCTCCACTATAAATATCCTCATTCCTCACCATATACACTCATCTCATCATGTCTTCTCCCATCAACCCAAAACCAAAAACTTCAAGGCTAGCAAGGATGACCATAAAACCCGGGTGGAAAAGAAAACCTCACCCTCACAACAAGTCCATCACAAATGGTGTGACTAGACAACCAACTCCTCCATCCTCATTCATTCCCATCTACTCTCCAAGATCTCAATCTCATTCCATTGAACCATTTCACAAACCCTATCATGTTGGCCAAACATCCACATTCATTCCAAACTACACTTTTGAACCTCAAACCAACTTCAATGAAACCTTTGAAAACCCTTATCATTTTGGTCAAACATCAAACTTTTCCTCAAACCACACACCCCAATTTCATCCATTCCCACAAAATGACCAAATCCACATTCCCACGGAAAGGCAAAAGTTTCATGAAGAGATTAACCAAATCCATGATCTTAGTGATCTCGTTGCTATGTACCTTGCACAACGCAAAAAGGGACAACCTCCATCCTCACCCTACTCAAATTGCTTACCTCACTCTCTCACCTTGGATCAAGTTACAAACCACACCCACTATTGCCCTTGTTGCATCTTCCTTCAAAAACAAATTCTCCACTTAAGTGAAGATATTTCTTGGATCGAATATCTACTCACCCGTCCTCATCCTATTCCTCCCCTAAAACGATATAATATCGTTAGATCCACTTCATCCGCTCCATTTCCTTCACCATCAAATAACTAAGCCCCACTCACAAGCTTTCCGCCCCAAAATAAAATCCCTCACCCTTTTGTGTCGCAAGCAAGTCCAATCGCTCTCTTTGGCAATATTAGGACCATTAGTGTCTTTTACTTATGTTGTAACCTTATGTTTTACGCATATTGTGTGATGTAATGATGATTCATGTGCTATACATGATCATCTTGAATGAATGAATATGATTAGTTGTTTGTTCTAAATATTTTTGCTATGCATATATATGTCTTGTGTTCTTAACTTGTTTTTGCAGCCAAGATTTCCATAGCTCGTCTCCTTGGTGCCCTCAAACGAGGGGGAGTACACATCAAGGGGAGTTCTCATCCCGACAAATTTGATGTTTAAAATCTTGCCGGCATAACCTTTTTGATTCTACAAAAAGGGGAGAAGTAGAATATAAACTCACTAAATACTTGACTAAAAATTAATCTTTTAGATTTAATGAGTTTAGATTTTGTAATCATCAAAAAGGGGGAGATTGTTGATATAAATAATGCCTAAACACGTTATTAATATTTTTCGATATCTCTACGTTTTGATAATCACAAAATGTAAAATCATTAAACGAAAGATTATGACGTAAACAAGTATTTAGTTGTAAATATCTATTTTGACAACTCAATCACTTAAGGTATGAATAAACAAATGCTTAATGCATTATATGATCAAAGGAATTTTTTTTTCTTAATCACTAAACTTTTTATAAAATGTCACAAACATTTTATATATTTTTTTTAGAAAAACATTTTTGGAATTAAATAAATATGTTTAATCTATTATAAATATATGAATTCAAATTTTCAACCAAAAATGACAAAAATGTTCCAGAAAAACCTTCCCCACAAAAAGACAAATCTGAGCAACGTTCGGATTTGGGCGGCCCCCTTAATTCACTAGGCGGTCCCCTTAAAATTAAGGGGACCGGCCACCTATTTAAGGGGACCGCCCCGCTCCTCTAGGTCCTCAGATTTGCCTATAAATACTGGTTCATCTCTAGACTTTTTCCTCACCTTTTGCACCCCAAACCTTCTGTTCTAAATCTCTTCTAATCCTTTCTAAATCATTTCTAAATCATTTGATCATATATTCTTAAGCATTGGTTTCTAAATGATCCAAGCTTCTACCATTCAAGTACAAAAGAAGAATACTCCTTCAACAACTAAAGAAGAAGTATTGCAACTTAGTATCATCTTGCTACCTAAGTTGTTTGTGTAATCATTCATTCATTTGTGTATAAGTTGTGTATATTTGTTAGATAGGTGTGAGCATAATTGTTTAGGCTAGATTAGTGTGTAAGTAGTGAAGTTGTGAAGAAGTTAAGGTGTGTAAGTAGTGAAGGTGTAAAGAAGTAGAAGAGTACATAAGTAGTGCTAGGTTGTGAAGTAGTTGTGAAGCCGGTGTGAAGAAGTTGTGAAGAAGTCGTGAAGAAGTTGTGATTGAAGTTGTGAGATTGGTTCTAGCTACGATTAGAACTCGACATTTAGCTTTGTGTCGTAAAATTGGTGTAAGCTAAAGTTGTGTAAGGTTTTCTCCGCCATAAGGGAGCTTGTTGACATAGTGAAGAAAACTCTCGAGTTAGGTGCTCGGGGAGTGGAGTAGGGCAAGGAAGGTGTCCTTGTAGCTGAACCACTATAAATCCTTTGTCTCGTGGTTCGATCTTTCCATCTCTATCTTTCATTTCATTTCATTACTTTACTTTCATTGTTTATTTAGATTTACTTATATTTGTTCATATTGTTCAAAAGTTGAGTTCACATAAATTCGAATCTAAGTTTTTAAAGTAAATAAAGCTTTCATAATAAATTTAAAAAGACGTAAAAACTATTCAACCCCCCCCCCTTCTAGTTTTCCACATTATCCCTGATGTCAGATTTGTATCTATCCCTAACGACGTATCCTCTTCCCTAATCTGTTCCCCTTTAATAGCCTCTAACGATACACCATTTTTCGCACCAAATATGGCTGTTGCTGAGATTAACCATATTACATCCTAGGATGTTTCCACTGTCATAACTCGCATGGAACTTAGTTCCCTTCAAGTTCCCAACACACCTTAGGCACTGATGGTGCTAAGGTGGAGTAGATGGAATGATGGTGGATAGGCAGTTTGAGCATTACCTCGCACCAGAAAGATTTAATGTTACTTTCTTGTTTGAGGAGACGCTCAAAGATGTTATGAAGGTGATTGTGATGTTAGGGTTTTTGTAGAGGATGTGGTTGTATTCATTCAGCCGTCATTTAAGAACGGTTAAAAGCTATTAGTAGTCATTTAAGGACGGATCTAGATCATAAGAATTATCCACCTGCTCTGATACCACTTGTTGGTCCGGTTTGACTTGATCAACTCATGAATCGACAAGATATACATAAACACGTGGCATTTGGACATGGAACTTATAACGAGTTTATGATTCATGATAAAGCGGAATTAAAAGGTTACTCAAGAACCTACTTAGACACTCTAATAACTTGGTTGGCTTTTTAAGAGGATAGTTGCAGTGGCTATCCCCATGGAGAGACAAATTAAGGAACACGAAGAAGCAAGCTAGGCTTGGGTTCTAAGTGTGTTGAAAATTCTAACACTCTAACTATGCTAATTAAATTTTCACTTCTTACTCTCTTTGAATGCGCACACTCTGCTTTGTTGGAACGGGTTTATATAGCGAAGCGATTACTGTTGCTTCACGTGGGAATAGTAAACATCCCGATTGTTTGTAGGTAGGCACGTGCCTATACATCTAGCCTTGATGTCCTTTTGGTTTACCGGAGTTGACAGTTACGATTTTCCATGAGCTTCTTTTGTGTCTTGGAAAGGAGCAAAGTTTATCTTCCCAATAGTTTTCCCGCTTAAACTCTATCGACTCACCTAACTACCTTGGTATTTGATCAGAGAGCTGAGAGATCATCAAGGTATACCTGCCCATGAATCCCTTGATCCGGTACTAGAGTTCCTTGTTCATACTAGCTGACTAGTTCTGAACAAGTGAACTCTTTGACGATATCTAAGACTTTAACTTCTGCTGTTTCAGTGTGTTTTTCTTTTATATCAGTTCAACCTAGATTCCTGATGTCTCTGAATCTTGAGCCTGATGATGAAGTTATGTTGATCACCATACTTTAATGCAGTTATATTATAGTTGGTGAGGTGGTCATTAACAAAGAGAGAAAGGCCATCAGGGATATAGAGACATTTGTCAGATCTCAGTGTCCCTGATGTTTTGCTTAAGTACCTAACTCACTGAGACTGCATCAGTGAGTAGGCGCCCCTTTAGTTGGTCTTTGCTAACTCTTTGAAGTATGTTGTTTGAGCTTTATCCCTATATTAGGGAGACATTCTCACTGATCATCAGTTTGTTAGATGATCACTGATATTCTGTCAGTGAGTGTCTGACCTATTTTATGTTCAAATCATTGTTGGAGACATTTGGGTCAAATATTGGCCCAACAAACTTTTTAAATTTCGATTATTCTGTGTATCGACTGACGTATTTTTGGGTATCGAATTAAGTATTTTTAAGAATCGAATCAAGTATTTTTAGAAATTGATAAACAAAATAATCGAAATTTAAAAAGTTAATTACAAAATAGTCCAATTGAAACGATGCTACATGCAACTACAAAAAGTAAAATTTTATACATTTTTAAACCATTTTCCTTAACAAAATTTGCACCATATATAATTTTTAGACTAAACTAAAATTACACAAAAGTATTACTGGGTGAGTGAAATACAATGTACATTTTGAGGTTCATATCCACGGAGTGGGTATGATATAAGATCGTACATCAAGACTTAGATGCATAAAGAGGTGACAAATGAGACGTGGTTTAATAAGGTGCAAATCGTTTTATTTTGTTACGTGCCTTGATGGCCGCCTCGCTTGAAGATAGTACAAAATAATACTTTGTTCACTATGAACAGGGTGTGCCTAGAGGGTTCGCGAGAGTTTACAGAAACTCGATAGGTGTGTGCCGTTTAATGTAAATTTTCGTTAAAAATTCTAACTTTTTTAAATTAACTTGGTCTTAAAATTTTGTGTCAAATAAATACATGTCCTTGTTTAGTTAGTTTATTAATATGTCAAAATACATACATGTCTTCATAATTTGATTACTAGTTTTAATGAAATCATACATTTTAGTTTATTGTATATTTTTTATATTTGTGAAAAAAATTATGCATCCGCTGACTCAAAGCCCTGGATCTGTCAACGATACTTTTATGTTGAAATTATGATATGATAAAGTGTTACTTATATTGCTTTGAGGTAGGGCTGAGCAAACCACCCTAACGGATCGACCGAGACCGGACCGGACCGATCACATTCGGTACGGTCCTCGGTCTCAGCTTTTTGGCTAAATCGGTCTCGGTCTTAGTCGGTCCGGTCCGGTCCAGACCACAAACCGATTATTTTGCCTTATTGGACCGGATCGACCGACCGACCGACCGGACCGGACCGGACCGGACCGACCATATTCAGTCCAGTCCTCGGTCTCGGCTTTTGGGTTAATTCAGTGTCGGTCTTGGTCGGTCCGATCCGGTCCGGGACCGATGCTCTGCCCTACTTTCAGGGGATTTGCATTGTGAAGCCATCGTGAACTTAGATCACTACACACGTGCATATTATCTAATATATCTATTTCCCAGGAGGTGGGGTGCATCAAAATATTGTACCGCACAGTTGTAATAACAGTAACCGTGTTTCTAAGATTTGTACTGCCACCCCATTGGTTGCAACATTAGGAAGGTACTGTTAATCCAACTGTAGCACCCGTTTATCTCCCTTTTTTTTATCCATTCCAATTCCCCACCATCCCATTTATCCACACACTTCTCCTCAGTTCCTAGAAAATTCCAGACCACTTCCCTCTCATCAAATCCAGCAGCTGATATCACAATGATAAACAAGTGTAAACACACAAAGATCCCTAATCACAAAATCCTAACTATATTCATTCTGCCCCAAATTCATGTGTTCGTCATTTGAATCCGAGATAAGATGGTATGTTTATTACCATCAATACACGTCAATCATCAACAATCACCATTGCTCCCACTCAAGGTAGTTTCATATTTGGCATTGAGAAATATTAGAAGTTTAGCTTATGTTAGTCCACCTTATATCAGCCTGTCATTTTTTATCTATGCATACCAAGTTTAGCTTATGTCAGTTCCTACGTTTTGTATCTATGCATACCAAGTGTTTGTTTTTATGCCTCAGTGAAAAAAGATGCTTACTTTATTTGTTTAAATTAGAGATTGTGAATTGAGCCATGTTCTATATTATATATGGTAAAATATAGCAGTAATTTGTGATCTTTATGACTTCTTATTGTTTTCATTTTTCATACTTTTGTGTAACAATTTTGTTTTCATACTTTTGTGTCAGTATGATCATACCAGTAGT
The DNA here is from genome assembly GCA_021014915.2 of Artemisia tridentata subsp. tridentata. Classification (NCBI taxonomy): domain Eukaryota; kingdom Viridiplantae; phylum Streptophyta; class Magnoliopsida; order Asterales; family Asteraceae; genus Artemisia; species Artemisia tridentata. The sequence goes on from CP139509.1 coordinate 220,900,468, forward strand.
TATTTATAGCCACGATGAGATTTGGATCTAGATGTCTTTGGGATTTAGGATTAATGATGAAAATGGTGTTTTGAGTTTCTTTTAAGATATGAGTAACAGATGGGATTTTGAGTGTCAACACTTTTCTGCGTCTCCATTTGGTGAGGCGGATTTGTTACCAAGTACTGAGATTTAGGGTTAGGTGCACCGTGCACATATTTAGTCTTCTTTTGATGATAGTAACCATGGAAGGTCAGTACTTTTCATACTTTTTAAATAAACATGCTTCAGTCTATGTTCAATTTGTTATAAAGTTTGAATCTAATTGTGTGCTTTCTTTTGTGTCGTTTAGTGTTTTGGACAAGAACTGAGGTTATGGCAGACGACATAGATGAAATGTATGTTGTGTATATTATAGTTTTGTATACATAGATATTCAGTTCTGAAGTTTGTTATAGTGGTGTATATAGAGGATAATTAAGTCGTGTGCCGGTAGCTAATGTTAGATCATTGATTCTTTCTGCTCTTAATAAGTATGGATTAGAAAACAAACCGATGCCTATGATATATAATCTAACTGATCCACTCTTTGGATTAGCCGATTAGGTATCCTTATTCATTCGGATGACTGCATTTGGATATCTAAGTATGATCTCACTATATACAAGGAGTTGTACAGCTGAAATTGCATGTGTCGAGTTCTAATTTGTAAGTATCAATCTTCATTGATTCGAGTACCTTATTTAGTTTTTATTTTCGTTTGTTTTTGTTGTTGTTTGTAGGTGGTTTGAAGTTTGAAGATATATGGATGGATTGAATCTTAATAACAAAGATTGAAGGGTTTTGGTAAGTGTTTTTTTTTTCCTTAACTTTAATCACAAAATTTGGAGTTGCAGATTCAAAGGCGCAGAAGGATCGGAATATGAAAAATATTGAGAGTTTGTTTAATGAAGAACTAGATGAGATGTTAAACACAATGCTGTTGTGCGATGAGAATGAGCTGGATGAAAAAGGGTGTAGGTCGTTTATGCAGGTTTTAAATAGCAAAGGAAGTCATAACTCAAGGGGGACACTTAAAAGACTGAAAGGACTTCCCTTCGGGTAAAGCCAAACTCTACTCTTGAGGAGTTGGTATTTAATCCCTCGGTGTAAAAAGATTAATCTCCACCAGCTACCATCCTAGACTACAAAGTCAGGCTTACGGCTTAGCATCAAGACTTTCGACTGAGTCTTCCATAGGCAGGTGGGAATTGATTAGGCTGTCAGATCAAATAGATCAGTTAGCAGCTTAAGGGTAAACATCTTCTCTTATAAGGCGGCTTTTCTTCTTCAAAAAGTTCAACCTTTGCCCCCGTCGTACCTTCTTATTATGTATGTTCCTACAGGGAATATCAGGGCAGAAAATCCCGGGATTTCGAATTGAAGAAAGTTCCTTTTAATCGACGCCGCTGGCTTAACCTAATTAATGATTTCATGATTGGAACCTCAACAGACGTAATTTCGCCAGTGCCGTTATCCTTCCTGGCGGTTAATCTAAGGGCAGAGCGGAACGCACTAAGACTGTTAATTGCTTATCTGATCCAAAAATGAGTGATTGTATGTTAAGGAATGGAATTATACGAAGCAGTGCTGGCAGTAGTTGTTCATGCCTTTCTCCATCATGGCTCAAGGTTCTTTTGAAGGTGTTTTATTTCTTGAACATTTACTGTACTTTTCTTCAAGTGAAGCAGAAAACGGTTACCTTGGTTAGTTTGGAGAAAGGACTGAACCAGGTACGCCAGTTCGGATTTGGAATTGAATATGCTGATCTCGGGAATCTTTCTTTGCTCTTTCCTAAGGTAATTGGCTGTATTTATAGCTTAAGTAAGTACTAGAACTGCATCTTTTCACCTTTAGGTTTTGCTAAATAAGTCACTAGGCATATCTGAATGTCGAAAATGGGTGAATTTCACTCAATTGAGTGTGTTTCCAGAATCCGGAGTCCCTATTAAAATTTTTACTAGCCTAAGTACTAATGCTACTTATTATTTATAAATACCATTAAAATGTCCGTTTTTTCTTTTGCAGGTTATACAGTTTATTGAGGATGAGACTGTGGGTAGAAGGCCAAATAATTCAATCGCTGTCATTAAGTCAAAAATAGATATGTATTCCATTTGCCCTAATCTTTATGCTTTTTTCTTTCATTTTTAAATAATAGATTAAAGCTCTTTCATTTAGTTTTCATATAATTAATTGAATTCAAAGTAGTTTTGTATAATAATTTGAATGAGTCATTACGCATAAGAATTTATTTTGCACGTCATGTGTTTGTGTAAATAATAATAGTCTTCCTTTACAGTATGAACCCTTCGATTTGACTTTAGAATACATTGGAAGAAATTGCATCTTTAATTTCCACATGATTTGACAATGAAATAGCGATTTATATTCGTCGAAAGCAGGTCTTATATCAAGATATATGGTGTAAATATATAAGTAGCATTATTTTAGATTATATAAGCTGTGGTCAATTGTTATCGCTTCCATTGTTATTGTAAAAACTAAAAAAAAACTAAAAAAAACGTAGTCATTAAGTAACTTTTTACCTTTATAATGGTACATCTGTTTTTGCGCAGGGAGGATACAGAGACTTCTACTCCAAAAATACCATCACTTTGACACCGAAGGTCGTGAATGACATCCAAAAACGTGGTGGTACAATTATCGGTACTTCTCGAGGGAGCCACGATAAACCAAAGATAGGTAACATTATTCAGGATCGTTTCATTTTAAATGTAATCTAGATGTTTAAGGAGGTTTTTATGCATGTGAAAGACACTTCAGGCAAATTTTGAGATTGTACCCATTATCTTTCAACCAAAGTTTTTATAATTGCCTGTTTGACCCTTTAAAGATAAAACATGATCAGAAAACCATTTGTCGGTTATGTTTCTATATCAGGTTTATATCATTGTAGGTGATGGAACTCAAAAGGAAGGAGCAGTTATATATCAGGTAATTAAATGGTAACCTTATCACAATGTGAAGAGAAATTTTTTGTGCGTCTTTTACCTTTCTTTTCTCTTCAGGTTTTACATAAAAAACTCATGAGAATATATTAAAATGGAGATGTATAAACTGTAGTATGATGAATAACCCTGCCTTGCAAAAGTATGCTACACGCTTTACAATCCCATATATGTGCAGGAAGTAAGAAGGCGTGGGGTTAAAGCTGTTGTTGCTGGAATCCCAAAGACAATTGATAATGACATTCCGGTACGTGCACTTAATTTTCTATATTAAGGAAGCAATATCCCAATTACATTGGATATCTGGCTCATGCATCTGGATAGTAACTTTTCATGGTCTGGGAACTGGGGTTATCGTCCACATTTAAGAGTTTTCTTATATTTTTGTCAGTTAGGTGGATATATTGACCCTTTTACATAAACATGGATCAATTTGCACTGTGTTATATTTTTACAGGAATTGGTCAGATGAGTACTTTAAAAACTTAGGTAATAGGTCAAACGGGTCAAAATGACACCTAAAGTGTTCAGATGCTTACAACCGTGTTGTTGAAAAAAAAGGAAAACTAGATTATTAAGTTAATAATATAGTTTTCCAACCATATTAATGCCTTATCTTTAATTACAAAAAAATGGGCAAAAAACTGTTGATGGCTAAACCCAGCATGGCCCACCCTTACTGTCATCTCCTTCATAGTAAAATGGCCGGGTCAGGTGGGTTAGTGGACCAATTATAGTAAGCAAAATTTTCCATAATCTTTAGTTAAACAAATTTGACATCTCATAATACTGTACCATCTGTGGATTTTTCGGATTTCATTTGTTTTACCCTTGGATATCTATTGAATGTTTATACCAGGTGATTGATTAGTCATTTGGTTTTGATACTGCTGTTGAAGAGGCTTAATATGCCATTAATGATGCACATGTGGAAGCAGAAAGTGCTGAGAACGGCATAGGGGTGGTCAAACTGATGGGGTGCTACTGTGGTATGCCTCTAACTGATTATGTAAATCACAATATTTGGAAAAAAAAAAAAAAAAAAAAAAAAAAAAAAAAAAAAATCCCTAAAGGTTGGTCAGTTTTTATTTGAGGGTGAAATCTTTTTTAGTGACCACATATTTTGTTGTGCTCAGGGTTTATTGCAATGTACGCAACTTTGGCAAGTCGATATGTTGATTTGTGTTTAATTCCGGAATCACCTTTTTATCTTGTGGGAGAAGGTGGTCTTTTAGAATATGTAGAGAAACGTCTTAAAGAGAATGGACACATGATTATTGTTGTAGCAGAAGGTGCCGGTCAGGAACTTCTTGCAGCAGAAACCTTTCTCTTCAGGTTTTACATAAAAACTCATGAGAATATATTAAAATGGAGATGTATAAACTGTAGTATGATGAATAACCCTGGCTTGCAAAAGTATGCTAGACACTTTACAATCCCATATATGTGCAGGAAGTAAGAAGGCGTGGGCTTAAAGCTGTTGTGGCTGGAATCCCAAAGACAACCGATAATGACATTCCGGTACGTGCACTAAATTTTCTGTATTAAGGAAGCAATATCCCAATTACATTGGATATTTGGCTCATGCATCAGGATAGTAATTTAAAAGATTTGAATATAATGTATACAAGTAATTGGTGTTTAGTGAATTGAACAATGTGTAGAAGCAATTATGTAAATTTATTTGAATGCAGTCTATACGAGTACTTTTGAAATGACCTGAGTTTGATGTATATGATTAATTGTACCACATGCTTCGAAATATGCTTCAATATAAGTCGGATAGATAGTTTTTTAGATTAAAAAAGAATCAATGTTAAGTGTTTCAAACTGATTACCGTAATCTTATGACATGTAATATTTAAATATTTGATTCGCTATATATGAACAAATTTTGGGTAAACTATTTTCATTTTACACTTAAAATCCAAACATGTATCATTTGAGTTGTGGTGTCAACCTTGATTCTAAAAAAGATGGTATTTTTGCATTTTTTTTTTAACTGTCCACTCAACCATTAAGCTTTGATGTGAAACCACACCACTATTGATTATCCGTTCGATAAGAGCTGTGTTTCCTGTTTTTAATTGCAGCCATGGATCACCTTTGTTTTCAAGTGTGTACTCTCTCTTTATATGTTGTTGAATGTGTTAACCTTTGACAGAAACTCGAACAATATATATATTCATGCAAAACACTCCTGTAGCAACGCACATGCTACCCCGCTCGTTTGGTTATAAATAGTAAGAATCTGTCAATAACATATAATAAAAATTTCACATGTTTCTTGGATCTCTTTATTGATGAAAAGAAAAAGTTTACACATTTTCCGACTTGTATGAACTGAATCAATTTGACCTAACTTATTTAAGTTCCACCTAATTCTATTTATGTTTCACTTTTATCATTTTATCTTTTTGACTAATAATTGGTGACTTTAATGAAAATAGTACTGAAGTGTGAAGACAATGTTAAATTGTTAAGGTATTCCCACTTTTGTATAAAAGTATAAGGGTGTGTTTGTTTCATTAAGATATTTTAGGTCTGAATTTGACTATCACATCTTATCAGTAAGAGGTGGCTAGAAAGTCTAAATCTGAACGAAATAATGTTGTTTGTTTTTTTATAATTGTCCGAATGATTTTAAGTGCTCGTTTCTGCAATTTATTTAAGTAACTTATGTAAATATGAAACAAGACTTTTTATCATAAATATAACATAGTTAATAAACCATCAAATATATTATATTAACACGAGTCTTCAATCTCTTATCGAGTAAGAGGCAGTAAGACAAGTCCCCACGTCTTACTGAGTAAGATGGTATATGTCTAACTGGATCTGACTCAAAAGAAAAAAATAAACAAGCAAAACGTCAAACCATCTTTTACTGGTAAGATTAAGAGAGCTAGTAAGATTTTTTTTTTTTAAAAACAAACTTCTTTTAAGGCTCAAGAACTGTGTCCCATTACTTGCTAGTTTTGGAAATGCTTCATGCAGAAAGAACTTAATTTTGTTTGGATCTTTTGTAGATTTGTAGATAACATCATCAGTTACCACTTATGTAAAGTTATGTTAATCACTATGGTTTTTGCTTTCTTTAGGTTTATTGGATAATGTTAGGATTCTAACCAAATTCGCTTAGATTACTTGTTACGCAATCGATGATTAAGAAACGCAATATCAAAACAAAATTAGTGTATGTGTTTTTTCTTTTGAGTCTATTTCAATCTTGGGCTTGGATTTTGGGGTTTGTGTGGGTATGGGCTTTCTTAAGAGATATCAACATTGGTCTAGTGTTTATAAAGTACCAACCCGCTCTAATTTTATTACAAAAATTCATGATGTTATATTTTACATTTCTGACCATAGTAAATACATATTAAAAGTTGAACTTATTAGGTTGAATTATAAGGCATAAGACATGGAAATAGAATTATAAAACACATGGCCGTCTTTAGAGGAGTGCAAGTGATGCCATTGTATAGGGAAATCGTTTGACAATGGCCACACAAAATTTCATGTGCTTCTAATATATATACATAATATGAGGCTTCAGTTTAAATAGTTCACGCATTACTCTTACATGTGTATTTTGTGTGTATGTTTAAGAGCCTCTTTATGGCACGGGGTCACCGAAATGCATGAAACGTCTCTGATAAAAAAAAAATAAGTATATTGACAGTCCTAAATATGGAAATATATTTGTTACCATAAAAAATCCATCATGAATCTAACTTGGATAGTATGGTGACTTAAATAAAATTTTATAGGCTTCTATGTATTTTGTACTATATGCATTGAGATGTGCACTTGATTTAGACTTTGTATTATTACATTTATGTAAGATAGCAAAGTTTGGTAGGATGTGGTGCATATCATTTTCTTGGTGATTATATTGCCTTTATGAACCCATATGAAACCCAACCAAATAATACTAAATAGCCCTAAAAAAGAGTACTAGTACTACTTTCACTAAAGGGTATACAGTCTTTAATTCAAAGCTGTTAAGATCGCGAGTAAACTCGTAAAATCATACGAGCTTATGTGTTCACCAGCTAAAATCGTGTAGGATCATATTTGAGGTATGATCGTAAGTAAGATCGTGGAATCGTACTAAACTCGTAAGATCGCTAACCGATCCGAGTTTACCACGAGTTTACCAGAGCCCATTCTATTTATGTTTTTTCTATCTTTAGGCCATCCATTGGTGCTTAAGTCCAAAAATAAAAAATGATAAGTAACTTATGAATTGTTTTCTTATATGATAAGATTGATCAGTGATGGATTATGTATGATTCTTTTGGTGTTATGGCTCGTATGTTTTGAAACGTTTATGACTCATGTTATATAATCTTATTCCGCTAAATCGTTAATGCAACGATTGAAACTTGACTGTTTTTTGTTTTACTATTACTTTGGTGTTTGAAATTTGAACTTGAACATTGTCAAGAGGATATGATTTATCTTTAATGTTGAGTTGAAATGTAAAACAGTTTGACTAATTTATCATTTGTTTACAAAACATGACAAATTGGTAGGATGTTACGATCTCAATCTTGAAAAGACAAAAACGATCTCAGGTGATATCTCGACCTTGATAGTCTTGCTTCAATTAATTATTTAATTGTGTACAAATATATACAGTAAATAAAAAAAATGTTGATAAAATTTACATGTGTAAATGGCAAAATATTAGCCTTTCTAAAACGAAAGGCCCGTTTGGTTGGGGTTATTTCAAAGTTACTTTAGGTTTATTGTTAAAAAGAAGTGTTTGTTTGCAATTCATAAAGTATAAAATTCGGACTCAACCCACAAAATAAGCTATACGCAAATCCTGACATCATTGACTACTTTTGTGAGTTTTGTCCCTACACCCCACTATCTATCTTTTATTATTATTTTTCTTTTTTCGTTTATCATTTTATTATCATTCTCATTGGTCTATTTTTTATATTTTATTATTTACTAATAAATTATATATTTTTAAATATTATTTTCTTTTACCTATCTTTAAATTTTTAATTCAAAAACCTAGTCAACCATCACCAACCAAACGGGCCCTCAAATTCAACCCAAATACTAAACTTTAACTTTATATCCAAATCCTAATCCTAATCATAAACCCACCTACAAACCAAACGGGCCCTTAGCCTTTCTAAAACGAAAGATCATGTTATAAGACTGTTTGAAGTTGAGTTTGGTATCGCTTGATAAATCTTATTTGGTGAACCTTTTTGTTTCAAATCTCCAAAAACATTGCATAGAACATAAATTTGTGATTTCTTTTACCATTTGTGTAACTCACTTAAAAAAGTCTTTACCAAAAAAAAAAATAATAATAAAAAAAAATAAAAAATAAAAAAATAATAAATAAATAAAAAAATAAATAAATAAATAAATCTCACTTAAAAAAGTAAATGCCAAATGATGCCTAACTTAGTTACCAAAAAATAAGCTGAGAAAATATTCATGCATTCTAAAAAATACAAGAAAGCTTTGAAATAATCTAAATGCTTTAGGGGGAGGGAGTGGTCACAAAGGGGTGAACTTCATCAAACACCAACAACCAATGATATCATTATAACTCAAACACCCCAAATTCACCCCAAAGTTCACCAAAATGGAGGGAGTGGTCACCAAACTTTTTTTTTTTTTTTTTTTTTTTTTTTTTTTTTTTTTTTTTTTTTAATATATAAAAACACAAGCTACATAAAAATAAAAAACACATTTCATTAAAATTAAAAAGAGTACATGTTACATTACTTAAAAAAAACACAACCTAAAAACTACATAATTCTAAAAAGTATATAATTCTAAAAGTATATAATTCTAAAAAGTATATAATTCTAGTAGAGTATGATCCCAGCTTAAAGTATATAATTCTAGTAGTGTATGATCCACACAATATTATATTATTGTGTGTTAGGAAATTTATTTTACTTTCCTTGCCTTTACTCTTCATCTTGGTTTCTTCTTTCTACCCTCTCTCTTTCATCTCTCCTTCTATCTCTCTCCAATATTTGCAGGTTTCTTGAATGGTAGGTAAATCAACATTTTCTAGTAGTGTATGATCCCAGCTTAAATCAATATTTGCAGGTTTCTTCCAAACCCTCAAAAGTGGTTTATGAAGGATTCAGCCAAAGCATGTACATGCTTTTCTGGTACACACTTTTGTTTTAGGTAATAAAAAAACAAAAAATAAAAAACATGTTGTCACTTTAATTGCCGATTACATTGTTCTTTTTTAATCCTCTCACCTCGGCAAAGTTCACCAATTTGGTTTCACTTTTGTTCGGCACCGCTTGGTGGCGGCAGTGTGTCAATCGGCACCGTGGTTTGCCGAATGCTTCTCCGCTGCCACTCCCTCCCCCCTTAGTAAATACTTCTTTTGTTAAGAAAAATAGAAGGCAATGAACCATGTTTTTCTATCTTTGGATCTAGAATAAATTATCTGGAGCATTTTAAACTCAAAGTTTAAATTGTAATACAAAAGTGTTTCTAATTAAATCTCTAAATACATATTTTCAACATATATTCTATTGAAGTTTATCAATATCTTTTTTTTGCAAGCCCAAGAAGAATATTACTCTGTAGTAAATTGTATTAAATATTATAATCCCGTTAAAATTGACATTCATCAGGAAGAACACCAAAGTCGAGCATATATAGAAAATGAAAATAAAATTATGGAGAAATGGAATAATAATTAAATAATAATGTAGTTTTAAGAAGATTTAGGTAAAGAATTGAGTTTGCATGTAGGTCCCTCGTAACACATCTTTTCAACATATTCTATTGAAGTTTATCAATATCTTTTTTTTGCAAGCCCAAGAAGAATATTACTCGGTAGTAAATTGTATTAAATATTAGTATAATCCCGTTAAAATTGACATTCATCAGGAAGAACACCAAAGTCGAGCATATATAGAAAATGAAAATAAAATTATGGAGAAATGGAATAATAATAATAATCTATATATACAACAAAAGGATTTTTTTTTGAAATTTATCATGTCATTTAATCCATGTGTCACTCATGCCATGTCATTAAAGCCATGTCACTAAAGCCACATGGCATTGTAAAATTACCTTACAGCCTCTAAATTGAATTATACGGAGTAATTGTTTGACTCAATTAATTATTTTCGTTACACATACCATATTAACTATTCATTTTTCAAATCTTACTAATTAATTCCATATATTTTTCAGATTTTAAAATCGTCTCTCTTATTCAAATTTTACTTTCAATTTCAAAATTTTATTGTTGTCTAAAATCCTCTCAAATTGCATGTAAGTCTACATATTCTTGGTTTTGATTTTAATGATTATTTGATCGTAGACAATGAGAAACATGAAATTAGCCTTGATATTTTAATCTATCATTAGCAGGTAAGTTTGCCGGTCCCAATGTCGACAATTGGTATGGATTTTTGTGTTTGTATTAGTCAAAGTCAATATGTTGTAGAACACGTTAACATAGCATTCTTATTAATTTGAAAATTTGAACTGTTTTTAATCGGTGTCTTTAGAGATGATGTTAGAAAGAGATTCAATAGTATGAATGCATACAAGCCATTGATTTAATGACATGATTGCCAAAGATGATCAGAGAAAAGACCATTCTATACAAATTTGTTTTGGCAAGTAAATTTCGTCTGTACCTTATTGATTTGAGTTGGTTTTTGGTGCCGAATTTGTTAGATGTGATAAATGCAGGATCATGGGTGGATGTGTCCTTTTACATATATCGTGAAAAATGGTCCAGTCGATGGCCCGATGTGCTTAAACTGGATAAATATTAAACAACTTGCGTGCAAGGGCTGTCACTAAAATTTCGTTGTTTAACACCGGTCACTTGTGTTCCTGAGGTTAGTATAAGTTCGGGCTAATAGCATAACATATAGCATTTGAATATATTTCCGTAAACTTAAGAACATGTTAACTTGAAATTTGAAAATGGTTGGGGGTTGGCCTTACTATACTTTCTCCGTTTTATTAGTTTGTTGAATTGAATTTAGTATCGTCTTTTTAATTTACTCACAAAATTAAAATGGTCAGTTGGTAGGGGCGAGCCGTTGTTTTTCACCTCGAAACTTATAGTGACGTAAAATGGCAGGCCGTTTACGATGCTGTTTTCCCCTTTACCTAACATAATTGACATAATTGTTTCATTCTTATGCTCCTTTTACGTTATTTGACTATTATATATTCTCATTTAATATTATTTTGGTTTATATTTTCAGGTAAGTCGAATATTCTAAATGTTCTAAAGCTTACAGGCTTAATTTACATGCACAAGGTTTATCGGATACCAAATGAAAACAAATTGTGGTGCCCTTTTGCTTGGCATGAATGTTAAAAAGAAAATGGTTGATGTATGTAGTTAATTCGCGATCATGTTATACAAGTTATATTTGATGACCATCATATGAAACATTTCTTAACATTTAACATGTGACATTTAATATATCATAATGTTCTAATCTATTGGCATTTAAATATTCTTTTTAGGCTCGGTGAAGTATCATGTATGCATGTATACTGTGTTAAGTAAAAAGTTCAATAGTAATATGCATAGGCGTGTCTTTTTCTTTAAATTGTAATATCCATTTACAATTCTGAAATTGCAGGTCTATAATTGCAGTCCTTAAAATTACAAGTCTATGCAAATTTTCGCTTTTTGTTTCAAGATCAACATCTTTTACATAGTTGAACAATGTTTATTTAAGACTTTTTTAAGCCACCCGTGATTTATCACGGGTTTATAGGCTAGTTAAATAATAACGTAGTTTTAAGAAGATTTAGGTGCTGTTTACTTTCTACTTAATGTCCTGTTTGGTAACAAAACTGGCTGGAAACAGGAAACTTTTGTGTTTCTTTTTAACTTATTGCAAAAGAGAATCCTTAATGTGTAAGGGGGCAAAATTTGATACTGTTTCTATTCAGGACGTCTTAATACGATTTTTTTCCCGAACTAGTGTAGGTGGAAAAAATAAATTCGAAAAATTTAGAAAACTTCGAAAAAATTTATAAAAATTCAAAAAAAATTTAAAAATTCAAAAAATTTATAAAAATTCGAAAAATTTATGAAAATTCGAAAAAATTTATAAAAATTTTAAAAAAATTCAAAAAATTTTAAAAATACAAAAAATTTATAAAAATTAAAAAAATTTATAAAAATTCAAAAAAATTTATAAAAATTCGAAAAATTGATAAAAAAATCAAAAAATTCGAAAATTTTATAAAAAATTTATAAAAATTCAAAAAATTTATAAAAATTCAAAAAATTCGAAAAATTTATAAAAATTCAAAAAAACTTATAAAAAATTTGAATTTATTAAATTTTTTTTCGAATTTTTATAATTTTTTTTGAATTTTTAAAAAATTATAAATTTTTACAAATTTTTTGAATTTTTAAAAAATTATAAATTTTTATAAATTTTTTGAATTTTTTAAAAATTTTAATAAGTTTTTTCGAATTTTTATAATTTTTTATAAAATTTTTGAATTTTTTGAATTTTTATAATTTTTTTGAATTTTTAAAAAATTATAAATTTTTACAAATTTTTTGAATTTTTAAAAAATTATAAATTTTTTGAATTTTTAAAAAATTTTAATAAGTTTTTTCGAATTTTTATAATTTTTTATAAAATTTTTGAATTTTTTGAATTTTTATAAATTTTTTGAATTTTTAAAAATTTTCGAATTTTTTTAAAATTTTTATAAATTTTTTCGAATTTTCATAAATTTTTCGAATTTTTATAAATTTTTTCCACCTACACTAGTTCGGGAAAAAACTCGTATTAAGATGGTCAATTAAGCATAAAAAAGAAACAACATATATCCACACAGACACTAACTAGAAACAGTACACATATATCCACACAGAACCTAACTAGAAACAGAAAAAAAAAGAAACAGCCCTTAGGTAAAGAATTGAGTTTGCATGTAGGTCCCTCGTAACACATCGAGTTACCCAAATCTTCCACTACTTGTAAAGTTTCACACATTTCCTCATGATGGTGACCATGGACTCTATTTAGGGACCACATGATTTAAGTCTTCAACTTCACATTATTATAAACTCAACTGTACATGATTTAACTCTTAATTAACAAGTGAAATATTCTGTATAACATTTTATAATAAATACTAAATAAAAGTTTATGGACAATTAGGTAAACACAATTAATAAAAATTATGAAAAATTATCTCCAAATACTTATAGATTAGAAGAAAAATGTGTTTATATATTTTTTTACAAATTCTTCATAACTAGCTTCTTTTTTTTTTCCTCAACTATGCTTTCATAACTAGTTAATTAACCGAGCCTAAACGCGACGACATATATATTCGCCGGTTGTGTTATTATTTAGGTCTATTAGTGATTAATAACACATGTTGATAATGTAAGACTTAACCCATCTAAAAGAATCCCTAGTTATTATATTTGTATATTGGCTCATTGTAATGTTACGTAATTAATCAAGACGATTCATTTTGTAATAGTATAGCAGAAATTTTTTCGAAACAACTGTTTGTGTAATGTTATGCATACACAAACAATCATCAAAATTTTAAGAGTTATTGAGGTTGTGCGATTCTTATATGAGCTAGTAATTTATGTTTGATTTTCTTTATATTAGTTAGTAATTAGTGATATAATAATATTTAAAGACTTTTAAATTTAAATTGCGAAGAGAATTACTAAAGCTAAGTGATTAAAAGTATAATAGTAAAAAGAGATTTACCACTTCGTAATAAGTAAAAGTAATTTTGTAGTTTATATAGAGTCGAGTTATTTTAGAAACCAAACATTCCTCACATACCAAGGGACTCATCCCCACCATCCATCTAAAAAGAAATCAATGGTTGAGATTAAAAGCATTTAATATTTCACCCATTTTTTATAATTTAAATATCTCTTAAACCGTTAATCGTTAAGCGAAAATAATTACACCATCGCGACAAGCATTTAATTATCTTTCTATAGACGGGCATTTTGATATACTTTCGACAAAAAAAAAAAAAAAAAATCATTTTTTTCACGTTTTTTTTCGTAGCCGAAAAAATCATATATGATATATCATATATGATATGATATATCATATATGATATTACATATCATATATGATATATATGATATATCATATATGATATTACATATAATATCATATATGATATGTAATATCATATATGATATATCATATATGATATATCATATATATCATATATGATATATCATATATGATTTTTTCGGCCACGAAAAAAAACGTAAAAAAATGAAAAAAAAAATTGTCGAAAATATATCAAATTGCCTATCTATAGAAAGATAATTAAATGCTCGTCGTAACGGCATATTTTTTTTCGCTTAACGATTAACGGTTTGAAAGATATTAATATTTGAAAAAAAAGGATGAAAGTGGGTTTTTTAAATTGTTGGGATTAATCTCATCCATTAGATCAAATAAAGATGGAGGGTGGAGATTAGTCCCTTGGTATGTAAAAAAAGTTTGGTCCTCAAATGATCTTAAATCATAAGTAAAAGTAATTTTGTAGTTTATATATAGTAGAGATATTTCGTATATACTATTAATTTGTTAATTAAGTTTTTTTTTTTTTTTTTTTTTCCTAGAACGGCGGTTTTTATTAAAAAATAAAACCGAAAAAAGAAGAGCAGTTTAACGTTATGCATACACGAACAATCATCAGAATTTTAAGAGTTATTTGAAGTTGTGCACGATTCTTATATTAGCTAGTAATTTATGTTTAATTTACTTTATAAATAGCCGGCTCAACAATGCAATCTATCCTAAAAATAACCTAAAAGATATACTATCTTTTTCTTTTCTTTTTAGGGTTTTGCTAATAACAACCCTATGGGTTGTAGTTAAGCATTTCTTAATTAACAAATTATCATTAAATGAACTAATATATTCCATAATTATAAACATTTATTCATTTTAAACATGGAATATGATGTTAAAAATGGTATCTGTGGTGTTCATTGAATGTTAATTTGTTAATTATAGAATGCTTAACTACAACCCTATGGGTTGTTGTTAGCAAAACCCTCTTTTTCTTTTCTTTTTAAAGACAATATATAAGATAGTGACATCTCATTTCCTATTTACCACATATGATAAATCCATAAACTATGTACTGATACCATAGTTATCAATAAGGCTTATCACATACACTTGTGTTTTTCCAAATAAAGTTGTCAATTATTTAAACGTTAAAATCTAAATCTTAATTCATTCAAATTTAAACACTTATTTTGATAATTTTAGCATAATCATTTCATTTATATTTATTGTAATTTACTTGAAACTAAAAAAGTTATGCAAATTAAGCTTAAGTATGAGTTGAAAAACACAAAACACGTACTTATTTTAGTTAGTTCGATACCACGGTGACAAAAAGGAAGCTTCAGAAAGTAAAGTTAGCTAAAGTAAAATACATTCTATTTTCAGTACTTCCTTGATATTTTACTGTCAGGAAACTGAATATGAGATTTGTCTAACATCTAAAATTATATGCGAAACAATTCTAAATCACTAATAATTACGTCATTTTGATTATTATATTTTTAAAATTTCAGTAGTGAAACTAACGTATGCGTAGTGAAACACTTTTTAATAGTGAATTAAATCAAACTATTATGGAATTTAAAACTAATTGGTCAATTAATAGAAACACCCAACGATATGATGTATAAAAAACATGTATCAGAGTAAACCCAACTTTAATGATGTTATGATGAAATTAAGAGAAAACACTAACATTATGAAAGACATAATACAAATAAGGTAGATTTGATATTTTATTGTTAAGACGGTATAATTTTTGAAAGTTTTGTATATAAGCTTTAGATGCGAGAGAAATCTATATTTACTTTCATCTGTTACTATATGCTTTAATAAGGGAGAAAAGTTCAAATGCTTACTCTTATTTTGGTACTTACCAAGATACAAATCCTCACCATCCATCTAGTTTGATCTAATGGTGTGGATTAACCTAAGATTTAACATATAAACTTAAGTCCATATCTTTTTTCTTTCTTTCTTTTTTTTTTTTTCCTTTTTCTTTGTCTTTTTGTCTTTCTTATTTATTCAAATTTTTTGTATTTTTTTAATTCACGTTTTTATTAATTCACGTTTTTTTCGCTTACACACGTTTTCGTCTATTTTCATATATTTTCGTCCGTTTTCATACGTTTTCATCTGTTTTAGTCCGTTTTCATACGTTTTCATCTGTTTTCTTACGTTTTCACCCGTTTACGTCCGTTTTCATACGTTTTCATCAGCTTTCTTACGATTTCGTTCATTTTCATACATTTTCGTCTGTTTTCATATTTTTTCGTTCGTTTTCATACATTTTCATCTGTTTTCGTACATTTTTCATATGTTTTTCGTCCGTTTTCAGACTTGTTTTTACGTTTTCATACATTTTTGTCCGTTTTCTTACGTTTACGCCATTTTCGTCCGTTTTCTTATGTTTCCGTTTGTTTTCGTCTGTTTTCTTTCGTTTTCGTCCGTATTCTAACGTTTTCATTCATTTTCATACTTTTTCATCCGTTTTCGTCCGTTTTCATCCGTTTTCTTTCGTTTTCATCCGTTTTCATCCGTTTTCTTTCGTTTTCATCCGTTTTCGTCCGTTTTCAGACTTGTTGTTACGATTTCATACGTTTTCGTCTGTTTTCTTGCGTTTTTGTTACATTTTTGCCCATTTTCGTCCGTTTTCATACGTTTTCGACCGTTTTATTACGTTTTCGTTCGTTTTCATACGTTTTTGTCCTTTTATATCCGTTTTCTTTTTTCGTCCACTTTTTTCGTTTTTGTCCATTTTTCATACGTTTTCATCCGTTTTCATACGTATTCGTCCGTTTTCTTACGTTTTCATACGTTTCTGAATATCACAAATGATAAGTGATATTCAGAATATCACTTGTGATTTCTGAATATCACTTGTGATTTCTGAATATCACTTGTGATTTTCTTACGTTTTCATACGTTTTCGTCCGTTTTCTTACGTTTTCGTCCGTTTTCTCACGTTTTCGTCCGTTTTCATACGTTTCGGAATATGAATATCACTTGTGATTTTTCTGAATATCACTTGTGATATTTTGAATATTACTTGTGAATTTCTGAATATCTATTACTTGTGATTTTCTGAATATCACTTATATTCTGAATATCACTTGTGATTTTCTGAATATCACTTATGATATTCTGAATATCACTTGTGATTTTCATGTTACAAAACATTAGTTGAAAATCACTTGTGATATTCAGAATATCACTTGATATTATGAATATCACAGAATATCACTTGTGATATTTAAAATATCAAACGTATAAAAACTTCTGAAAATGGCCGAAAATATTTAAAAATAGACGAAAACGTATGAAAACGTATGAAAACGTAAGAAAAGGACGAATATGTATGAAAACGGACGAAAATGTATGAAAGCGTAAAAACATGTATGAAAACGGACGAAAACGTATGAAAAATGGACGAAAACAAAAGAAAACGGGTGAAAATAGACGAAAACGTATGAAAACGAACGAAAACGTAAGAAAACGGACAAAAACATACGAAAATAGGCAAAAACGGATGAAAATGCAAGAAAACGGAGGAAAACGTATGAAAGTGTAAAAACAAGTCTGAAAACGGGCGAAAACGTATGAAAAATGGACGAAGACGAAATAAAACGGATGAAAACGCATGAAAACGAACGAAAACGGGCGAAAACGTAAGAAAACGGACGAAAACGCAAGTAAATAGACGAAAA
Source organism: Artemisia tridentata subsp. tridentata (assembly GCA_021014915.2). Taxonomy (NCBI): domain Eukaryota; kingdom Viridiplantae; phylum Streptophyta; class Magnoliopsida; order Asterales; family Asteraceae; genus Artemisia; species Artemisia tridentata. The sequence continues at coordinate 220,918,258 of CP139509.1, forward strand.
CGTATTAAAACAGACATAAAAGGGCTAAAACGGACGAAAACAGAAGAAAACCTATGAAAGCAGAAAAAAAGTGAACTAATATATATATATATATAAATATATATATATATATATGTGTGTGTGTGTGTGTATATATAATATATATATATATATATATATATATATATATATATATATATATATATATATATATATATATATACGTAATTAAAAAAAAAAAGACAAAAAAAGTGAATAAATAAGAAAGGAAAAAAGACAAAGAAAAAGAAATGAACTTAGGTTGACATATTAAATCTTAGTTTAATCCCCATCATTAGATCAAACTAGATGAATAATGAGAATTTGTCTTTTGATAAGCACCAAAATAATGGTATGAAAAATAAAGTGACTCTTTGAATATATATAGTTTAAGTAGTTCAATGACGGTCTATTTACTTTACGTTTTGTTTGAGTAAGTGGGACGACACACTTTATTACAAGATTGCAAAATATATATACTTTTCACGTTTAGAAAAGAATCCAAATATATTTTTGAAAGTTCAACGTTGTTCTTTCCACATTATAATATATACTAAAACCCATTTTTGCTTATGCATAATGGTGAATCATTATGGGGTGTTTTATGCCATAAACTTCAACATGATTGGGCCACCTGTTATGTTTAACAAAAAAAAAAAAAAAAAAAAAAAAAAAACATTTTAATATGTAGGATAGGAAGTCATTGTGGCCGGATATGATTGGCCCGTTCCAAGGCCACAATTTACTGTTCACGTACTAACCTGCTAATCACCTCCATAATACAAACTGTTTCGGCTTTTAGTGTTTCCCCCAAATCTAGACCCTTCTTCTTCATTTATACCAAAACTTCTTTTTCACACCTCCTACAAAATTCCAGACACCCATTATCCAAAACACACACACACAAGACTCCATCAATCCGGTGACCCAAATCTTCAATGCCGGAATGAATAAAGGCGGCCGAATCTTATAGCTAATTATTGGGATCCTATGATGGTTTGGGTCGGCATGGAAGAAGTCAAACAGCAGGTGATTTTGTCAACTGGTAATCATCCCATTAATCTTATTAGTTTCTTTTACATTAGCAATTTTTTAATGATGACGATGATGATGTTATCTTGATGAAATAGGATCATGTTTTTTTTCAATTTTTTCTTTTTGGGTTTCAGAAAACTTTTGGCATGTTTCATTACTAATTGAACACTTAATTATTAATATATTAAGGGTGCTTGGAATTGCATGTAGAAACTGGTTATTAGCTCACCATTAATAACCGTTTAGTCTCGGCATGTCAAGTTGTGACTAACTTAACTCATTTAAACAACAGAAGCTCCAAAAAAGAAAACACCAGTAAAACTACAATCACTAAAATTTCGGAAGAAGATGAAGTTATTGAGATGAGTCATGATCCGGACTTTGAAGTTTCAATAGGACCACCTGAGAAGAAAATGAAGGGTGGTAAGAAACCAACATAAGCTAATCCATCAACAGGAGCAACAAAGAAAATAGGTCCAGCTACGGGTGCCACAGAAGGTTAGTCGTTTATTTGCTGGTATATTTTTTTGTTCTTGCAATGCGTCTGAAAGTGTGTAAATGCGATTTTGGGTTCGCGGTGAATGGAAGAGCTAATGAGTAGGTAATATCATCTCTCTCTTTGCTCTTTTATAAGTATTAGTTATTATAATAAAATCCTTAAGCTGTGATTTTGAAGGAGTTGCTGTTGCAACCAACGACGATGGCGGATGTTTATTGGTTTGTGAATGTTTGCAGGTACATGGGTTCATTTGTTTGAATTGTTAAACATCTTAGAAGATCACTCTATGTTTTGTTGTTCATATCTTTTTATAACGGGAGGACTTTAGGTGCGTTTTGTTACTAATATATTTTACTTAAGTGTTACTTCCCTAACTAAAACAGCTTCAAAACGGTGTTTGCAGCCGTGGCGGGTTTGGATCCCATTTTTTCCGGTCGTATATTTGCACATCCGATCAACAGAATCTTAGGATTAAATTTGTTACATAGGCGTTGGAAGATATTATTTATGTGCTTTAAAATTTTCGAGAGCCTTGCAAATCTATTAAAACTATTTGCTATTTTTTTCCCTTAAGAATTTTGTTAATACAAATATCGTCCCAAAAACGTTATTTATATTTTATGATTTTTACTTAGTTTTGTTAATGACAAATACAAGGTATATCTTTTAGCTAGTCATAAATACAAGCTAAAGTCTTTTTAGAACACATTTACATTTCACAAGATCACTATAATTTACATTTTATACATTTACATGTTTATTTCCTAAAATGAAAACTTTATTTTTCAAAAGATAGGATGACATCATGGCATGCATCATGTACACAATCTTGGTAAGATTTTGTGATATTTTGTTTAGATCTTCAAGCCAAAGAGTTGACATTTGAAGATATGGAAAGATATGGCAAGATTTGGAAAGATTTGAAGATCTCTTAGCTGGCCTGACACGGCGGATCCAAATGGATACAAAGACGGATCCAAATTTAGGGATCCGCCGCCTGTTGCTCAGCTTTGCCTATAAATAGCAAGCTGATCATTTGGCCATTCTCATCACTCATATAGCTTAAATACATACTCATTCATTTACTAACCCATATCATTCATTCATTCATCTCATTTGATCTTTCCTTTTGTAGCAAAGGGATCAAACATACAAGGATCAACGTTCTGTTGTTATCCGTCTAGCTTAGCTACTGTGTGATCTTGTACTAGTTTGCAAATCATTGTTTGTATCATTTATATCAGTAGTGTGAGGTTAGTGTTTTAGTCCTTAAAACACAAAGAGTGTTGGGAGTGGTTGTACCATTGTGAAAGAACCAAACGGGAGTGGTTGTACCCTTGTGAAAGAACCAAATGGGAGTGGTTGTACCCTTGTAAAGAACTCGGTGTTTAGCTTAGTACTAGAAAAAGAAGTAAGCGACGTGTAAAGATTTTCTCCACCTAGAAGGGAGTTTGTTTCTTAGTGAAAGATAACTCTCGAGTTAGAGGCTCGAGGAGTGGAGTAGGGCAAGGAAGAGAGTCCTTGTAGTCGAACCACTATAAACATCTGTGTTGTGTGGTTTGATCATTCCTCTCTTTACTTTTCATATATATTGTGTGATTATTTGTTTGTGTATGTTTTCTTTGAAATCACATTAAGTAAGAAAGCGAATTAATTTTAAACGGTAAAACTATTCAACCCCCCTTCTAGTTTTCCACAATTGGTATCAGAGCAGGTTACTCAAGATTTTCAAAATATATTGTATTTTTAAAACTTGAAACGATCAATGGATTTTGAAAACTTTAAAGAAGGGCAATCTATGCAAAGACCACCACTATTTGAACCAAATTGTTTCATATATTGGAAAAATCGCTTTGAGACATATGTGAAGTCAAAAGACATAGATCTGTGGTATATTATTGTAGAGGGTGATTACAAGCCCATAAGTAATGATATTTCAGGTGGTCGGGATGTAGGTACTTCTTTTATTCGTCACAGTGATGAACAAAAGAGGTTGATTGCCAAAAATAATGAAACCAAAATGATGCTTTACAATGCCTTACCTAAGAAAGAATATGAAAGAGTTTTTATGTGTAAAACGGCTAAAGATATTTGGCAATCACTAATTATCACTCATCAAGGGAACTCACAAGTCAAAGATAACAAAATTGATCTTCTTGTTCAACAATATGAACAATTTGTTATCTCTGAAGATGAGATCATTGATAGTGCGTTTGCTAGGTTTAATACTATTATTACATCTCTTAAAGCACTTGACGAATCTTTTTCTAGTAAGAATTTTGTCAGGAAATTTCTAAGAGCACTCCACCCAAAGTGGAGAGCAAAGGTGACAGCTATTGAAAAATCTAAAGATCTCTCAAGTATGACACTGGACGAGCTCATATGAAACCTCAAAGTTTACGAAATGGTGATGGAAAAAGACTCAGAAATAGTTAAAGGCAAGAAGGAGAAAATGAAGTCAATTGCCTTGAAAGCTAAAGTTGAGTCAAGTGATGAAGAGTCTTGTTCTAGTAGCGAAGACGAAGAATATGCCATGGCTGTAAGAGATTTCAAGAAATTCTTCAGGAGACGAGGAATATTCGTTGGACCACCTCGTGAAGAAAAGAAATCCTTCCGAAAAGACCGTGATGATAG